>VZRV01002796.1:130270-237903 GCA_013398115.1 Falcunculus frontatus
GGAGGGGAAAAAAAAAAAGCAGACTTTGTACACAGTCCTTAGGCAGCACGCTGCATTTCAGGATCCCCAAAGCCAAACGTCTTGGTTTTGCTTTTGCAATGACGGTTGTGCCCGTGGATTTAGGGACGCGAGACATTTTGCCACGGCCTCGAGTGGGACCCCTGGGCAAGAGGCTCCGGGAGAGAGGGGCTGTTAACCTAACCCTCTCTGCTTGCCCATAGCCCTTCCTCCTCCTCGCCCCCGATAAGAACAACGTCTGCGGCCGCTGCACGACAGGACAACCGGGCGCTCCGCGGGCCCGATCCTGCCGGCCCAGGCCGCGTGCGAAGCACTGCGGGATCGGCCCCGGCAGTGTTTGCTAATTGCCTCCCTCGGCCCCTTCAAACAGTGTCTAGGTAAACAAGGTGACCTTCAGGGCATGTTGCAAGGTCCATAAAGATGGAGGGTGGAGAGGGAGCAAGCTCCAGCACCCCTCCCGGAGCCACCCGCCTCCTGCCCCAGCCCTACCAGCTGTAGTATCGCAAGTAAGAGGAGAGGGATACAGTGAACTGAGATCATCCACTTGTTTTATTCACGGCAGTCTTCATCCTGCAAGGATCTTCCTGCCAGAGAGCTTTCAAAAAATTAAATATAAATTACTTGGGGGAAAAAAAAAGACAAATCATCAGGAAACTTTACAGTCAAGCAGAGCAGACATCGGCTCCCTCCGGCACTACAAGTTTCACTGAGACAACACATCCCTTGGAGCAAGCCAGTAGTTTCTGGGCTCTTGTTTCCTTAACCAGCAGAGCTGTTCGTTGGCCATGGTGGTTGGTGGGGCCATCACAGAACTCGAGCAGTTACCCCTTTTCTCTTTGCAGCGCTGCAACCCACTAGGCTCTGACAGGTTGTTTTAAAACAATGATCTAGCACCACCCCTCCCCCCAAAAAGCTTCTTTCTAGCTGCTGGTTTTGCCGAGTTCTGTCATAGAACAAATGTTTATGATCAAGTCGAAGTTCTCCAGAAAGGATTTCCAGAAGTGCTGATGGATGGCAGACACTGGCAGCTCTACAGTGCACGGAGGTCACACAGCCGTAGTGGTGTGACATGCTGGTGGCAGGGAATCCTTCTCATCCACTTGATGAGGGGCTTTCTTGAGCATGTTTACCAATTGTGAGAATCATTTACATCTTCGATAACATCTGATTCATCCACTGCCCTCCATCTGCATACAAATCTCCTGACAGCAGCTGGAGTCACAGAGCTATCTGGACCTCTCTAAAATGAGCCAACTTTACAGCCACAGAGATACAGAAATGACCCTGCCCAGCTTCTTCAAGCACAGCCCCCATAGGAATCAGGCCAGTTTCTTTTGACTGCCAGAATAATTAGTCAAATTCATACAATCGCCCAACTAAATACAGCAACACATACCGATCTGCTGATGCCAGACCCTGGTGGCCTTTGCTGCTGCATGAACAGCGCGTGTCCGGCCCTGAGCTGCAGACAGGCTGCCTGCACCTCTCATTCCTGCCCAGGATCCTGGCTTGCAACTGTCTCGTCTCGCTTGTGGCTCCACAAGAGGAGATCACGATCCCTTGTACGCTGTGGTTGTGCAGCTATTTTTCTCATGCAGATGCAGGCAGATCCCTCAGTAGTGGCATGGGTTGCTTTGGAGCCAGCCTGATGGGGCTGCAGAAGTGGGCAAGGGCAGGTGGGGATGAGCAGAGTCAGTATGTACCGGCCAGGCCAGTGCTGGCACTCCACTTTAGCAGATCCTTTGTTACAGTTGCAAGATTTTCCCAGACAGAATTTCTTACCGAAATCAGTCCTTTTTCTCTGTTCCCCAAAACAAAGGGATTAATGTCCCTAAAGGACTTTTCTTCTCCCGTAACTGCAGACCATGCTCTCACTCCCAGCACTCCTGCATGGTGGATCCACGCTATGCCAGCAACTTTGCGCGATTGAAAGTTGTTTGGGCAAAACTGAGTTTTTGCTGATTTATTTTGTTCCAGATGCCTAACAAACAAAACAAGCCATAACAAAGCGTAACCTTATTAATATAACTGCACAGTCTGTCAGAATGAAAATCCCAGTCCTGGTTGATAGATCCAAGGTGCCAAACGCCCCACTGAGGCATAGTGTCCAAGGGATACTGGAAACACAGCCGGACACAGTGAGACCTGAAGTACAATGCTTACAAGAATGTAAGAACTATGAATGTTTAGTGTGGGGAAAAAAACAACTTTGCAGAAAGTCTGGCAGGACTTTTCTTCTGTGCTAGGATTAGCAATTTTGTTTCCAAGTTTTGTGTGCCATTTTGGAAACTATCTAGGTAGGCTAAGGAGAGTACTGAGGTCCAAAGATACTGTTGCAAAGAACTTGCTTTAAGCCAAGCCCAAGTACATGACCCTGCCTCTGCAGAACCCAGTGCTTCAGCTTGGTGGGGTCTGCACCAGTTCAGGGGACTGCAGACGCACCTTTTGGGGGGAATGATGTGCTGTGTATGGGGCATGGTGACATCAGGGTGCTTCCACAGCACAGGGGCGCAGTGCAGCCCATCAAATAAGCGAACGGGACACATTCCATTGTGGGCTTTTTTTGCTGTGGACATGGGTATGGAGCTGTCAATCCTTGGGACATTTCCATTGTGATAATCCTCTGCAATACAGGCAGTTTATTAACCCTCTGCTGCCCAGAGCAGAGGTTTCAGCCATCATCCTCCTCTGCAGCTGGAGGTTCATGTCAAAGTGAAGGAAGCGAGTGAATTGATCCCATCTTCAGGCTCTCTCCAGCCCCCAGGAAATGCATTAGGCAGTGTCCACCATGGTTGGGCATTTTCCTAGCACTTCTTATCTGAGAATCTGAAAGCACTTAAAGGAATTTTGCTTCATTACCTTCACCAGCTCAGATATGCTCATTTACATGATTTCTGAGATGAAGGATACAGTCCCAGAACAGTCAAATAGTTTTACCTACATCATAAGACAAGTCAGCAGCAGCACCTTACCTCCTCACCCTCTTCCCACCTCACATTATTGGAAACTTCTCCTTAGAGCCATGCACAAAAAGAGAAACAATCTGGACCTCCTCATCAGAGAGCTGCCAGCTCTCAGATCCTTGCTGTCAGCTGTGGCCAGGAAGCCTGGCAGCAAGAGCCTGGGCTACTGCAGTTCCATGGCACCATGCACGGCTGTCAGTGCTCTGCAGCCCAATCCATGTGTGGGGCAGTGCCAGACAACTTGCTCTGACAACAAAGCCACTAAGTGCCTCAGGGAGCTTTGGCAATTCCTACTGATGAGAGGAATAAAACCCCTAAACCATGTTCCAGGCTTCAAAGCAGCACACACCGCTACGAAGCCACCCTCAGGAGCTCAGGGGTTAGTGCCCAGCTGTAGGGACTAAATCGAGAAATAAAGTTTAATATAACCTGTGACTCAGCCCTTGCTGGAGGTTGATGATCCACTTCTGAGTGTGCACCCGAAACCACTGCTCAGGCAGCCTGAGGCTGTGCACAGCCTGATGTTTTTGGAGGCAGGCAGCTTGCTCTCCTGTCCCATAATGGCCCTGCGCTCCGGGTCACCAGTTGGCTGCTGCTGTTTATCTTGCAGTGATTAATGGTTGCTCTTGGTTCCTGCTGCAATTCCATTAAGATTAGAGATTTAAAGCTACACTGAGATGTTTAGCAGTGGGTGACCTTGGTCTCCCCATAGTTATATTTCTATAGTCTCGAGGAAACAAATATTAACTCATTTTGCACCCCATCCTTCTTGCTTTCTAGCAGCAGGGAAAAAGCCCCTTGCAGGCAGCACTTGTGTTGGCCAGCAAAGAATCTGACTCTTGGTTGCTGCGCGATTCACGTGCTGTGCTGATGTGACACTTGTAATTCCAGCCCACAGGCACTCTGATGGCACCATCCTCTGAAAAAACCCATGTATCCAGAGAACAAAATGCTCTTCTGCGAGGGAACAAGCACAGTCTCAATCACGTTCTCTTTGACAAGGGGCAGAGAGAGAGAGAGGCAGGGCCTGTTCCACCTTAGCTCAGCCTCTCATGGGAACCCAAGTACAGAGGCAGATCATCTTCCTGAAAATGTACAGTTAAATAGAGTCCCAAATGTTTGTCTCTCCTAAAAGTAAGCCAGCACACAGGGAACACGAGCATGGGAGGAGTGAAGCAATCAGCAGTAGTTTGACTTCTGCAATTGGTGGAGCAGGAAGAGACAGCTCTGACCCTAAGAATCTAGTGTAACATCATACCTTCACCTCAGGGGATGCAAGAAAGAAACGACACTTCCCCCCAAATGACTGCGGAGCACCTTTCAGCCTGAGGGTTAACCCTGAACTCTTTGTGGAGATCAGCAATTCCACGCAGGAGATTCAGCTACTATGGCCCTGGATGGAGGCAGGAAACTCAGATCCAAAGGGCTGTGCTGATCTGCTTGAGAGAGGCCAGCTTAGGGCTTCCCTAAGGGAAGGGAAGCTGATGTCCTTGGGTCATCAACGGTCATTTTGCTGCTACCTTGGAACTTAAAGCATCAGGTTCTTGCTGAAGCACCCCTGCATGCCCATGGGAAGTCAAATAACATCAAAACAATGCAAGAGATGGCTTTTCACTTCCAGATCAACCTGCCAAATCAGGTCCAGCAGGAAGCTTGCTCCCCAATGGTAGTGCAGAGAGTCAAGCAGCACACACTAGACAGTCTCTAGGCAGCTCTCAACAGGCAAGACCCACATCACAAAAGCCACCCCTATAATTAGCCTTACTTGGCTTAAAGTCAGCTTTTATGTTTCCTTCCCACCCCCTCAAATAAAAAAAAAAAAGCAAAAGCCTCTTTGCTCCCAGGTGATGGAGCAGTGTGTTACTGAGAACCAGGAGACAGATCACAAAGACCCTTGTTTCTCCTTTCAGGTAAACAAGGTCGCCCTCCTCCCTAAGCAGTGTCCTCCTACTGCCCAACTGGCCGTGGCTTGGGCAGTCAGGAACTGACACAGAAATAGAAAGGCGGTGAATTTGAAAAGAGATAAGGTCTAGAGCCAGAACTGCTCTTTCCCTGCCCTTCACCATGCCCATGGAGCAGGGACAGCAGCTCTCTTTTTGGCGGGAGGGTCTTGCACAGGGGGCTGCAGCATGTTCACATGGGCACCAAGGAAAGGATGCACACGGGCAGTGACTGGAAGAAGAGATGTGTTTGTTAGAGGTTTGTGAACCTTTATCTCAGGAGCAATAACATACATCGATGGAAAGAGTTACAGGTGCTGGAGCAGACTGGGAGCCATGGCGAGTTTTACATAATTGAAGCCTCTGAGCAAGCCTGGCTGCATGTTGCTAGTACAGGAGCTGTCCCTAAAGAAACCGTTCTTTTCTGTTAAAAGAAAGTCAGATGAAGAGTCAGATGAAGATGGTAAATTTGATTTTATCTAAAAATGTTTTTGAGGTGCCAATTTCACTAATTCCTTGAGACTGGGCAAACAACTTAGTAGAAATGCCATGAAGGTTTAGCAGTGACTTTCTCAATGTCTCTGCCTACAGCAAGATCTAGCCAATGTGGACGAAAGCTCCTTTTTTTTAAATCCAAAAGGGCTGTATAGTCTAGAATAATACCTTACAGCCTTTTGTGTCAGTAGCATGGGGTTGCCTTTGGGTAAATACATTGGTACAGAGCTCACGTGCTGTCCCCATTGCAGACCTTTCCTGCTTTTATAATCATGCTGAGCAGATCCCTCTCTCCCCTTGCTTTTGCTTCTCCATGACCTGCTCACAGCAAACTGAGAAGTCATTCCTTGATGCCACCACATATGGCACATGCAATAGGTTATGGAATTACATATATACATACAACATCTCCTCTCTGAAATCCTCCTGCTTTTAAATTCAGTTGACAAAGCAAACTTGTGCTCAGCCACAAGTCCCTGTTTAAACTTGAATACTGGCCACACTTCATAACCAGTTTTAATCTAAATGCTCACTGTATCTCTGAGGCAAGGCAAGGATGCTATGTTGTGTCCAGCACTTCAGATCAACTTTGCAACCACTGCACTGGTGCAGCCCAGGATGGGGCATAAATTTTCAATACCAGGAGTAGGTTCTCCTGAGCCTTGTACCTTGTGTTGTCATTTACGCCTATGGAACCTTACCTATGTAAGATACTCCCCCCTGGTTTTCCTATCTTCACTCTAGTTTGAAAAGATGAAAGCAATGCAAGATGTGGAAAAAAGAGCAAACAGGACCCTGCACAGGAGGACACTGTCCTTGAGTTACAGCAAGGCAAGAATCTGAATTCCTCCTTAAATCGTCCAGTACAGAGTCAAGCCCTAGAAGAGAGGAAATTGTGCTTGACAGATGCAATCATATGCAAATGGCTGTAGAAGAGGGGAAATTATCATCTACAAACATTGGGCAGAAATTCCATCTGCTGCAGACTCAAGAAGGGCTCTTAATAAATTCTGAGACAGCAAAGTGACACACATCTTAATCAAGACTTAATCCATGGAATTAATTCACTACGCGTTTCTGCATAATTCTGAGAGTAATGCTAAAAGCCATGGCAATATCAGCAGCAGATGGACTCCCCTACTCCATGCAAAGGTATTAAAGAAAACACAGCCCCTGTCACATCACTTCATGTATGTACACATGGCAGAAAGCAACAGGGCTGTGCCTTGCTGCTGCCAGGAGCTTAACACAGCCAGCAGACATCAAAGGTCAGGCTTGCCATGAAGTGGAAATGGAAACCAGCCTCATGGCAAAGACAGAGTCCTGCCACTTCTCTCCCACAGGAGAGGAAAAGCCCAGAGCAAGGCAAAGGTCTGGGAAACCAGAACCAGGTCCTGGTTCATTAGGTGCTGCTTCCAGAGAGGACTGACTGAGGCCGGTGTTGAGACTGCCCCACCAGTACCTGGGAGAGGGGGTGAATGGAGGTCAAGTGAAGCAAAGAGCAACAAAAACTGCAGGGGTTTTGTCAGTGAGATCTGCTGCAGAAGCCAGCCAGATAACCATTAGAAATGGCTCCTTGCCCTCTCACCACAGCCTGGGAAGCACACCACAGGTATGGGGACCAGCCCTGCCAAGGGCCCTGGTGGCAGCCTTGTGTGAATTAACTAAAGGAGGCTTTAGACAGCTCTGAAAATATATTCTTAGTCACTGTCATCCATCTCAAAAGGAGGTGCAACAGCTATGTGATTAATCTCTTGTTTACATGTCTAAAAACTAACACAGTCCAGACTGTCTTCAGCACGTTCCTTCCCTGACACACATGGATTTGAGGGGCTGGGCAATCCTTTATCACCCAGAATCCAGCCTTCACAACTGATCTCCATCTAAAGTTTGAAAGTCCCAAAGACCTGGTCCAAACCTTCCTAAACCCAGGAGTGCCAGGTCCTGGCACAGTGAATCAGCTGTTGTGTTTTAGAGGAAAAGGATCCCTACCTGGGAAGGTAAGGTATCAGCTGGGGCTGGCCAAACTTTCAGAAGCTGCTGTGGTCCCCTCAAAGTGATCCAGCCTTCATAAACTGTGCACTGGTGGCAGTGAAACATCCTGCATTTTGCTGGGTTATGATCCAAAATTCAGATTAGGGGCTAACACAGGGCCAGCTCACCTTTCCAAGGGGATGCAGCCAGGCTTGGAATACTCACTCTCTTATGCCTGCCTCTTCATGAGCATCCAGTGTGGTCCAGAACAAAGTGGTGCTCTCAGCTGAGCTGCTTTAGGCAATACAGGTGGAGGGTGCAGGGTCCACAAGGAAGCGAATGATTAAAATAATTGATCTTGGGAGAGAGAGGTGTGGAAAGAGGTGGCATAAGAGTCACAGTGGTTCCTGCAGTCGTGGGGAACAGCACTGACAGCTTCCCAGTTGGGATGCTTTCAACCACGGAAGATGGCTCACCAGCACAGGCCAGTCTCTTGAGGGAACATGGGGACCCTCTAGTCAGGATGAGCTAAGGCTGGAAGCAAGCTCCTGCTGAAGCCAGGATCCCTCATTCCCAGGCACCTAAGGGTGTGAAATGTGATTCTCATGTTAATTCAGGTTTCAGAGGTCCTTGTGTACCCCAAAGGAGTCCACTTACACTGCCTGGGTCTCTGCCTGTGGGAGTGGCTGTGCAGGCAGATACGCCTTTCTATCAGTGCCAGGCACAGGAATGCTTTTCTTTCAGGATGTGTGCATGTAGTGCTCTCTGGGCAGCTTTAGTTAGGCTTAGCCAGCTTGAGCAGAAACAAGGGAGAAAGAGGAGGGAAGCTGGGCAGAGAGGATGGGAGAGGTGGGATGACTGGGGAAGGTGCTAACAGCCCTTGGCTGGCCCAGAACCACTTCCTCAGATCTCCATTACACAGCATGCTCCCGGCGTTGCTATTTCAGTCTGAATGTCACCTATAAATTGGAGGCTCTTTCTCTGAAGGCTGCAAATAGAAGTGTCACTAGATGATCTTTGATTTATAGGGAAGTTCAGCAGAAAGCCCAGTATGTCCATTCTCCAGCCAAGAAACTCAAAAGTGTCCAAGGATCACACAGGGATCCTTTGCTTTTCCTAGACCTTTCCTCAAGGCAAGTCCCTGCTGGAGGTGGTGAGGAGAGGTCACACACACAGATTTATCTCCCTGATCACCCTGTGACTACTGTTTTACAGATTCCTCCTCCTCTGCCACCCATCCCTGCCCCATGGATTTCAACCTGCTGGCAGACGCGGAGGCTCGCAGCCCAGCCTTGTCTCTCTCAGACTCTGGAACTCCTCAACACGAGCACAGCTGTAAAGGGCAGGACCACAGTGGTGAGTGCAAGAAAGACCCTGACCCATCCTTGTGGGTGGATCTGGGTGGCCAGTGGCTTACAGGAGCTGGCTGCAGTGCTCCTGGAGGGACAGTTTCTTGTTGTACTGGGAGCCAGCACAATGCCATAGCAGCGTGGCTGTCCCAACAAGCAGGGGGAAGGCATAAGGGTGCATATTGCAATGACAACTATTGGGAGGGTGAGAACACCATCCCAGTGGTGGGGTCATCTGGCCCTGGCTGCAGGAAGCCACTGCTCACAAGGGCACAGCCCATGGCAGGCTGGAGCCAGGCAAGTCAGGTCCCAGCCCAATCAAGATTTTATTATTTGTCTAAACAGGATCCCCAGAGCAGGAGAACTCCCCCCACAACATAGGAAGTATCATCCAAGGCACAGAAAGCTACGCCTAATTTTAAACTGCCCTTTTATTTTTTTTACCTCTGTTTAAATTGTTTAGGCTTAAACTTTCCATGGTAGAGGTAAGCCTTAGGCTGAACTTTCCAGGTTCAGGCAATAAGATGAAAGGGAAGCACTGTCTTGCTCCTGCTTTAACTGAGAAAGCCTCCTCACCTGTGCCTTGGTGCACTGCTCTGCTGCTCTCCCACAGAGGTGCCTCTGACCATTCCCAAAGGCCAAACAAACCCCAAGCCTGCTGAATTCTTTTATCAGGCTCTGAATAAGAAACATCACCATTCACACCTGTTCAGAAATCAGCTACCAAATGCTATGGCTTCCTCTGGATTTTGCATGTCCGGTTACCACTCCATCCCTTTTTATTCTGGATGTGTCAGGACAATGCAAAGCTGCTTCTGCCAGTGCCAGCATGAGGGAGTGAGGGCCAGGGACAGGCCGCTGCTCTCCGTGTAAAGCCTCCAGGCTCACCCGCATGCAAAAGCTAATAAGGATAATGATGCAGATTAAAATTCCCCAGAGAAAGTATCGTGAAGGGAGTTACGCTGAGATAACTAGAGTCAGAGAATCCACCCGACAAATTCCCCACTGCACACGTACCTTAGCTGGGCACATCCCCAAGCTCAGTGGCTCCTCGTCAGCTGCTTTGGATGCATGGCAGTGTCTCCATTCAAGTGGCCTTCCCTATTGAGCCCACCCTGGCATGCTGTAGAACTGCCAATTTAGGCACTGACTTTTTTTTCCATTAGGCATGAGCAGCTAATTCCAGCTATGGCCACAGTCGTTTCACTGAGTGGGCGAATGTGTACAAGATATATTCCACAACCTATTTTGGGGTGACAATAAACGTTGGATGCCGGGCTACATCACTCCCCTCTGTCTCAAGCAGTCTAGAAATAAAATGGTTCTGGGAGGTGACTGTTTGTCAGCACTACCTGTGTGCAGATGCTGGCAGCTTGTGTCTTTGCACTAGAGGCTGATGGCAGCTACGCATCAGCAGCGTCCAGCAGAATAGAGCTGGCTACCAAGGGCTGCCGGGGACAGGGGCAGGGCTGCACTTCGGCACTTCTTGAATACCCTCAAGAGAGCAGCCTCCCTACTTCTCCTTGGCCCCGCTTCATTCATCCACACAGTAAGAGATCCTGAGGAAGTGAACACAAACGTTGCTTGTCTGGGCTCAGCACTCAGGGATCTCATGTGTCCTCCGATAGTATGGCATGGTTTGTGAGACCCCCTTCTTTTAGGTTTCATCAGGTAGCACAGGTCAAGGGAGAGCAAGGATGAGTGAGGCAGGTAAAGAACTGCCTCACATCTCCCCATATTGTGCTCCTCAGCATGGATTCAGAGCACCCATATCCTTTCTTTGGGCTCCTTTCTTTCCCTGTATTGCCATGGTTTTGGTCCCTACTGCAGTCAGCCAAAACTCTGCACCTTTTACAGAGGACACTTCTTCCCTGCTTACAGAAGAAGCAGAAAAGAGATGACACACAGAAAGAAACACAGGTAGCAGATATGGAAACAAAGAGGACACCAAGATAAACTGCAGAGATTTTTCAAGGCTCAAAGCTGGGATTCCTACTTCTCCTTAGATTTAAGATTTATGAAAAGTAGGTATGCCAGAGGGTATTGAGAAGACGAATACCAAAGCAAGATACTTTGCGATCTGTTTCACCCAGTTGTAGCCCATAAACCAGTGGTACCTTCACTCCATTTTCTTTCCCTCTTGGTATAGTTTCTTCCTGAGTGAAGAAGGGCAGTCCTGGGCAGGAGTTCCCTGTTAGGGCATAGGCCCCTGCTTCACAGCAGCCCCTTTGGAAATGAACGTTTGTCAGGGGCTTTGGTGAGAACACATCCCCTGTATGCATCAGGCTCCTAATTAACCCAGGCTCAGCAGATGAACAAACAAACCAAATGTCCGTTCATCTGTATCGAGCCATTTGTAATAACTAGCTCAGATGGGTGGCATCACTCCCCTTTTAATCTCTTTTGGAGATGGGTAGTGCAGGAATCTCCCGCATCCAGTACTGGTTTAGAGCACTGAGCTAGAGAAATCAGAATAATCTCCTTGGCAAGAGCCACTATAAAAAATCTACATTAAGAGCATGCTTCCAAGAGTTCTGCTGAATATGAGATCAACAAACAAAGATGTTCATGAAAATGAGAAGAGTACCACAAGACCACAACCAAGCTCTTTTATTCCACTTTTCAATTCCTATGGCTTTGTTTCAAGAGTGTGCTGGGAAAGTTCTTGTACAGGTACACCCTGGATGGAAACACAAACTGGTCCTGGTGCTGGGAACAGGACATGGCACCTTCCTGCTCAGAAGAACCAACTTATTTCCTTCTGCTGTGAGCAATGGCCGTCTCACGGTCCTTGCATTCACATTCTTGCTGGTGGATAGCATCAGATGTGCTACAGAAGCAGAGGTGGCTGGTGGGGAGCAAACCACTGACCACACCCAGGGTTTCCTCCATGGAGAGCAAGCAGTTCTCCTGCAAATGCTCTCTGTGACTCCAGCATTGCTCCCTTTGGAGAAAGGCAAGTACAAGGAGGGTTTTCCAGTAACAGCAGGAAAATATTTCTGAATTAACAGGCTGTTACAGGAACAGGGTAGTGGCACCAAGTTCCTGATACAGGAGCATCTTCCACGTCCGGGGTCCACTAAAGCACCTGCTGTTGGCACAGCACTGCCCTGCAGTAGAGTCTCTTCTCTGTTGGGGCTCAGATGCTTTTAAGCCTCTCTCACGCCCCACAAAAACTAAATGGAAAAGACAGAGCCTATTATTCCAGAGCACATCCATTTGACTTAAGAAATCCCTTTTTTCACTGACTCAACTGTATTCCAGACTGCTGTCTCCTTGCCTCCCTACTCATTAAAGGGCTGTACAAGATACCTTCATGTTGAGATTTTTCTGGACTTTGAAGCCTTTTGAGCTAGCTTCTACTCAAAGAACTGCAACCAAACAAAAATTTCAATTTTAGCAGAGTGAAGCCAGGATTTTTGTAAAGGTTCTTCTTCCAAGTGGAACAGCTGGAGAGCTATTTGCAAAAATTTCTATTTAGTTTAGCTGACTATTTCCCATTGTAAAAGAACACCTCCACTCCCTGCTGAAGACCTGATTTTCATTTGGAAATGCTTCACCCGGCTTCTAGATCAGAGGAAGGAGGAGTTGAACATCAGAAATTATTTATTTTCACCACAATAATTTTCCTCTATGATGACTTGTATTGATTCCCAGCAGAATTAAACACAAGCTATAGCTTTCTTCCATCATAAAAGAAAATGCCACATTTGAGCAGTTGGGCACTCTATGGAGGACAACTAAACAGAAGATATTTGTATGTGCATTCTGCCCCTATTTGCATTTTGCCTGCTTGTATTTGCACAGCCCCAAAAAAGGGCTGTGGCAGAGGGAAGCAGCTGGCTGCCCACCTCCACCCACAACAGCCAAAAGCTCAGTGTGCAGACATGGACTTGATGCCCAGGAGGAGGCTGAGCTGTACATTTCAGTGTGAACACTGGAGAGTTTTGAGATGTTCGTTTAATGGGCAGTGAAACTAAAGACACTGCCTCTAGGAGAGGGATCTGTGAGTCAGGAGAAGGGCAGGGGCAGAAAGACAGGGAGATGCTGCATTGCTTCATGGTAAGGTCTAAGAGAGGCCTTTCCTTATTTTAAAAAAGTCAAAACATGTGCACCTAAGTAAGAAGGTAAAGGAGCAAGAAGGGGAGTGAAAATTTGTGCTCCTCAGGTTTAATTAGTTGAAGAGCCTCAGCTTGCTATCAATTTGCAATTTGCCTTTTCCCATCACTTGTCCACAGAAACACTACTGGGTCTTTTGCTGTGTCGTGTCAATTTCTGTTCAGTTTTTCTAAAGGACACCTTAGGCAGAGAGTTTTAAGCAGAGTAAGAACCTTCTGATCCGGGTAAGTTCTGCCACTATCCCCCATGTGAACTGTGACAAATGGAAACCAAGTATTGGAAGTTTCGAAAATCTAAATCAAATCACTTGGAAGATAACATCTATTATGGCAGTTAAACGAAGGCAAGCTGTGCCGCATGAAGGGGTCATTGGTTTTGGTGCTGGGTGGATGCCTGCTTGCAAGGACAAGGGAGGGAGAGGGGATCACTCCTGGTGGCTGCAGTGCAGGGGGACCTCACTGAGCATGCACTAGTTGCCCCAATGATAGGCTTCCCAAGTGCATCCAAGCCTTCAAGTTAACTCAGGGGATCTCTCCCATCTTTCTGTTCCTCACACAGACACTGAGAAGTCCCAGCAAAACCAGACGGACGACTCCAACCCTGAAGACGGCTCGCTCAAAAAGAAGCAGCGGAGGCAGAGGACGCACTTCACCAGCCAGCAGCTCCAAGAGCTGGAAGCCACTTTCCAGAGAAACCGTTATCCAGACATGAGCACCAGGGAGGAGATTGCAGTCTGGACCAACTTGACAGAGGCACGAGTCCGGGTAGGACTGCAGCCCTTCCACCTTTCTGGGCCTGAGCTTGTGGGGAAGAAGCCTGCTGTGATATATGACCAAGCTGTCCTGAAATCAAGGAAGGAATTAGGAGCACTAGAAAATTTCCCTGTCTTGGAAACACCTCACCAGGGTCTGCACTTGAGATTTGACACATCCCGCCACACACACAGCTCATGCTGGTGGTGGCTTTCCCATCCAGGGCCACCTTGTAATTATACAGGTAGATACAAAGCCCAGGCTCTGCCCCACAGAGCCCCACCAGCTGGCTGCCTCATCCCAGCAGACCCCTTCCTTGCAGCACCATCATTCCCCAGCCTTACCCTTGCTGGAGGGCACTCTTTTGTGTTCCCAACCCACTGTGCCATCACAGGCATGGTGTGGCAGGGCTCCAGCTGGAGTGAGAGCTTCTCTCTGCTGCTAGAAATATGAATTAGCAGCACCATGAATAGCCTTCCAGCAGCTTCCATGCTCTAGGAAGTTATATTGTTTTAGCCCCTCTAACACTTAACAGATTTTCCTGTTAGAAGACAGACTTAAAACACCCCACCCCAAGCCAGTCCTGAGGTAAAGTCAAAACAAGAGAAGTTATTTCCTTTGTTCAACAGCTCTGAAGCCACATCCCCCAAATACTTTGCTCCCAAGTCACACAACCCCAACCCCTCCTCCTGGCTGCGGTCACTTGGAAATACAGCAAGAATTTTTCTCTTTTTCCTGTATAAAGGGCATCTGTTCATTGAGTGAGGTGGGTTATTCTGTGTGTTGTGAAATGGCAGTGGTTTGGGTTTTTGTTTGTTGGCTGAGGACCACCTGGTGATTCCTGCTGGGAGATGACCCTGAAGCCCAGATACCTTGCTGCAGCTCTTTCCTGATGCTCAGCCTCCCATCTCCCTGGGAGCATTGCCAGCCCTTCAACAGCTCTTGAATTTCTGGGCAAAGAAACCAGGGCAAGGCCCCTTGCAAGGACAGCCAGAGCAATTCCCATGCCCTCCCTCTCTCTCTCTTGCAGGTCTGGTTCAAAAACCGCAGAGCTAAGTGGAGGAAACGAGAGAGGAACCAACAGGCCGAATTATGCAAGAACAGCTTTGGAGCCCAGTTCAATGGACTGATGCAGCCTTACGATGACATGTATTCCAGCTATTCCTACAACAACTGGGCCACCAAGGGGCTTGCCAGCAGCCCACTCTCAGCCAAGAGCTTCCCATTCTTCAACTCCATGAATGTCAGTCCCCTCTCCTCCCAGCCCATGTTCTCCCCACCCAGCTCCATCACCTCAATGACCATGCCTTCATCCATGGTCCCTTCTGCAGTGACCGGAGTACCGGCCTCTAGCCTCAACAACCTGGGAAACATCAATAACCTGAACAGCCCAAGCCTCAACTCTGCTGTCTCATCCAGTGCCTGTCCTTACGCCTCAACAGCCAGCCCCTACATGTACAGGGACACGTGCAACTCCAGCCTGGCCAGCCTTCGGCTGAAGGCCAAGCAGCATGCCAACTTCACCTACCCGGCGGTGCAGACGGCAGCTTCCAACCTGAGCCCTTGCCAGTACGCTGTGGACAGGCCTGTATGAAGGGCTGCCCTCTGCCAACCAGGGACTTGACCTTAGCCTGACAGAAGGAGACCTTTAGCCCTACAACAGCGTACGTCCTGCAGAGAATGAGAGTGAACATGAGAGCATAAGAGGGAGAGGGAGAGAGAGAGAGAGAGAGAAAAGATCGAGCAGGCAGACGAACCTTTATGAAGATTTGTCTATTGTATGGTGAATTTTGACTGTCTTTCCCCTTCATGACCCCTTCCCTTCTTGCCCACCAAACCTTCTCCTCCATGGTAGAATAAACCAAAACAGTCTACTGGAAGCCCCATGGGGAAATAAGAGCCCCAACATGCAGGGTGCCTGACCCATGGGCAGCACAACCAAGTATGTTTCAATCTGCCCCTCCAAGCCCCACAGGGGTGAGCCCCCCAAATCTCTGGGACAGCATGGGCAGCCACACACCCCCTGCAGCCACACACCACCTCTGGAAATAGCCAGAGACAGGACAGCTTGAGGGGAGTGCCAGTTGGTGCGTGGCTGAACCATATTCTCTGCACATGTGCAAGATTTCGATGAAAGATATCTTGCCCATTTATTTATCATACAGCCAGTAAGGAAGCCTTGTCTCAGTCAATTAGCATTTCTTTATAATGCGTATATACACATGGCCCTTCAGGCTTGAAACCTTTAGGAGCTGAGGGTTGTAAGAATATAAAATATGTGTGTGTATATATATATCTTATATATATACAAATACATATAGAGACATTAAAATATACTTTCTTGTTTTGTATGTGAAATAACCTACAAAGAGACCTTAAAACCAAAAACCCTGTAAAGGAAGCACATCCACCAAGGCAGTGTCCTGGCTGTCATGCTTTACTGCTTCAGTCATTTCAGTCAGACTCTGCTGCCAGCATATACCCCAAACATCCCCACTTGCAACAATCAGCTCCTCCTTGCACATCTCCTTCCCTTCCCCAAATCCCATTTCCAAAAAAAGATAATAAAAGTTGGCACAAACGCTTTAAGCTTCTGCTTGTGTGATTATTGAGAGCACAAACCTGCATCTGAAGATTTTGAAATCAAGTGCCAGCAGCCCAGGCAAGGGTGAACATCCTTAGAAACACCAGCATGAGGCAGTCCAAGTTGGAACAAGGGCTGGGGTTTGGAAGAGTGGTCCATGTTCCTCACTTACAAATCAGATACCTGGCTCCTCAGAACAACAAAAGCCCACACACACAGTAGGAAGAGGAAAACAAGTCCCCTCCCTGCTCCCTGTCTGCATGCACCCAGTGCAGCAGGAAGGTTGAACCTCTTCTGGCTCAGGCTTCCCCACTGTGCTGGATGGGGCCAGTGCCTTTGGGCTCCCACAGCCCAGGGCAGGGGAATCCCCCCAGGCACTCTTGCACTGAGCAGTGGTCCCCAGGGAAGAGGTCAGATGCAGCAACCTGCCCTGCTCAGTTTCTGTTGGGAAAGCTGTAAAACAGAGGTGGCCCTCTCAAGCCATACAGGCACCTGGAAAAACTGCTGCTTCACAATGCAGAGGGAGGCAGCAAGTCCCTCTGAGGGCCCAAGGAAACTCCACATGCAGCAGGGGAGCAGGACATATCTACCCAGTGCAATCACCTTTCCCTTCCTCAAGCACAAGCTCCAAGGGGAAAACACAACTCCAGTATTTTACTTTCCTCTTTAGATAGAAAAAACAGCCCCAAGATATCTTCACAACAAACTGTCCTACCAGGAAGAAGAGGACAGGCAAATCTGGTATAATCCATGTTCTGCAATATCGTCAGCATATGCAGAGAGAAAGCAAGTTCTTTGTTAAGAATGGATCCTCACTAGGACACAGTAAGAGGTCTCTCACAAACCAAGCATATAAACTGCTCAGTCTTTGCCAAAGTCTCTTCCACAGGGAGCAGTTGCTACTGAAGGTATTTGTGAGCAGAGGCTGAAAGCAGTCACAGGTGTCAGCCCACCCTCACTGTAACAAATTTTTCTTTGCTCTGAGCTAATCCAAAATGAGGGAGCCAAGATATCCTGCACTGAAACAGCTACCAGTGGAAGAGTTCAAAGATCAAGTGTAAACATATAAAACATAGACACAGTGCATCCCAGACCATATCTTTCATTATAACCTTGATCCTACCTTGCTGCTGGGCACCAGTGCTGTTGAAATAGATTCAGTGGTTAATCTTCATTCTGTGCTGGAGCTGCCATCCAGCAGCCTTTCCACCAAATACATACCTCATCTTGGTGCTACTGTGCTTAACTCCCTCCTCTGACATGACTCTTCCACCCACGAGAAGAAAGAAGAGCCTGGGCTTCTCTCTAATACTCTCTCCTCCACTGAGCCCAACTCATAGCTGAGTCTACCTTCTCTCCCTGGTAACCCAAGACAGGTGGTCCTACAATCCTCTCCTAGTGCCTTTATGAAGAGTTGAGCTCTTTACACACTTGGTCTTTCCCCTCCTCCTTTTCTACATACACTGCCCCTCCACCCTGTGCTTGGTGGTTCTCTATGCTGTTCTGATGCTTGTGAAGATCCTCTACTTGTCCCCCAGAGAAGATGATGTTTGGCTAGGGGGAGCAGTACAAGACTGGCTGCTGCAGGATTCAGTGGATGAAAGATATGTCCAACTATGCTGAGCAGAAGGCCAGCTCCAGCACATGGTTCTTATTATCTCCTCTGGGAGCCAGTGGGGAAAAGTCAAGACCTAGTTTAGGTCCTGATTTTTCAGCCTGCAGTTTTTCATGCGGTCATTTCAATTAACATTACTCCAGACCACTCCGATTCCTAAACAGGACAGACTCAGTAACCACACAAGGTAACCGGTACATGTGGCCAGTGGCTCTGCAGCCTGGCTAGTTGGCTCAAGTTTTCCCTTCCCATGCTGTATGGAAAAGATGGTGGGGTCTGTTTCTGCAGTCAGAGGTATTGCACCATGTAGGATCCAGAACAGATGGCAAACCACACACCAGCTCTGAGCTGAGACCACTTTGTACAATGGTACCTAACAACTGACACAACCACAGGAAAAACCTTAATATCTACAGAAAACAGAGATGGCCAACAGCAAATAACTAACTGAGCAAGTTGGCAGCAGAGCGCTCTGGGAGATGTCCCCTGTCTGACAAATGCCACCTGCCTTCCTGGTGCAGCTAAGCCACATCAGCCTCCCACATTCAGCTTCTTCCCCACGGGGCCAGGGCTTGGACATCACACACTCTGGTCCAGCACAAAAGCAGCAGGTGTTCTACAGACCTTATCCAGGACTTCTCTCTCTTGCAAGCCCCCAGTACATCCCCAGATGTATCTTGTTGATACTGCAACCCCAAGCATGTGATTTTTAGCAGGATCCTGCTTATTCTGGAGACCTGTTAGGCAAATAACTTTGTCACTGGATACTTCCCAATCTGCAGATTTAGCAAGTGCACATTCTCCTCCGTCAACCAGATCATTAATGGAAGTGCTGAGCAAAAACAGACCCACAACAGATGTCTCTGAATTTCACTCAACAGACCCCTTCCTTTTCAACAGCGAACTGTGGATAACTCTCCGGGTATAATTATCCAGTGGGTTTTGTACCTACCCAACATCCCATCTAGATCATCCTTAAAAGCCACTTGAGTGGCAGACAAGGCTCTCCATCACCATGCCCTTACCTTGTCAGAGAGGAAAAATGGATTCTTTTGACCAGATTCTGTTCTTGATGGGTCCACATAGGTCCTGCTCATCTCCACTGCTTACACATAGTGAGATTATTTGATCCAGGTTTTTTGGTGGGGGGGGTTTTGTTTGGTTTTTTATTTTTTGGTTTTCGGGGGGTTTTTTTTGAGGGGGGATTTAACTGTGAGCAGTTCCTGGCTTTTGGCCCCAGTCTCCATTTTGGAGAGGGGGAAATTCCTCGGGAATTTTCGTAGATAACAATAAGTAATTCTGGGATTGTTTTGTGTGAGGTTCACCACACCGAGAGGGTCTGAAAAAATCGTGCTTATCTAAATACTCTCTTCTTGCACTTTTCTTATTCAAGGCCAGACTTTAGCCCCCATCACCCGCATGGCTTGTGCTCTCCACTCCCCCGCAGCTGTGCCTGAAGGCTGACACAGCGCACCGACGCTGGGTGTCCTCAGCAGCTGCCGCCGGTGCTTCCCCTCAGGCGAGCAGCAGCACGGCACCGTCCCTGGTTCGTGTCCTGCTCATTCAGCGCAGGATGTTCAGACTCCTCTTGCTTGATGAGTGTTGCCAACAGAGCCCCGAAGCGCGGGGTGGGTGCGAACCTCCGAGCCTTTGCTACACATGTTAAAGCTGGGCTCAGAGGGGTCCACAGCCGTGAGAAGTGGCTCTAATTTCTGTCGCAGTCGCCGTTCAGGGCCCGGTGCCGTAGGGGGTGCGAGTCCGGCCCGACCCGGCGGCAGCGCCCTCAGCGCGGGCGGCGGCGCCACCTAGCGGCGGGCTGCAGGGGGTGCCGCGCTCCCGCCCGCGGGACCGATAAGGCTTCTGGGAAAAACCTCCGGGAAAAACCTCCGGGAAAAACCGCCCCACTCCCGCGGCACGGATACAGCCTCAGGGAAAAACCTCCCCACTACCGTGGCACCGATACAGCCTCCGGGAAAAACCACCCCCCTCGCTCCCGCCCACTCTCCAGCCCGGCTTCACCGGCTCTCGCAACCTGGAGCTCCGTCTACTCCCGCCCCCGCTAAATCTCCGTGTCTGCAGCACGTCCTCTGCCTGGCCCATGACAGAGCTGCAGGACTGCTCCCCTGCATCCCGCACCCTCTGCACATCCCTTCATCCGCCCCTAAGACAAGTTGTTCCAGCTGTGCAAGGGTCCTCAAAGAGGCCTTCAGCAGGGACCATGGCTTCCCCTGAGCAATGATTCCTGCACGGGAGGCAACCGAGTGCTCTCTGTGTCCTTAAAGTAAAAAAAAAACCAACTCAACAAAAATCGACAAATCCTCAAGGTACATCCCCTCTAAGGCAGGCCTGCTGTCTATTTCAGCTCACCAGCACACATAAGAAGGACTTTTCTTCACAGAGTACCAGGAGGAGACATTTCTAGGAAGCTTCAGGGAAATAGCACTGACCTGGGAAAAGAGAGTGCTGTTATCAGCTCCCCAAGCCCCAGAAAGCACAACCACTTTCCTCACACCCACAGGTCAGCACTCCAGACAACCTGCCAAACAACAACAGCAATATAAAATCTCNGGTATCCTCATTTTGTGCGGAGGAATGTGGCTATTTGAAAAACTGCAATGCCTCTTGGAGAGGGAGAGAGCGTTCCCACAAAATACTCTCTGCAAACCCTCCTTCTACTGGGTTGGTTCTTGCCCTTTGAAAGATACTTCCCACTCCAGCAGCCAGCATGGATGGATCTACAAAGAGCTCTTAGAGAGCTGGAGCCTTCTGGAGATGCAGAGGCCTGCCTCCACTGCCCTGCTCTGCACTGCTGAGTGGGGGCAGTGCCTGCAGAGCAAGGAGGATCGGGCAGCTCACCTCATCCCACAGAGCATCACCTCTGAAGCACCAAGACCACATCAGACAGTTTAGGTAGAAAAAGAACAACTGTGAACATACAATTTCTTCAATGCTTTGTGTCTGGCCAGGCCCAGAAAGTTGTGGTGAATGTTGCTAAATCCAGCTGGTGAACGATCGCTAGCGGTGTAACCTGAGGCTCAGTTTTGGGGCCATTCCTAACATCTTTATTGAGGATTTGGACACGGGGATTGGGTACACCCTCAGTAAATCTACAGCTGACACTAAGCTGGGTGGGAGTGTTGATCTCCTGGAGGGTAGGAAGGCTCTACAGAGACACCTGGGCAAATTCAATCAGTTGGCCAAGGACAACTGCAGGAGGTTCAATAAGGTGAAGTACTGGGTCCTGCACTGGTATTGCAGCAACTCCGGGCACAGCTACAGGTGTGGGGAGGAGTGGCATGAAAGCTGTTCAGAAGAAAAGGACTTGGGCTCAATATGAGCCAGCAATGTGCCCAGGTGGCNTATAAAATCTCCTAGCTAGATCTGGGAAGCTTATTGCTCTCTCTTCTTCTGCCAGAGACCAGCAGAGCAAAGGGGCTGATGCCAGGCTGGCTGATGGTGTGCATTCCCTGGGGAAGGCACAGGGCGGTGGGGGNACCTCATCCCACAGAGCATCACCTCTGAAGCACCAAGACCACATCAGACAGTTTAGGTAGAAAAAGAACAACTGTGAACATACAATTTCTTCAATGCTTTGTGTCTGGCCAGGCCCAGAAAGTTGTGGTGAATGTTGCTAAATCCAGCTGGTGAACGATCGCTAGCGGTGTAACCTGAGGCTCAGTTTTGGGGCCATTCCTAACATCTTTATTGAGGATTTGGACACGGGGATTGGGTACACCCTCAGTAAATCTACAGCTGACACTAAGCTGGGTGGGAGTGTTGATCTCCTGGAGGGTAGGAAGGCTCTACAGAGACACCTGGGCAAATTCAATCAGTTGGCCAAGGACAACTGCAGGAGGTTCAATAAGGTGAAGTACTGGGTCCTGCACTGGTATTGCAGCAACTCCGGGCACAGCTACAGGTGTGGGGAGGAGTGGCATGAAAGCTGTTCAGAAGAAAAGGACTTGGGCTCAATATGAGCCAGCAATGTGCCCAGGTGGCTAAGAAGGCCAATGGCATCCTGGCCTGTAGCAGGAATACTGTGGCCAACAGGACCAGGGAAGTGACCATGTCCCTATACTTGGCACTGGTGAGGCCAAACCTCAAGTACTGCTTTCAGTTCTGGCCCCTCAGTTCAGAAAGGACAATGAGGTGTTGGAGTGTGTCCAGAAAGACTTATGAAAGATGTAGAAAACTTGTCTTATGAGGAATGGCTGAGGAAGCTGTGTTTGTTTAGTGTCAAAAAGAGGAGGCTCAGGAGGACCTCCTCACTCTCTACAACCACCTGAAGGGAGGTTGCAGTGAAGTGGGGACTGGTCTCTTCTACTCTGTCTACAGAGGCCAAGAGGAAATGGCCTAAAGCTGAGACAGGGGAGATTCAGATTAGACATTAGAAGAAAAATTTTCACTGTTAAGGTGGTCAAGCATTGGAATAGGTTGCCCAGGGATGTGGTGGAGTCACCATCCCTGGAGGTTACTTAAGAGCCATCAGGATCTGATGCTGGGTGATGTGATTTAGTGGTTTGGGGGTTACAGTGGTAGTGGTGGGTGGATAGCTGGAGTTGATGTTCTTAAAAGTCTCTTCCAACCTTGATGATTCTATGATTTTGTGTGTTGGCACAGCTGCCCAAAACAGCTGAGGGAGCACTCCTGGGGCAGCTGTAGACACATAAGAGGAAAGCTGGCAGTTGCTTCACCAGGACCACAGCTGTTACAGAAAATGCCCCAAATAGCACCATGCAGGAGAGAGACCACACCATCACTCCCATATATTCACCATCCCCTCTCTAAAGAGACCTTCTAAATGTGAAAGCCAGTTTATTCCTATTTCCCAACACTTCAGCTGACTGCTCCTGCCTTTTCCACAGCTGGGGAAGGTGCTGTTACACCACCACCCAACACACTGCCAAGTCCTGAGCAGGAGCCCTTGTCAGGGAAGGCTAAACAATGCTGCTGCCATCTCCCAGCATTGAAAGTGCAGCCCACAGCCCTGTGGTAACTTTCCAGTCCACTGCCTTGAAAGGCCACATCTCATTCACCGTAGGAGCCAAAACCCACCCAGAGGCTCGGACACTCGGACTCAGGCTCTGAGGCACTTCTTGGCTTGATGAAGCACAGTGACATGCTCAGTTCCAATGGTAAAACAACAGCCTGATTTTTTTTATCATCTGTCTCTCACTTCTAGCTCCCTGGTGGTGAGCAAAGATGCTCAGGCAGCAGGACCAGCTGATGACTGCAGAAGGGGTAAGCGCAGAGAGACAGAACCTGCTGGACACGTCTCTAACCCTCAGGAAGACACAGTATTGAGACAGAGGAAGCGGCACTCCTCTCACAGTTCTGTACAAAGGTCAAGTATGAAAAAGGCATCAAAGAAATCAATCAATCCATACATGACAGCATTTATTAGTTGTTTTAACACATCACCCAATGGCAGATGCACCCTGAGAGGAGTTGACTCTGAGATCCTTCTGTCCCCAGCCCATGAGACTGGCCATGGGCTGGCACCATTGACAATGCCTGACACACCCTGCAGGACAGAGCTGGACCCTGCTCAGTTTTTAGGGTTTGAGACAATAACCTCAAGCGAGTCAAGTTAAATAGATTGTTTAATATTGTACAAGAGGCACACCACAGGTAACAGCCATTAAAGTTCATGGGATTCAGTTCCTTGCATCACAGAGACAGATCCCCTCCCTGCATAGCCTTAAAAAACAGCAGGAATTTTCCATTTCAGTGCTGTTCCCACTAGTAATCTATTAGGACTTCCCTGCAGAGTAGCAGCAGGTTTGGGCTCTGTTCTTCCCCAAAACCGGGGACCATGGAGAGGGCAGTGCTGCTTTGAGAGGAATTTCCCTACCTTTATTCCAAGGAGAGTCTTGGTGCACGCAGGATTCTATCAGTCCCCAGGGAGGAAGTGAGGCACAAGGCAAACCCAAGTGATGCAAAGACAAAGGAAAAGCAGAACCACAACCCTGAGGTCTCCAGCCCTCAGCCTCTTCCCCTTTCTCCTGTTACCAGCCTGCCACAACCCGTACCTCACTCTGGCATGCCACCCACTGCAAGGCAGACACACCAAAGGTCAATGTGCAGGTTACTCTGAAGGCTGTTACCCATAGTGATCTCTTCCTAAACCCCATCACACTCATCCCCATCAGGCACTTGGGCTCCAGACAGAAGCAAAACGTTTCCCCTTTCCCTCTCTTCCCACTTCCATCCCAATCTCTTCTTCCATCCCTTGGTTTTAATCCCCCTTTGATTTCCGGGTGCTACTCAGATAGGTTTTTATGAAGAAGTTGGAGAAGAGGGCCAATAAAGTGGTATACAAGCCAGTCGAAAGGAAAGTCATCAGCCAGTTGATTTGGCAGAGCTTATCATCCCTCCAGAAGACCGCACAGATGTTCATTATTACAAATCCCATCATCTGCACCATCTGTGAAGTGGTGATTAGCATGGCAACAGAGGTGGGTACCCGGATGCCCATGGCTGTCAGAGTGTAGTAGCAGTACGTCAAACAATGGACACTGAGGTTCAAGGCTGCATTCCACCCCATACCAATCGCCTTAACCTTATAGGCATACCAGGCTAAAATAAACGTGGCTAAGTGGTGGTACCAGTGGATGAAGATAAGCTTCTTTTTCCGGAGAATAATGAACAGAGTGTCACCTGGGGTTGGGGGAGAGGTGTATCATTAGTCAGGTGAAAGCACAGCAGTTGCACAAGTTTTCATGTGAGACAGACCAAGCAAGCTTCAATGCTGAAGCCATTATGTGGTTTGATCCCCCCAAAACCTAGGTTCCCATTGAAATCATCTATATTGAAAAAGACCATTTAGGCACCCTACCTGCTGGCATGTTTCTAGTATAAGAGCCCCTTGCCCCAGACTTGCTTTCCCAGATCTACATGCACAGCATTTCAGAGTGGCTCTTCTTTACTTCTTTGTATGAAAAGTGGGTGGAAAGCCCAGCCCTCCCTGCCTGTCTGCTGTCATTCCAGGGCAGAATTGCCTAGTCCAGGCACCGGCCTGGGGATCAAACTAGAACAGTAACATCAAGCTGCAACCCCATGGAGAGCAAGCATATCTCATCTGAGTTGAGCAATAGGGAGCAAGAAAATGAGTGACACATGCAAGGATAAACAACCCTTTTCTCCAAGTAACATTTGGACAGAGACCTGTAAAAGAAAATCTGCTTGTAAAGGCAAAGAAATTATAAACACACAGGATAAGGAGAAGTTTCAGACTCACCCAGTTCGACAAGTTTGCTCAGCACAAATAGATAAATCCAAAGTTTGGAAACAGGATGGATGAAGACAGATTGACTACACACCGAATGCTTAACTCCCTTGGTAAGGAGGAGGAAGGCCATTTGCTTCCAGACCCGACAGGCTGCAATGAAACTGCAAGAAAACCAGAGGAGAGCTGAACACTGTGCCTAGGGCCTCAACATAGCCTCTGATAGCTCTGCACCCATGGACATTCAGTTAACTCCATCTTGATGCTCAGGGCAGTCTCAGAGACATTTAAAAAAAACTTTTGCCTTCTTAGACTTCCTAACAAGTTTTAGCCAGGATTTAAAACCTATTCCTGCAAGACAGAGCAGCATCAAAGAGTGCTCCTTCATTACATTCCCTGCTTTTACTGCTTGAAGAGGCACTTGAGCAAAAGCTGCCCCATCTGACAAGAACTGGAGGACAATTGTCCTGATGTCCCACCATTTGCCATGGGCCCACAGGACAGGACCAGGGAGCATTTACAACCTCCTGGGGCAGGCAACTCCTACAGCTTATGAGAAGAAATACCACTTTTTCTTTGTTTTCACCCTACATGTTTCATTCGCACAAGCTTGTCTCTGAACAGACCATTGAACAGTCATCCCCTGACCTCCCCTCTCCCACAACTTGTGATTTTACAGACCACTGCCCTACCCTGCCCTGACAGAGGACAACCAGTGTCCCTCTGACCTTATAAAAGCAAACTGGAGTTACAGAGGCAGTAGTCTAGTTTTTCTCTGTCCCACCAAACAGACAGAAAAAGTTGTGGAGATGAGGGCAATTTTCTGAAACTGACACCTGCTTGTTTAAATACAGAGCATGGGCTGAAACATTTTCATGGCCACTGCAGGAAACCTTTACTGCAAGACTGGACAGTTTGAAAACACATTTTAGATAATCTTTTGTGCTTCTATGAGTGTAGCAGAATTTTCCCCACCTCCTACACAATGAGATTAGGAGGGAGGAGGAGGGGAGAGAAAGAAATCTAAATTTTAAAGAGTAATAGATCTCAAATCAAACTTGCAATTGGCAGGCACCCTTAGAATGAAGGAAGATCCCTGCTCTTGCAGGCTTCACATTCAAATCTATCCACTAATGATTTCCAAGCACTCTCCCCAGCAATCGTTTTGCAACTCATTTGACTTGCTGGAGTATTTCCAGTGAGAAATAAATGACTTGTGTAAGCAGGTCACTCCCCTTCTTGGAAAGGGCCTTCAAGAGGAAAAATTTAATTCTTTCCCTAGTGACATAACGGATAACCAGAACTTTCCATCAATCCAGTTCTGAGGGAAGATCTACAGCTGTCTCCAGATTTAGCAGAGGCTCTTACCTGAACAAGGTCAGGCTGAAGGACCACAGGGTCAGTGGTGCACGCAGGCTGAAGGGCCTCCGTTCCTTCATGAAATGCTGGATTCCGAAGACCAGGATCAAATAAATAAAAGAAATAATAAAAGACTTTTGCCTGCAAGTAGAGAAGAGGGAACAGTCAGGAAAAGACCCAAACTGACCTATTTTTAGCCAGACTTCTGTAGCCCCAGCAAAGTACTCTCACCAGGAAACAAAAGATCTCCCATTCTTGTGTTAAGTTTGGGTTTGGTCACAAGAAGCCTGCCCTGACAGTGAGCAAAGCTAGCAAGCAAGAACCCTGGGGACTGCACAAAAGAAAGCAAACTGTTACATCATGGAGATTTCCACAAGACCTTGATGGGATGAGGCAGGTTCTGGTAGCCTGTGAGCAGGATCCAAAGCAAATACATCAATGCATTTTATCCCTTTAGACATGAGACTCTATGGGCAGAGGATGCCTATATAGGATGTCTAAAAAGGCCAGCTTCATGTGAGCTAGAGCCTCAAGTGCCTTGTGTTACATCCCACACCTCTTCAAGGCTTTAGTGCAGCATGGCAGGGCTGAGTGCCCTATTTGCCAGTGCAAGGGCTGCAGTGGCCATCCGGGGCTGCTCTTTACCCCTCTTGCCACATCACCATCTCCCTACAAGCTGCAGCACCACCTGAACCACTGTTTGCTCTGCCACATGCACTGCTGCAGCCCTTCGTCCACAGCCTCAGGTATGCAACCAGAGACCCCCAACCTTCTCCTCCTGGGGACTGAAGATCCTCACAACTGTTCTGCTAAAAGCAGCAGAACCCGATAGGGCTACCCGGGGTCCGGGATGCACCGGGTTAGCAGCCTTCTCTCCCTCTCCTCTCACCAATTCTCCTCCATCCATTTCCTGGCTCCCAGGTGATTGAAGTTCTTCTCGAAGTCATACGCCCCGAGCGACTGCAGCTCCGACGGGTCAATGCTCGCTTCCATATCCAGCATCCCCGGGAGCGACCCGAAACGAACAACTCCCGCACGCTCCACCGGTGGATATAGTCCCGGGAATGCGCTCCGCCCCAACATCACACCGCGGTGGGGGGCGGGATCGGGAGCCGGCCGGTCGGACGGGGAACCGGAGCCTCCCACTCCCTGTGCTGGATAAGGAGGGGGAGGCTCCGGTCACCCAGTCAGGCTGAGCGGGGGGGGTCCTCCCGTTCATTAAGTACCAGCCCCATCCAGCCCAGCTCGTCCCTCAGCAGATGGGCAGGGTAATTCCAACACTGTCAACCAGCAGCAGGCAAAAATTCCCTTACCCTGACTGTAAGCTGTTAGCTGTTGTGCCTTCTTCACCATAGACTGAAGCATCTGGCCGCTGCTGGAGACTAAATGGGTTCTGGGTAATCTCCTACTTAAGTTCCTGCAGCTGAAAACGGCTCCAGCGCAGTTAAAATCCCCTGAATGCAGCATATCTTGTTGCACCTTCTGATCACTTCACTCGTCTTGGTGTCTCACCCAAGTGTCATGTCTTTGCACATGTGCAACAGCAGCACCCTAGAAAAGCTCACAGACTTGGGAGGGGTTTGCCTCATGCAGGTTTGCCTCACTGCACCTGCACACAAGTCGTCTGCTTAACTGCTGCCTCTTCAAAGAGGTGAACATTTGCCTGGGTAAGACATTTCGCAGGATTGTAGAATGCTTTGGGTTGGAAGGGACCTTAAAGATCATCTAGTTCCAACCCCTCTGTCGTGGGGAGGGACATCTTTCACCAGACCAAGTTGCTCAAAGCCTTATCCAGCCAGGCCTTGAACTCTTCTAGGGATGGGGCATCCCCACTTTTCTCTGTATTTGACAATGCAGTATTGTGAGAAAATCAGGAAAGAATCTGACATGTAGGAATTAAAATCCCATGGTGATTTTTGCACCACCCCTGACTTACACTCCCCATTTTGCAGAGCACTTGCATGTTTCTGTGGAAAGTTCAGCTTATATGTCAGCAGCAGTGGCTTTGCCATACCCCACACAGGGAAAACACCCTGTATATAGCACGAGCTCCCACTGTGCCTTGCACAGCTCTCACCTTAGTGTTTCCAGCTCCAAGGAAGGTCCTGCCCCTTCCAGAGGACTGCAGGTTAGGGATTGTGCAGTCTCCATTCCTGGGTCACTTGTCTTTCATAATCTACTTCATGCAGTAGCATCACCAGGCAGAGTACTCAGGTGCATGGTGAAGGAAACTTTCATCTGCTGTAGGGGCTTCTGCACACCGCAAGACCGGGTGCAACCACCAATAATGCCAAGGGTAAGAGCAGAGAAGAGGTAGCACAGTAACACAAACTTTTTGCACTAGCTTCTAATGCATACAAGTTGACATTCAGTCTCATTATTCAGCAGCAAAGCCACGTTGGGAACCTTATAAATTTATCCCTCTCCATGCTCTTGACAATGGTTTCACTATTGCTGACTTCTTTGCCTGCATATTGTACGTGGATTTGCTGTTCTTAGATGAAGTACAGTTGTTAGCTGTTTGAGGCACTGCAAGTACAAAACACCTGCTTGTTTGACCTATGCTTTAGCAACTGTTAAACAAGGCCTCCTTTATGTAAGACACCATATAACAAGAGAAAAAAACCTTTAAATACCCGTTGGGAAATGCAAGGATGAGTTGTATTAGCTGAGTAGAAAAGGTGCTGATAATGACATAATTTCTTATTCCTAATCTAGTTCTAGGTTCAGTAAAGTTTTCATTTTGGAACTGTTTCATGCCGCATGAACAAGAACAATGCCTCTCCTAGGGCAGGTCTGTCCATCTATCTCTTAGGTGGTGGCATGTTCAGTTACAGGAGGAGCTCATGGCTGCAGCTGTTTGGTACCACCTGAGCAGGCAGCTGGCAGCCCTACCCAAGTGTCTCCTTGGCAGATGGGAACAAGAACAACACATGAAAAGAACAGAAGCAGACAGCAGGGATGAGGCTCTCAGCATCCTCCAAGATCCCTGTCTTGCTTAATAAGGCAGGCTTTGCCACAGATTGAATTGCCACTCACCTGCACAATCCAGATGCAGTTGTGACATTCTGGTTATCCCCAGTGTCAGATACCTCTGTTTGCACTCCTGGATCTGGGTGGATTATCATGCAGAGAGCTGCCAAGTCCAGCGCCTGGTCACTGGCACTGCTCAGAACCACTGCTGGACTCAGAATACTTTAGAAGCTGACATGCAATATGGATATCAGAGTGACTTGTAAATAAAGAGAGGAGCTTATTTTCACACATCACAGTGAACTGCACAGAGCTCAGCTGCTGCAGGTGAGGAAATGGAGCCCCAGCAACACTTCACACAGAGCAGGAACATCAGGGTGCAGCCCTGAATCAGTGGGAGGGGAGCACTTCATTCTTCTGTCCTCTAACTGAGTGGGAAGGAGACAGAGACCCTATGGAACAGAAGCCTCCATGCCTGTCTTTTGAGCCCATAATGGCTAGGTAGGACCTCAAAGAGAAGTGACAATTTTGTGAGGACCATGAAATAAGGTTGTGGATCCTTATGGAGAGCTGGGTTCTATTAGACTTCTTTTACAGCATTCTAGAAATAATTCTTCTTTGAGGTAGCCCTAAATAGATTAAATCATCACTTAAAGCTTAAATTGCTATTTTCAACAAGAGTTTCAGTTTTCTGGTAAAGATTCACTTTTTCACCAATACACATGGAGAAAAAACTAGTTTCTGATATGGTGACTGAGCATCACCTACACTCTTATTTGCCCTGTGGTCAAGAGCACAAGAAAATTGATTCTTGCACAAATATCACATTTTGTATCCCAAGTCTTAAAATAAATTTCCTGTAACAACACAGTAAACAACAAATAGACTACTGTGGTGGTAGATAGCATGTTTGCCTTCTGTCGAGACTTGAGAGCATACAGATGTTTGTGAAAGACTCTAGGCACCATTCAGAAAGTGTAACGACATGCCAAATCCTGGTACCATACAATGTGCAGGAAGTGGTTTCTAGAAAGACAGAGTACGTAATCTCTTTTCTAAGAATACTACAAATTAACAAAACCAAAACTTTAGGAAAGTTGAAGGACAACAAGCATTTACAGCTCCCTAGTCTCACAGATCAACCGCTTCCATAGCAAGTGACACTAAAAAGACTGCACAGAGGAGTCTGTAGTACTTAAACATAGTGGGTACAAGGCAGGAGTCAAGAGAGCAGCTGCAGTAACTAGAACAGGGCAAAACATTATAACCGTGGGCCAGAGGCAGTGTGGCCACCAAAGCCTTCAACTTGTTGGCTAGCTCACTGTCACTGTACTGCCACCAACTACCTGCCTGATCCATGCAGGTGGCAACAGGGGAACAAGGAGGCAGAGTTGGTAATTAAAAAAAAAAATTAGTTCCAGATATAATATGCCAGTTCAGGTTGGCCTTAAATATGAGACCCCTGTCAGTCTGCAGGACAAGAGTGCACCCATAGCCAGCCTCACTCGAGCTGGGCCTTGCTGGTCTGAGCCACGCTGCCATCCCCACCAGTGCAGAGCACAGACAGTTTTTTGCCCAGGAGGCAAGGCTATTGCACATAACCACCTCCAAATCAGCTTGTTGTACTGCCTGTGATTGTTACTTGTGATTTATGCATCAGAGCTGTGAAAGCCGTCAAGGGGTCTCCTTGCACAAGCACTGCAATCTTTCATCAAAGCTTAGAATAATGACCTGATTCCATATGACCCTCTTGACTGCAGAGAACACGCCTTCATATAAGGGTCCTCCCAGGGCAGCTTCTTCACCAGACTACAAAAACAAAGAACAATCTTTGTTTTCTTGATCAAAATATCTTTTAACCCCTTTCACACCAACAGAGGTGGCATAGCAGGTAAGGCATGCTTTTACTTGTATCACAGTTTGTTTTAAGTAGGTTTAATAGGTGAGAAGAAATGGTAAGGATAAGGAAACAAGCCTTCTCTCCTGATTAATACCCTAACTTTGGAAAGCAGCCTAGTTTTAACAGGTATTGCAGCAAAGAGCCTGACAAAAGGTGCTGGAGGAGTTGCCCTGAGCTATTAGGCTTACACTCAGCTAGCACAAAACTTATGCTCATATAAGTGGTGAAACAGTGGAACAAATTTCCCACAGAGATGATAGATGTCCTGTCTCTCAAAAAAACATTCAAGGTTGAATGGGGGCCTCAGCAACATGATTTAGTTAAAGGTGCAACTGCTCATTTCAGGGGTGTTGGGACTGGGTGATGTTTGGGTCCCTTCCAACCCAAACCATTCCGTGATAATCCCTAGATGCAAAAGCTGATGCAAAATGAGATATTATTTACATTTTCTGGCACTTCGTATGTGGGCAGGTCTGAAGAGCATTTTTTTTAGAAAGGGCAACAGCAAGTAATGCAACACAATAAATAGCATGGCTATTTGAAAACCAAAGCCTCAAGCACAGGAGCACATACATTTTTGCATAGATTGAGGTCTCATAACAACCAGTCTGCAGAAGATTATTAACAGCTGGTTTGGGTAAAACCCAGGCAGTGAGCATCACTTGTTCCAAAGAGAGGGAAAAGCTGCAAGGGTCAGAGGCAGAGTTTCGGTCAGGAGGTAGGCAGGAGACACTGACTCAGGGAGGACTAAGACCTGTGCAGATTTACCAATTTGCCTTCATTGCCTTGCTTTGTCAAGTTTAGCTATAACCCTTTCTCCCAGCCACCAGGGCACAGGTGCATTTCTTTGGAGATGCAAGAGAATACAGGGATAAACCCCAGCAATTGGAGCTGCAGGAAAAGCTGTGGGAGACCCCATCCCAGCACAGTGCTGGGTAACTGTGAGCATGCCTGGACCTGAGGCTCGATGCCTCACAGGTCTGCTAGCACAGGACACCCTCTGGCACCAGCCACCACAGCCTGTGACCTCTTTGGCCATTAGAGGGGAGCAAACACTGCAGAAGTGCAGGGAGGCATCACCTGCTGAACAGAGACCCAAAAGCAGGAGCAGGCAGGAGGTTTGCTGTGCTTCTTCCTGACTCTCTGGAGATGTTAGTTGTCCTCCCCTGGAGAAACATGCCCTCAGGCGATCGATCCCCTGCTCTTTGCAAGCAGTCCATCTGTCTTCCTTCAGATGAGATTCATTGCCTTGCAAAAGTCACTCAAGCAGGCTGGTACAAATAATTTAGGGTTTAACATCTGCACAGTATCAGAGGACACAATCCTTCCTTGCAGCTCCCTGCACGATGTTTGACTAGAGGTCATTAAAAGACACAGCTCAGCAATAGCATTTCTTCTTTGTAGCCTGGCAAGATACAGCCATAATCAGCAGCCCTCGTACCTGTATCAGACCCTCACTGTACAGTGTTTGGGCATGGTCCTTCTCAAGGATTTGTGTGATGATCAAGAAGTTTGGGCATTTGAGAACAATTTTGCATAGGGCAAGACAAAGTATCAAAGTATTGTCCCTTCATGCATATACATATACTTTTAAAGATGGCTTCTGGGGAACACACTGGATGTGTCTCCCTTTCCTCTGCCATGCAAGAGAGTGTTTTCCAATCATGAAAAAACCCCAAAGCAGATGCACTGAATTGGGATAGGAGACCTCTCAGAAGGGAACACTTGGAGTCCTTACTAGTGGTGCAAGTTATTTCTTGCTCTCTGACCTAGCTCCTCTTACCACTTTGAAAGACCTTTGAAGAAAAAATAACAAAGGACCTATCTAACATCCTAGAGGTTAAAAAAACGGTGGTGACATCAGGAGCTATTAACCCAAAGATGTCATAATCTTCGATGACCCTTCACAAGAATGCTATCAACTCTAAGCTGAGGGTTACAAATCACATGTAAAACATCCATTATGCAAATCACCTCTAGGGAGCTCTTTTATCAATATCCTGTCATTTACAAACCCTTTTGTTCTCTAAAGCCTGTTAGTAGGCCCATCGGTGTTTGGAAATACTGATTAAGACAAGTACATTGAGCAGGCAGCTAGGCTTTTGCCTGCAGTTGCTGTGTCTTCAAGCTTCATTCAGAAAACAGTAGTTGGATACACGTATGGAAGCAGAGAACCTGAGATTAGCAGAAAATCTGCTAATTTAATTCATTGGTGTCTGTTTTCACAGTTGAAAATTTAGAGGCTGTGACTAGTTTAACTAACAAGTTATTGAACAAATGCATGTACAAATATCCCATTGAAGGACTTCTGATTAAGATCAAAGGTGCCCTTTGAACAACCCAATCAGCTATGCCTTTATCGCAGAAGTCTCAAAGTTCAGGCTGAGTTTAAGAACATCTGTAGGCATTCATGCGCATACCTATTTGTGTTTTCTGAAGTGTTCATTAAAGAGAGACTTTGTACAAACATTCAGTATTTCTCAAGCAGAACTGGTCCTGTGCTTTAAATAAGAGTAAAATAAATCACAGCACAATAACAACATTATTGCATTGACAAAATTGCCAATGTGAGCTGTTGCCTACACTGGTCATACTGTGTAAGAGCTCTCCACCCTACATTCTCAAAAATACAAAGCATCTTCTGTTTTGCTAAACTAAGTAAAATCACTCCAGGGTCATTCACAGCCAGACTATGCCAATGGCTCTATGTTGTTCCCTTTCCATTTAATCATTCTTGTGCTCCAGTTGAATCATCTGCTGCCATAGCAGAAGATTACACCAGAAGTGACACCAACACCAGACATGCACAAAATATCACCTCTTTCCTCTGGGTGAAGTCTATCAAGCCTTCAGAGTCCAGGTAAATTTGCCAAACCCAGACAAAGTTGAGAGCACAAAACCAAAGCTCAGAGTTTTGCTTCGTAAAACCCCCTGGCTACAGAAGTGGGACTAAAATGCTATTCCTCTAACCCCAGCAGAATGTGTTTGTTTCTGCCTTTTAACGAAACGAAGCTAATCAGCATTCATTCGACTTGGTTCTGCCTTGAGATTATTTTGATCCCCAGTAAAGCTTGGACTGTCACCACCAGTTACTTGCCTCTTTTTTGCAGCTTTTTGGAGAACCCCTCATGAAACATCTTTGGAACATCCTGATAATGAGAATCCACACTCCCTACCTGGCTCTGAACTAATACAGTCAGAGGACTCCTTGGTTAGCAAGGTATGACCTGCAAGGAGAAGAGTCTTCAAGCCTTTGTTTGGCATTTGGGCTTTTTTCAACCCATTTGTTACAAAATTTACTGTAATCCAACTTCCCTGGTCAGATCCATCTGCTTCTTACAGTATAGGTGCTCATTCCCTTTGCTACTGGGCAGTCCTGACAAAAGATGGATGGGATGTAATCCAAACACCCAACTGTGAAAGGTGTCTCCGTGCTGCCCAAAAGGTCTGCAGTTGTTTCTTCAGCTCCTCCTCACTCTGAAACCCAAACTATAGGCAGTGTTTTTAACACCAGCTTTTATCAGTTTTGTCTTTTGCTCTTGCCAAGGCCCTCGTCTTCTTACCTGTTTAGTTTTAATGAAAATTAACCATTCAACCCTCCTTCCCAGTTACTTTAGCTTAAAAGACTGTCCTTAATAGCAGTCCATGTAAATCATCCAGGGCATAGCCTTTAATATTTCCCTGCCTAGAGCCCAAAATTCAGCATTACCACTGCCTGAACTGATAGATCACCTTACCCAAAGATTTGCAGAAGGGGCACTGAAGTTTAACTCCATCCAAAGCATCTGTTGAACTCTGTTGGCATTATAACACAGGGTTTACCACTTGCAAAATAACAAGCTCTTGTGTAATGTTACTTCTTTTTCTTTTTTTCCCCAGCAAGATACACAGGCTAATCTGTGTTGCTTTCAAGAATGCTTTGGGTATTATTTTTCCATTTACTGACGTACTTTTCTAAGAGCAAGCATTAGATATGTGGGGCTACTGTTGCCCTTGTGAACCATACCATTTTGTTTTCAACAATTCCTTCAACCTTCCTTGTTATCTTGGATTTCTCAAAACCGACTTCCTTTGAACTACAGATAAATGGTTCTGCATATCACTCTAACCATACTTACCTCTTCATAATCAAGCAGGATCCCTCTGGTTTTCCAGGATTGCCAATAACAAAAGAAAACTCAACTCTGCAAAGCTCTTTACTAAAATAGCTGAGTTTTACATCAGCGCATGGTTTGATCTTGGAAGAACTTACCTTATAGAAACACTTACAACTGAATTCAACGGAGATGGGACTAGGTTAGTCAACAGCATTACTACCATAGCACTAGCACAGATATATTACTAAATAATAAGTCAAAAGCTGTCCTTAAAAAGGTTGCTACAGAGCCATTCCTGCTATGAACACCACAGAGAGCAGGTATAAAAACCTGAAGAATAACTAGTCCCAGCTGCATCCCACTCAGAGTCTTTTATAGCAGCAGTTAGAGTGGTCTTGATGGGAGTAAATGATCTCAGCTGGAGAGGGAGAAACATCTTAGCAGCAGTCCCTGAGCAAGAGGGAAGACTGAGAGAGAAGGGAGGAGCTTTCTGTGTCCTGAGAAACCGATCAGCTATTTGGAGTGATTGGCTGCCCTCAGCTGTCCTGAAAGGCATAGTGCCCAGCTCCTGCCTGGTGTGTAATGTCTCCTTGGTGCTTGCAAGGATTTGGGAAGCCCTTCCAAAAGCATAGCTTGGGAGGGACCATGGGTATTTCTGGTTGTTGAGATCATGCCTTGCCTGAGTACCTGGGAGAAAGCTGCTTTCCATTGCACTGCCTTCAGGAATCGCTGTGCAGTTCCATTTGCCGTGACACAGCCCCAGGAAGGCCCTGGTGGGGACAGAGGGACTAGCTTGCTCCAACAGTGGTCTCAAAGGCAAATGGCCACTGCTGGGGACTGGGGACTCGCCGAGCTTGGCTTGTTGCCTTCTTCTGTGGGAAATATTTGTAACGTGGAAGCATCAGAGAAAAGCATTGCCCACACTCTCACGAGCATCAGAGAGGTGCATGGGAGCCATGAAGGAGATACCCATAGGCAGAGATGAGAGCCTGGGGCTGAGCCATGCACAGGCAAAGGGAAGGGGCTCCTGTCACAGAGGTGCTCTTTGCTCACTGTCATTAAACGGTGGGTAAGTAAAAATCATAGTCTTCTCCAGGCTTTCCTCTGCCAGATGGAGCGACTTCACACTCACCTGCAGAGGGAGATGGCTCCTCTTTATTAGCCAAATTTTGTTGACATAGCTTGGTGCCGCTACCTTACTAGGCTGGAAAAACCAGATACGGAATTGATGAGCCTTTCTGCAGCCCACAGCCAGATTCTCCCATGGAGATGATGCCAGTGGTGTGTGGGGACCCTTCCAAAGCCGACACTGGGGCTGGAGCAGTAGTTTATGAGCTGGTTGTGAAGTCCTTCAGGGGAGCAGCCTCCGAGGCAGTGCCAGGCCTTGGTGTGTGCTCCAGCAATGCTGCAGTCACTGGCACCTGGCTAAGGAGAGGGGTCATAACAGGGGCCGTGCGAGTGTGTGGCTTCACCCCTTCCCTATTTCCCACAAGGAGCTGCCCCCAGCCCAGGGTTTGGGCAGAGCTGCACAGCCATCACTTGGAAAACACATTCATTTGCAAACCCAGGGTGTTTCCAAGACAGGATGGCTCCCAATCACAGGGCTGCTGTGCCTCACGCAGAGTTTTGTGAGGAGCTGTGGGGCCAGGTGAACCTGAAAAGCTGGCTCAAGCGTGCCCTGAACACCTCCCTGCTGCACTCGGAGCCACTCGGGGCCCTTGCAGGGAGATCCGCATACAGCAGCAAGACTGGGGGTGTTGCTGCATCCTGCGGGTGTTGCTGGAACCTGCTCATGATCCCTTTGCCCTGCCAGGAGCAAGACAGAGGGGTAGAAGGCAGCTTTGCCCTGTGCACAGCTCAGCTGGGGTTCCAACTCTTGGGTGAGGCCTCTTTAGTCTTCTGAAAAGTTTTGACTCATGTCCTACTTTTCCTTGAGGGGAAAAAAAAAAAAAAGGCAAAAAAAAAGCTTGATCCCTGCTTGCTGCCTCATAAACCACAGTTTCAATTTTTTAATTTCCCAAGTTACACCACAGCCCTGTGTGCCTGCCTCAGTACCTATGACAGGGCAGGCACTCAGAAACTGCAGGCACTGTGCCCAGAGATCAGGCACCAAGCTGAAGGCAGAGCTGCATGAAGGAAAAAGCTCGCCTACATCCCTTCCCCCACCATGGCTTTTAATGTGTGTGACAGGCTACTCATTATTCCTAATTTAACTTAATAAATAGCTTAAGGCCTTGTTATACTTTTCTTCTGTATTCAATACTGAAAGAATAACAAGGAGAAAAGTAAAGAGAGAAAGCTATGTGTTTATTAGGAAAAGATTTACAGAGGACAGGAATAAATCTGGAAAAGCTAGAGGAGCCTTCATCTTTAACGAGTATATTGAAATATTTCTATAAAACCGCCTTATAACTTAAAGAATGGCTCCTGACAATTTCTAAGCCAGTACACAGCTTTTCCTAGGGAAGACTCTTTACTTCAGGGATACTTTTTTGAATGCCCACTTCTTACTCACAGGGTCCTTGGGCAGGTTAGTGCTTTACTCCATTGGAAGGAGTCACTAAATTGCGGAATCATTTTTTAATAGACTATATATATCTTGACTCCCTGGATAGACATGCCTCCTAACTCTGCAATACCTTTGGGAATGAAAGCAGCTATGAGAAGTTCAAGAAGTTAAGAGCATATCTGACAGGAGACAACATCCTAATGCTGCATGGGGTGCTCGCTCGAACTTCTTTCTGAAATTGTGAATAGCAAGGAGGAAGCATAGGAAAATAGACTCACATTTTTGTAAGCCCACACAGGCTCTTGGGTCCCAAACATTTCTGTCTGCTCTTTTGCTTGCAAACAAAGCAATGTGCAGCTCTCTGTCCTCATCAGGCTACGGTGCTTCTGTTGGTGTACATGTATGTCAGTTTGCAAACATGGTGTGTTTGTCCTCTCCCTCTTTTTTCTTCAAGTTCAAAACAATCCAACATTGTCACCAAGCCACAAGCTTGCCAACTCTCTTGCTATATTCAGCCTAATCTAAACATCCAAACTCTCACGTAGGCAGCATTAATGATCTCCTTCTTCCACCTCAGAGATGACAAAATGCCCCACCTCCACCCCCTTGTCCAAATTCATGCGCTAGGAGATGACAACAAGGTCACCATAGTGCAACTGGCAACAGTCAGGAATACTGAAAACTTGTGGCAATATCTCTTTTTTACCTGAAAATAAACCCCAAATCCCATCAACCTCTGAATTTGAACTTGCAGACAGAAAGGTGCCAGGCAGGCAGTGTTCCTACTACTAACCTACAATGCCCATTTTCCCCCTAATATCTCTTAGCACCGTGCTCTGATATCCCTCTGCCTCCCATTAGGAACTATTAGGCTCCACACCCTCAGCTCAGAGGGAACGAAGCCACAAAGGGCTGCTACAGAGCAAGGCTGATGGGTCACCCAAAGTCACCTTCGCCCCTCTGCAAGCTGAGGGTTGGGGAGGGAAAACAGCACTGCCTGGCCTCAGACGAGCCCCCAAGTCAGAGACAGCCACTATCCCAACCTAGAGCATCCCAGGAGCCCAGCCAAACTATTGTTTCACAGTTGCACATAGAAACACATCTTTCATCTGGAAAAAGAAACACATGGAACAGCAAGCAAGAGCAGAGCCTAGAACCACTAGCAAGGGCAGCTGTAGCAGTGATGTTACTCTCCAACTGGTGCCAGCACTGCAGTGACCCCAGTGGGAGCATGGAGTAGAGCCCTTGATCCTCAGTGTGGGGCACTGGCAGTGGGACCATCAGACAATGCTGTGGGCAGGTTGTGCAACTGCACCCCAGTTAGGTTTGGTTTAGAGGCCAGGGTGAGTAAAACCAGATTAGGTATCACTCTATCACTCCATACCATGTCCCAAGTGGGCCAGCAGTATCGTCTGTTCACATCGAAACGAGCAGGCATTTCCCTTTTCTTCAGAAACGGCAGAGCTTGCTGCTTCTATAAATATGATGTATGGCCCATTGCCTATGACCAGCTCTCTGAGCTATTGGCTGCTCATCCTGTGGTCCTGGCACTTGCATCTGTTCCAGATTTTTCTTTCATCACAGATTTCGAGATGCTATGGGCATGGGTTTGTGCCACATGAAGGCAGAGGACGGAAGGCATTGCATGAAAGCCTGTAGAAAGGCCAAAAAATTGCTGATGTAGGTATGTGGAGACCATAGCAGCAGTAATGAGAAGGAAAAAGCACTTTAATCTTGCTTGAACAACTTCCTGTTACAAGAATCACAGGTTCACATTAAACCAAGACTGGAGAACTGCCACACAGGAGAAAGAATGTAAGTTTATTTTAAAAAATAATAATTTAGCTCAAACACAAACAGGATTGCAGAGTGTTGACTGAAGCAAGAAGAACAATATTTACCCACAGAACTTAAAACAGACCAATTTTTCTCTCTTGTAGATGATACTTTCAGTGTCCTTCCTTGTTCACAGCTCTGCTTCAGTTCTCATCTGCACATAAAGGTATCCTGACTGCTGGGGCTCTTAGTAACAAGGCAGAGGAGAGATGGTATCTGCTGCACATGAAATGCTGTTCCTACCTCCAGAGCCTCCATGATCCAAAAAGCCAGAAGAGCAACACCAGCATCTAAACCAATGTGCAATACAAAGGGAACAACTTGCACTCCTCCCTGGAAGTCTACCTACCCATGCCCCATTCCCAGCATCCTGGCCAAGTGCTCCCACCCACGCCTGAATTTACCCCCCCGCCCACAGGTGCTGTACACAGAGGTGTGCACACAGGCCTTTGCAATACTCTTCCCTCCCCACTCTCTTCTCATCCAGAGCTGCAGATCTTTCACCTCTCTCCGTGCCTGCATGCCATACATTTCTTGGCACAGCAGCAGTTCATTTCACAGTGATGGGGTATGCCCTGGAACACACTGGCCACTACTGCAGTTTTTTCTCATCTGTGAAGTGGCCTTTCATGCAACTGCCATTCTGATACACAGGGCTGGCCCCCTTCCTTCTGCACCACACCACAGATCTGTAGAGAACAAATCCAAAACCGGCCAGACACAGCAAGAGAAGAGCCAAGATGTCCAGGCAGAAATACTCATAGAAGGAGAGGTCATAGACAGCCGGGCGAAGGTAGGGTGCCCCATCGTGACGAAGGATGTACTCCAGCCAATACACTGTCCTGTTGAGAGCGTGCATTGGTCTGTCCAGGTGCAGAGCTGAGATATGCTGGGCTGCTTTTCTGTAGCTGCAAGGGAAGATGACAAGACATTTACCTTTTGACAGAAACTTCATACCTGAGCAGTGGTCTGAGACGTCCAGTGATGCTTTCAAGTCCCAAATAATACCTTGGGAGAGGGGCAAATTTCTTCCATTCTTCTTCTGAAAGCCACTCTGATGGCACTTGCCAGCCATGAAGGCACAAGCCAGAGTGTATTTTACTTTGTGTTTTGTTAACAGCACTGACAGTTTGGCTTGCAAGTACCTGTTCAGTGAGTTCGTGTGTACTGTACTTTCTGAGGGGAGTTGCACCCTGAGACCTCACCCAGCATCAAGCAAAAGTTACACACTTGATCAGTGGCCAAACCCTTCAAGGTACCAAATTGCAACACCTCTTAATAGGTAAGAAATAGAAACTATTTTAAAAATCAAGCTCTCAGAGAGCATTTAAAAAAACAGCAGTTGCACATGTCCCATTAGAAAACAGGAGCCCCGTGCCACTTTTCTGTTCCTGCTTCAGTTCTAGGAACGAGCAGAGTATATGATTGTCAGAAGGAGCAGATAGAGCATTACCTACAGTTCCCTGTCTGTTTCTATAGAAAGTTGTTTGGACAAGTCCAAGGGTGTCCCAATGTGAGGCTATGATCTCACTCTCCCTTATGACAGGCTGGCATTAGGAGAAGAGGTCTGCTCCCCAGTATCTCAGAAAACTTTCTAAGAACATTACAGTCAGTCAAATAGGACTTGATCACACTCTCCAACAGCAAATGCTGGAGTATCTCCTCCTGCACTGCATCTATGGATTGTGAGGCACTGACACATCTGGCCAGCTGAGCAATGCTTGCAATTGTGCTTGGTCCAGAAGCCACCACAGGCAGTGTAGGGGTCAACACAAAGACATAATGGTCCCTACACCTTGTCTGCACCAAGGAAGAGCTTGATGTTCCCAGATGCCTCACCTGGGATCAGAGATGACTGTGATGACAGCCTGGTAAAGCTCCTCTTCTTTTACTCTGCTCCAGTCCATGAGGATACCCATGCCCTTCGCCTGCACTCTGGTCATGATGTCAAACTGGTCCCCATAGAAAGGAAATCCCACCACTGGCACACCGTGATAAATTGCCTCAAATATACCATTCATCCCACAGTGGCTGACAAAGGCTTTCACGTTGGGGTGGCCTGCAGGTAAAGAAACAGCAGCAAGTCAGTGCCTTCCACTGTGCGACAGGGCTACCAGGGGGTTCCTCAACACCCACTGTTGATGTACGTTTAGGGAAAAACAGGCATGCTGAGCAGAGAGGATGCTACTCTTTGGGAATACATCTGTTTTTTGGCAACCCAAAATTGCTGAGTAGAGCCTGGAGGAGAAGTGAGATAGAAGCCAAGCAGCTTCAAGCAGGTGTTAGGCGAGGATCATGTTTTGTAGAGATCAGACACACAAGAAGCAACAGACTTAGACCCACACAGGTGCTGTTATCCTTATGTGCCTTTGCTGTGGTTTGGGCTAAACTCCAGGGATGTTGCTAGCGGCACACACGTACGCAGAACCCAGCCTTACCTAGCAGGTCATTCTGGGGCAGCCACTCCATCATCAGCGTATTCTCACCCAGGTTTCTTGGCTTCTGACCAAAATATCTGCGGGAGGACACAGAGGAAGGGGAAAAAAGGGGAAGAGAAACACACAGAGAACAATAATAAATTCAATCAGACCAAGAGACAGAAAGCAAATTCTCAACACCCCTCAACACTGTTTTTCATCCAACTCAAGTGAAAATTAATCCCATTCCCTTTTCACCTCCACACCACCCTTTGAGGGAGGTGAGCAAATGCACCAGCCATCTTCTCCACCAAATCGCTTGGAAGAGCTCGAATCCCGATGCCAAAGGAGACAACGACGACGCCCGCCTCTGCTGCTTCCACCCAGAGACGCAGACCCTGTGGGCAAAACACACACAGCTCCCTTGAAGTACTGTTGCAGAAAGGCCCTTCCCACTCTTGCCTCTGTCAGTAGAAAGCTCTCCACAGAGAAGATGAAGCCAAATCCACCTGGAGCACAAAGCTACACGGTTTTCACCAGGCAATGAACTCTAAAACCACTGTAATTTTTGCACCCAGCCAGGCAGAAATTACTTGAGCACCTGCTGGCCTTGGGAGTTTGCAGGGAGGTGTCCAAACCCTGCATTTCATAGCATTATCTCCTGCATTGGAAGTAACACAATTACTCTTTGACAAGAAAGGTTCTGAAAACATAGCACCCACGTAGGAACAGCCAGGACCCAGAAGGAAACTGGAGTAAAAAGAGGAAGGCTATTTTCCCATCACCACTAAGACAGGAGGCCTGTCAGGATCTCTAGATGCAGGCTGATACAACAAACAAAACATCACACAGTAAGGAGCAACAGCTTTCTGGAGAGTTCCTACAAACTCTCCAATGTCAAAGGCTCCTGGAGGTGGCAGAAAGTCTTGCCATCTTGACAGCAGACTTCTACCCATCCTTGATAGCTACTTGCAGATTAGCTATCAAGCAGATAGATTTAGTTTTTGATCACTGGACAGAGAGGCAGCTACAGATCCAGTAAAACCCAGTTATTTGCCCTGCATTTAGAGGCTACCTGTAATGCTACATAAACAGGTCTGTACCTAGAACAGAGTCTGTACTTTTTTCAACCAAAGCCAGAAGGTAGCAGGAAGAAGAAATCAGCAACCACAGCTGCTGTGGAGCAAATATGGACTATTCCCTTTTATGCCAGGCTGGGCTGAGTCTGGTTCTCATTAGGAGTTCTGTCCTACTTCAAGTTTCCCATGTATCCCAGTCAGGGGCATTTTAGGGAAGTTTAATAAAAATCTATCATTGAATACATACTTTCTGAAATAAACATGTAGGAGAACATGAATAGCAAAAAAAAAAAAGCTGTTATTAAAAGAGAAAATTAAAATGATTAATTCAGAATATTAATAGAAGTCAAAAAGTTGGGGGATCATAGTACAAAAGAGTTACAAAGCACATCTTAGTGTTACTCTCTGAGGATACTTCTCATTCGTTGTACACTTCAGAGACGCAAGCCTATCTTTGCAGAAATGCTTAGAGTGCCCCTAAAACAATCCAACAATCAAAAAGTTTACAACAGAGATATTTTGGTTTCTCCATTCTTTTGAGTTTCACATCCTTTGAACAGTACAACCACTGAAACTGCTACAGAAGAGAAAGTGCTAGTTTTCCTTTTCTAAATAAAAGTACAATGACTCCTAAACTAGATGATGATGTTATCCATTATAACATTTGACTTTCAGAAACAGCATTGAAGTTGCCAGGGAAGCATGGTTGATCACCAAATGTTCTCACTTTCTCTCAAATACGTATCTATATTTAAGCAGGTCCTAATTTGAAGCACTTAAAATCATAGTGCTTCAAATAGGAGGAAATAAACATCTTAATTACATAAACCTGCTCCATTTCAGATGGGACATTCTTTAAGGTACACCTAGACCTACAGAGGCCCTCTCTTCTGCTGGCATCCCATAACATGGACACAGACATGCCTACCTGCCAGCATGACAGCCACCACCTACTGCAAGGCTCCAGACTTATCTCCATCATTCTTTCCTTAGGTGCCCTGGGATCTCTTCTGGAAGCTGTGAAGCACATGAGTAATGCCCTAGCAAACAACTCCCTTCTTTACAAGGCAGGTGTGTACGTGGCCAGGTTGGACCAAGCCAGCATTTTGCAAGAGCTGTGAGGCAGCCACCTCTGACACACCTTTCAGAGCACCCTATGTGTGTTTCATTACCTGCAGGCTGTGCCACGTGGTCAAGGCTGATGTGCAGTCAGACACATCTGGAGAGCTTCTTTTTAAGGCACTTGATCTAACTTTTTTTTAAACTGAAAAATATTGGCATCCACAGGCCTCTAATAATTTGAAAGTTGAAATCTTATCTCCAATTTCAGACCCTTAGTCAGGACACCAGGACATCCTGACTGCCCAAGTTTTGTTGTCCAGGTTTATTTCCCCTCAGTGTTTGTAAAAGTGGTAAGGAAAAGTCCTGCTCTGTTCCAATGCTGCCTTCAGTCAGAGGCTTTAGGAGCTTGTCCCTCTGAATATATTCCTGGGATTAGTGAGGCATAAACTGGAGAAAATCTTGAGAGGAGTTTTTGGGACTGAACCTTGAGAAAAACTGATACCCTTCAGTTTTCTACACTTTGGGATTCTGCATTGAATTTAATGAAGGAACAAGAGTAGCTCACCCCTGTGGTTTCTTAAGACTACAAGCTCAAGGGCAGAAACGCTCTGTGAGAAATAGGGTGAAGGAGGAAATTCTGGATTAACATATATCAGTGATGAAACAAGATTAATTGTTCTTCCTGTTTCCACTTTAGCAGAGGAGCAAAAAAACTATTCCTGATCAAATCTCAGGAGCAACATTTCCAGCTTAGGAATTCCACACACCATTTTACATGGACAGTGAGGCCAAATCCCACTTCAGAGTGAACCATTTAATTCTACATCCTCCCTGCAGCCTGACAGCCCTTGATGTTCTGTGTCTCCCTGATGCACCCACAAGCACCAAAAAACAGCAGCTTTCCAGATTCTTGGGGCTTCAGAACTTTTACAAGGTTCTTCCAAAGAAGATCTGTACTAAGCAGCTTCCCCAGTTCATGTGCAATCATAGATCAAAGCTTTCTCACACTTACCACTGGAAGGGGCTTTGCAGGCTCAGCGAGGATCCCCCCTGTGAAAATGACATGGGGGAGCGTTGGACGAGGAAAGTCCAACACCACATCATTACAGAGGAAGAAAAGACTAGTTCCATGAACAAGGTCCAACATGGATGTCTTGGGTGCCACCCTGTGCTTCTCCATGAGACGTTCAAACTTGGGCAGGATGACTAGTTTTGTAGCCACACGAGTGATTATGTAGACTAGGAGATTCCACGTCCTACCAAAGAAGCCCATCCTGTCTGTCATCAGGGAGTTGAATTCAGGGACATAGGCAATGGGGGAGGTGGCACCAATCTCTGCTGGGAACCAGAAACCAGTGGAAATCACAGCATATTTGACGTGTAGGATGTGGGCCAGGATAAATCCGCACATCTCATTGGGGTCCACCAAAAGCAGGTCAAAGTGCTCCCACTGGAGTTTTTGCAGAAGGGTAGAGTTTCCCAGTACTAGGTCACAGTTTTCCAGGTACTTCTCCAAAAATGAAAACACCTCCAGAGAGGTCATCTTCCCTTGAAAGACACGCTTTATCTTCTCCTGCACCCAGGCATCCGCGCTCTCTGTGCTGAAGATACCCCAGTACCTCTGCACGCGGAAGCCAGGCAGGGAGGTTTCCACATCCCGACCTTCATGAAGCAGTAGCACAGGGTCATGGCCCCGGTCAGTCAGTGCCTCTGCCACCCGCATGAAGACTCGCAAGTGGCTGTCAAAGACTATGGTGGGCATGATCAGCACCTTGGCACAGTGAGATGGCTCCACAGTGAATGTAGTCACTAGGAAAAGAAGAGTAGCAGGGCACGGTAGCAGCTTCATCATCTTCATCGCTGCAAGGAGACAAACACGCCATTAATGTAGTATCTCGGTCATGCACTCAAAAACTAACAGTTGCAATTGCAGCTGCAAGCCAGAAGCTCGTGAGCTGGGAAAGGAGAGCAGTCTGTAGTTCTTCACTGGGGAACATCCATCCCCATCCACCCTGCCTTGCCCTAAAAAAACCCAAAAACTAAAAGCCACAAAAAAACCCCAACAACCAAAGTCAGATATTGGGGTCTTTTCAGGGGAATTTTCCAGAAAACCTCTTCTCTATGCTTCTAAGGCTCAAAAACTAGCAGACTGACTCATATAGAGTTACAAAGGGTGAGTGGCTGGAGGAGCTCTGCTGGGTCACGGCACCAGCAGGGACACTTGCTGCTCAGTCCCTGTTTACCGCTACAGAACCAGCTCAGCTGGATTTTATTTTTATTTCTGTCCAGCCAGAACAGCTGGTTCTCTCTGAGCCCTTGATGTCTGTGCAAGCTCACAGGGAGGCCTGCAGAGCTTGGTGGGAATGCCAAGAGGTGTGCTCTGGCTTTGGCCCTCACATGGCTGGCAAGGCACCTTGCTCAGCACAAATGGGGTGGGAGCAAATCCAGGTCACAGCAGGACCTGCTGAGAGGAACTGCAATCCCAGAGAGCACAGCAACAGTCTGGACAGAGAGCTGCTCCAGTATGGATCAGTCATGGGAGGCTCTGGGGAAAGGGCTGGGAAGGGAAAGCAGGTGCCAGGATACTCATCCACTAGAAGAAGGCAAACCCAGAAAGCAGTCCCAGAGATAACATGCAACACCTGTGGCACATTGATGCCCCTTAGTCACACTCCTAAAGCCGTCATCCCCTCTTCAGTTTGGTGAAACACCCAAGATTTCTGTTGTGTAAGGGATGTTGCTAAATCACTGGAAGCGAACGCGCCTCACCCACACCTAGCATTATTTTGGGAGAAGAATTATGTGATAATTATTTGGGAATAGTCAGAAGCAGAGTCGTTTTCTGAGAACTCAGTTCAGACATGCTAGGAAGCAGCAGTGGGAAGGGGAAGAAGTTACAATGGGAACAACTAGAAGTGGATTTTGGATGGCCCCCACACACTAAGCCCTGATGGGGTTGCAGGGATGTGATAGAGTGGAATTTGGTACAAGATTTTCTGACAGCCTCTCCACTAGTGCTTGCTCAATTAAGATGTGGGAAAGAAAGTAATGAACAAGATTCTGCTAAATACAATCTTCAGACTACCCTCAGCAGCTGAATATCTCTGGCCAAACTAAGCATGTAAGGGTGCAGACATGGGAGAATAAAACTGCCCTCTTCTTCCTCCATTGCTTTCTTGTCCCATGTCGGGACAGGGAAAGAAACAGAGCAGCTGCTGGTTGGGACCCTCTCCTGTTTCAAAGGCAATTCCTGCTAGTGCTTGGACTCCCACCCTTCCCATCCAGGGTCAACTGTGTGGCTGTGCCTGCACGACTGATGAGAAACATGAGAAAAGCTAACAGACACCAAGGGGGTAGTTGGACCCACAGAACAAGAGCTTCAGGAGAATGTAGACAAAGGTGATGGGCTGGAAAGAATAAAGCATAAGCTCTGCAAGGAAAGTAAGAATCTGCTCAGCATCCTGCCTCCCTAACAGCAGGAAACAGCCGGGCCTGTGACAAAGTGTTGGTCATGACAGAACTACAGCCCACAAAGCTGGTCTGGTACTCGGATTACCTGAGAGGCCCAAAGGGAACTCATCTTGCCCAACACCAGGGAAGGTAAAGCATTTGGCCACGACATTCACAGCAGATCCAGGAGCACATGCCGCTTCCAGGAAGCAAGGGAAGGGAAGGATTGCAGCCGTGTACTCCTGTACTCTGGGACGGCAGGGAGTTAAGGACAGAAGCAGGTATAGGCTTGTCCTGGGGCACCTAGTGGGTCATACATGCATGTAAGTATGCCAAGAAGAGTAGAAGAGGTTTTATATGTGGGGTAGGGTGTTTTCTCATTGGGCAACAGGTAAAAGATGAAGAAATAGTCCAGGTAAAAGGAAGAGTTATTTAAAGAAAAAAACCGTCACCCATCTTCAGCAAGGACTGTGTTCTGCCATGGACCTATGTACCAGACATTGCTGAGACCCTCAACTCAGCCAGGACCCTCTGGGAACTACCAAAATCCAAATGACAAGTAAGCTGTCAGTCTCAGCCCTCAGGTCAGGGGCAGATGCTGGCACAATGAGACTTGCAAACTGCTGTTGGTGGTTTCATCCCTTCCAAAATCAGGAGCAATCCCTAAAGGTGCTGGCTCAGGAACCTCTTCTCCCTGCCCAACGAACAAGAGAGGCTGTAAATCTTGCTAAGAGGTAAGAGGATGCCAGGCTGCAGAAAGAGACCTTTTTTCCTGCTTCAGCTCAATACCACCAGAGATAATCTCTGCTCTGTCCATGCCTGGAGAGGTACCCTGGTCATAGCTCCAGCCCTAGAGCTGTGCTGGATACACCAGACACATCCCTGATTTTCAGTGCTATTGGGATATAAGGAAGGCTAACTACCAGCACAAAGGGCACAAGGGCTCTCTGTCCCTTGTTCAACAACTAGTCATTGTTGCAGTCTCAGGTTGATAGCAAAGGGGAAGGAAGTCCCAGACCTAGACAAGGGTTAAATGGCCCACATGAGGGAAGGCTCAAAATCCAGCTGCTCACCTCCTTGGTTTACCTCTTACTGACACAAAGCTGCTCCATGAGGTCTGCAGCAGGATCCTCCAGCCTGGGCAGGTGCTGTGGCCAGCGCAGCACAGGCTCAGCCCAGCTCTCTGGCTGCGGGAGCTCAGCTACTGCAGGCTGCAGGCAGGAAGTCTTCAACAGAAACCTTCAAACACCTAGGCATGGGAATGTGATTCTCTAGGAAGGTGAATTCACAGCTTGTGCCTTGACGGAGGTGTAAAATCCAAGTAAATGACAGATCCCACACTAGGCCTGAGAGCAGAGTAGACGGAACCATCTCTTTGTTTGTGGTCTGGAAGTCCTGGGCTAGTGGCTACATCACATAAATACTGCAAAAATAACCCTGCCACTGCAAGGGGAAGGGGCTTATAAAGAGAGAATAGACCCTTCCCTGTTTTCATGACAAGTGCTTGGCAGAGCCATGCCAGCTGGCTGATTTACACAGAGCAATGCCCCTAACATCACAGTTAGCACTGGCAGCCAGAGTAAGGGTTCAAGGGAACTGTTGGAAAAGCCCATGCCACAAATGTTTTAAGTTTCACCACTGCAGCATTCAGGGCAGAGCAGGAACTTCAGTAGAGCAGGACCAGAGCTTGCTGCAGTGGGAAGTGAGACTGTCACTGCAGGCAGCAGCATCCCCCCTACCCTGCACACCTGGCCACCTTCAGCTGCTGGGAAATTGCTTTCAAAGCCACAGCAATGCATTGACACTGAAAAGTGAGGCAGCAGAAAGGGAACAGAGAGAGCACAGCCCTCTGAAATGCCCCTGAGAAACCTCTTACTGGGCTGAAATTTGTCCCATGATTTTGCCCTGTTTAACATGTTTAACACGGTATGGCTTTGGTATTGATGGAAAATTACACCAATCAACTTAAGTGAAATAACTGAACAGCTACAGCTCTAATTTAATTCAGGTGCCTTTTATTAGGCTGAAGTACTAAAACCTCTAACAGGAAGCAGTCTAGGCAAAGTACCCCACAAAGAAAGGGCAGTGAACAGGTTGAAATGCAGGGACTGCCATTTACATCTCTCCCCCTCCCCTGCTTTTTTATATTACCTAGTTCCTGCCTAGGACCTGGAAGCCCATGTACATGGGGCTGAATTATTTCCCCTCCTGCATCCTAGTCTCTATGTAGCTCTTGCCCACAGTAAAAAATGCTTACACTGCAGACTTCTCAGGAGTTAACAAAGCAGCAAATTCATTGAAAACAAAAAGCAAAAGATATCTTCACCTGGATGCTCTAAACTCTTCCTGGAATAAGATACTGAAGTTTGCATGTTCTGTTGGGTATGGTCCAGAAAAAACAGGGCCATCTGCTACCATCACGTTGACAGCAAGCCTGGCTGCAGCTAATTTATGGAAGCCAAGACTCTGTGAAAGCAGGCAGGTATGCAGCTCCAAGAGCAACTTTGTCACTGCAAAAGGATGTTGCACTACAAGCAGGAGCTGGCCAGGGGAATCCCTAGTAAAAACCTAGAGGATACAATACTGTACAATGCAAACTTAATAAAGCACAGGTTTAGATAGGGAAATTCAATCATCAATCACATCCAGCCCAGTGCTTGGTGGGCTTCTGTGCTCTGGTTTTGGTTTATCACAGACTCTGGCTTAACCAGAGTCACCTGGGTAAATAACACTAAAACATTAATATTAGCACTACAGTACACTAATATTAGTATTGCAGTACACCAATACCAGCATTAGTATTTTAGTTTAGAAAACAGTGATAAAGAAAAAAACCTCCCCTTCAGATATAAGCATCCCCTGGTAATCTACAACCCTGAGGGGTTTTTTAAATATTGTTTGCACACAGACTGAATAGTGCACAGATGGTCTGCTCAACACAACATACCTTTCTAGCATTTTTCCTTCTACATATTCATGGCAGCCCATTACAAACACAGAGAATGAAGGAAATCAAGATCCCCAAAGGACCAAAGTGAACAATCACAGCAGTGATCAGGTCGGCATCAGAATAATTTACACCTTTCACCACATTGGTGCTACTGCTGCCACAAAACAGCACCAGAAGTGCTCTGGCTCATCTATTTTGGACAAAGATTGATGTAGTCCCCAAACAGTTCCTAACTTTTGGAACTTTGGACCATCTTCAACATCCTTCCTGTCTCATTAGAGTTATATGGAGGAAGTTCTACAGGCAAGGTGGGAATCTGTGGGCTAGCAGGAGGTTGCCAGATGATAGATCACTGCCAGGGAATCATGATACTAAAGGAAATACTGGTCCATAACAACTCAGAAAAGAAATAAAGATCAGCTTGTCACAGTACTTGAAACTACACACATCTTCAAGACCTTGAGCTGGGGGATGGTGTCAGACACCACACATCTGCTTCCCCACCCGGCCTCTCATCATACATTAAATCTGTCTAAGCAGTAAGTGAGATTTCTCCCATTCCGTATCCACAGGCTTCCTGTTTGCCTTCTGAAAGGAACAGAGATGGTTTGTGACACCAGGGTGCTCTGCAGTAACAAGTCCTTCCGGACAGCCTTTTCCTCTTGCTTACAACACAGTTTCAAGACAGAAGCAGCTGATGTGAGACTGTGCTCCTCGTGAGTGGTCTGAGGTCTGCAGTGTGGAAGCAAGTCAGAATATTATTTGTAATCCCTGGATGAAAGAAAAAGAAAAGCTTGGGGCCATTTCCAAATAGTCATGTGAGCCATAGACCTCAAAGGGAGAGCACATGACAGGGTAGTGCATTATTTGGTCTTAAGAAGTTATGTCTGTATGACAGTCAAGTTAAAGAAGTTCTTCAGACTGCAGAGAAAACTGGGAAGATACAGGTGCACCAAACTTTAGAGAAGCAGTTAAGAGGAGTGGGGAAGAAAGGAGTCTTCCCATTTACTGCTTCATCATTTCAGCTTCTTTCTGCAGAGAAGCACCACATTAAAACAAAAGTTATTTAACACCCCAGAAGGTTATGAAATCTTGTGTAAAAAGCTCTGAGGACTGATAAAGTCCTGACAGACAAGTCTGATCACATTTGACAGAGTTACAGGAGTAGAGAAGCTAGGGATGAGTCTTATCTTCAATGAAACAACTGACGCCCTCATGTAAAAAAAACCCACAACCAAACCAAAGAGCTTCTTGGCTCTGAGCACGCCAGAGGAATGAGACCTGGCTGAGCTGCCGTAAACAGAGGTTGAAGAGAGTTGCATAGGAAGAGAAGGCAGAACAGGAGATGGAAGATACTCCTGAGATGTAATCTTCTAAAAGAAGATGAAGCAAGTTACACAAAAGCGCTCTGAACGCGTGTCCATGTGCCAAGGCTCTGGTCCTGCGCATTGAAGCAGATGCTGAACTCGCGCCCATCAGCAGCCTCGCTGGAGCAAGGCAGGCTGCACACACACGTCCGGGCACAGCCGGGGCCGGGCTGACAGCTGGGAATTCACACCGAGTCCCTGTCCCCGTCTCCGCGGCCGGGCAGCGCTCAGGTGTCTCTGCCATCAGCCCAGCAAGCTCACCAGGAGCGCGGCTGGCAGCCCCCGTCCGCGCATCCCACCGCTCCCGCCGCAGGGCGAAAGGACCCTCCTCGCACGGCAGCCGGGCAGGACAGCACGGCCCACGGCGGGGCAGCGCCGCCGCTGCGGAGCCGAGCAGCTTCCCCGCTGGGACGGGCCGAGAAGCACCGGCCGCAGCTGCCGCCGGGCCGGCTCCTCCCGGGCCCCCTGCCCCCGCCGCGGTGCCGGCACCCACCTGCAGCGAGTCCCGCCGGAGCGCGGCCCGAGTGAGAGGCGCGGCGGTGCGGGAAGTGGGAGGGAAGAGAGAGAGGAAGGGAGGGATGCAGCCGCCACCCGCCCGCCTTCCCCTTTCAAGCCGGCGGGCGCAGGTGGGGCCGGGCGGCGCAGCCCCGGCCCACGGGCCGCACCCCGGGCCGAGCCGAGCAGAGCCCGGCACTGTGGCACGAAGGCGGGGCGAGAGGCGGACGGGGCGGGCACGGAGAGCCGCAGCTGCTGCCCCGGCAGCTCGACAGGCAGCGGGGCAGCGCCGGTCAGCTGCAGCTTGTGCCTCCGGCCCGGCCAGTGCGTCTGAACGCCCTCAGGGTCTCCAGTGACCGCTGCTGGGCTCTGCCCGGACACCCCCAGGACCCCGACCCCTAGAGAGGAGAGCAATAGGAACACGGTAGTCAGGACAGCAGAAGGGAAAGGATGGTGCCCAAGGGACTCGAGATGTGAGGGACAGCGTTCCAGCTCACATCAGAGAGGGGATGTCCTCCTGTTGGTCCAGTTCCAGGACCAACCACAGCTGTAACTGCACGACTGTAGCAAAGGGAAACCAGGCCTCTGCACCAGGACAGCAGTAGAGCAGAGATGTAGGGTGAGCAGAGATCCAGGGTAACCGTGTCTAGCAGCTGCAAAATCTTGTGAAAGGAGCAGTTTTTCCCAGGAATGTCAAGCACATCGCTTTGAGTCTCATAAAGCATTTCCCACCCCAACACTTGTTGCACTTGCTCAGTCAGGTGCTGATCTCCAGCGAGGCTAATGACATTCTTTGCATCCTCAGGTGAAACTTCAGATAGTATTACATCTTCTACAGGATCACGTTCAAGGTGGAAGGCTGTGGCAAATAGTGTCGGTTACAGAGCAACCGAGAGCCCAATGCACCTGGTGCACCATCCCACCCTTTCCATAGAACCATAGCGCAAGGGGTAAAATTGAGCATTACAGCACTCAAGATCTCCACAAGGCCCTACCTATCAGCAAGTTTCTTTTCCTTGCACACAGAGGAAGAAATCTAAGAGGATGCAGATATCAGTTATTTTAACTAGGTCTATGCAGGGTTTTTCAGTTGTGTCTGTTCTTTCTTCTTTCAATATACTGGTGCTTATATGGCCAGCTGCCATACAGCTAATGTGGCAGCAACATTTGAAAAGACCTAACAAGACCTTCTGAAGGGAAGGGTCTTGAGCAGCCTCAGTTTGTTTTGATATAAATTTCTAGCATCTTACCCAAATTTCTCACACTCACACAGGCCACCTTTCACTTCTGAAGGTCTGTTACATGCCCACAATCACATAAATGAAAAGTGGTTGTAGACAGATGTAGACACAGTGCTGTTACCCCCAAGCACTCATATCCTTTTCCCACCCACTATTCCATATCTTTAACTACCAGATCCACTCAGACTACAAAGGCAGCAATCTTTATTTTCTGACACATTAAATTCTCCCACTTTATAGACTTTTTTAAAAACCTCAAAGCATAAAAGTATTTTAAAGAGTTTCAAATGTAAGTTCCTGATAAACAGAAAAAAGAGGGCAAATGACAAGAAAGATGATGTTCAAATCCCCATGCAGAAAATACTCTTCCCACCCTCCTTTGGCCTCTAACCTTTACTTTCTTGTAATAACCATGGTCTCCTGGGCCCCTCTGCAATGTAGCCTTGAATCCAGGCCCCAGTGATTGTGCAAGCAAGAGAGGAACTCCTGAAAAATGCTCACTGGAAAAAGTTGCCACTCATGTACATGGGGGTGGCTCATCAAGTCTCATCCAACCCTCAATTAGGTGACACTAATTTGCTTTGCACACAAACATAACTTCCTGTAACAAGGCTCTTCTCATTGGCACCCTCTGGAGAGGGAATGGAAACATGGAAATCAGGCCCTGCACTACCTCATTGGCTGTTTCATCATGTGGGGTAAGAGTATCTCACAGCCCACTACTCCATTTCCCAAACATGCACTACCACTATTCAATTTATACTGGCTGTGGGCTCAACCCACTGCTCCTCAAACCTAGTTAACTTAACCCACCTAACAGAGGGCAAAGTATTTGGGGGAGTATTTTCTACCAGACGCAAGCTGCACCTAAGTAAGGAGGCAGTCACACAACTGAGTGAATGCAAGCCCACTCCTCAACAGCAGTAGGCCATTATACTGTCAGTTGCTCATGAAATCTCACTTTAGGCTGCAAGTTTCTCAACTTGTTTGTGGCTCCCCATACTGAACATATACTTGTAGTTAGTACTTCAAACCTTACAGCACCAGGGTTTATTTGCCTTGGTGCTAAGGGGAAAGTGGCATTTTATTTCTCAAGAGGGATTTAACAGATGGAAAACAGCTCAAAGACCAAGAGATCCAAGTCAGAAAAGAAATTTAAGGCATTAATGATACATTCATCTCGACTCCTAACAAGCTGCAGCTCACACTGCTGGCAGTAAGCGTAAGCTGGCACATTTTAGGTTCAGACAGAACAAGGAGTAATGCCACACTGCAGCCAGAGCCTCTGAAACAAAAACACTGCTTATCCACCTCTGCCTTTTACTAAGAGGCCTCTGTCTCCTCAGTCTCCTTTTCCCTTCCCACCAAGTGAAACTTCATAACCCCCATGCAGGCAAGTTTCTGTACAATTCCATTCCCCAGCTATGCTAATGGAAGTGTTATCAAGAGTGCCACAGCAGTACTACAGACCTTGGTCTTTCTGACAATAGCCCCCATCTTGCAACTGCAGTCGATAGTTACTCAACTACTAAGACATACTTAGAGACTGCTTCTCCAAGTACTCTCATTAGTGGCCTCCACAGGAGTGCAAGGAAGAGGAAAGTTAAGTATTTATTGCAAGGTGAAACCATGAAAGAAAACAGAAGAGGAACCCTATCACACTACAAGGGTAAACTTGAAATATCAGGTGGGATTGGGGATTACAGCCAGAGTGCTCAAATCAGTTGTTATTCTCACAGTAACTAGTCAGAGGCAAGTGACAATACTTGCCTTCTCACAGGTATTAGAGTTAAACTGGCTGACAAAGAAATGGGAGGTTAAAATACAGGATAAGGATTTCTCTTTCTTCCACTAGAGGGGCAGGAAACCAGAAGTAAAAATCACTGCCAGCCTTTTAAAATAAGACTGTAAAACATATAAGTCTTGGAGGTCACCCTAGTGGTGCCAATAACACCAGCTTAAGGATGGTTTCAAATTAGGAGACTAAAACAAAATTAGAAATAAAAAGGGGAAAACATCCAACCATTCTCTCACATCCCTACACTGGAGCTGCCTGCCCCACAAGGGGCTAGGGGAGGTAGCATTCCAGGCAGGCTTGACATCCATAATGTCCATATGCCCATCCAAGATGTTCTGGTGAGCAGATGGTTTACGAATTCCAAAGGAAACATTCTCAGTCACTTTCAAACTTGACGGAATTGACTTGGGTTGATATAGTGCCCCCACGGTAGCTGCCTCGTTTCTTCTTTGTTTTCTCATGGCGGAAAGATTTGCCTTTAGTGTATTTCAGGATATTGTTAGCCTTCTCACCCCAGTCACCAGCTGCTCCTTTCTGTGAGGGATGGAGGGGGAGAAAAAGAAATTCAAGTCAGTACCCAAGAGAGTGGAGGCAATGCTCTGCACTTCACTGGACCCAGCAAACCCCAGTACATTCACACTGGAGCTGATACCACTCTCCCATGCACCTCCTGCTACTGCTCACATGCGCCTCCTGGTGGGAAAAGTCCTCACCAAAACCACTCCCCAGAAGCACACCGAGGCTGCTCTGCAGACGCGTACTTGCAGAGACGAAGTGTCACCACTCTGGCACTACCTAGCCCTACCTTTGCTTCAAAGGAGTTATCAGCCACACGGGCATCCACCTCAATCTCTTCTTCCCTTACGCGGCGGAATGGAGAGGACGGCTGTTGAGAAAGAAAACAAGACAGAGTAAGCACATACAAACACACAATATTCCTTTAGTAACTACCTCCTTCCTTGCCCTGCAAATAGGGAGCCCTGTTCACATCACCTCAATCTTTAAGTGTTTCTCAGATTCATGATTCTTTCCCTGCTTCAGATCAGGCAGCTCAGGACTGCTCCCGTGCAAGTATATCAAATCAGCTTTGGCCAGACTAGTATTATGTTCTTATGTGCACTCCCTAGGGTTCTCCAGACAAGGTTTAAGTGCTTGAGGAGTAAAAATACAAATAATCCTGTGGGCCCAACCATCCAGAAAAACCCCAAACCAGCCTACTTGTTCAGAAGGCAGAGATGCCTCTTCAGCCAGTTGCCACAGTCCACCCTCACTCACCCGTTTCACCTTGGGAACTGTGTGTGGTGTTTTGGCTTTGATCTTTGCTTTTTTACTGTGTGGTGTCTCTGGCTCCTGAACATCTTCCCTCTTCTGTTTCTTCCCAGTTGCGCCTGTTAGATGTACAGCAGTAAAACTTTAAAGGCATTGCTGGGAAAAGTAATGGCTTCTGTTCCCCAGAAAGCAAACCCAATGTCGACACAGGCGTGAGAACTGGTGCCAGCATTACTTCACCCCGAAAACAGACTGCTGTACTAGACACTAACAGAAATTCTGAGACAGCAAGGATCTTCCCATCCTATCCTAATGGATAAAATTTTATGGAGTAGGGTAGCTCTATAGTAATCATTTTGCATACTTGAGAGAGTTCTGTTGGTCAAAATTTGCCAGATTTTGGATTCATATCATTCATACCAGTTGTTTTCCTCCTGGAGGGTTAAAGATTGAGATTGTGCACTGGGGCATAAACTGTGGTGTCCCAGTCCACACAGACAAGGTCCTGCAGCAGTCTGCTTTGCTGTCACTAAATCTTGCACATGCACAGATGACAACTGGCAACAACTACACAGAAATGTACTTCACATTACCACAAATTTCACTGCCAGCAGCTTTTCAATACAGACAAAAAGAGCCCACCAAATTCAAAACTAGCCCCTCCCTCTTGTTACTGCACCAGATGGCAGAGTTTAGTAACACACAGAGATTAGACTGAGTATTGTTTCAGAAAGTCTGAACATTGCCTGACAGACCCACTTCCCAGACTGTTGGTGATACCTCCATTGACTTTTCCAGTCTCTTCTTCAGAGCTGCTTTCACTGCTACTACTGCTGCCACCAGCTGGCTTAGACTTCACGTTGTTTGCAGCTGCTGCAGATGCTTTTGCTTTCTCTGTCGAGGCAGCGGCCTTAGAACCATTCTGCACCCCTTTCACTGCCTTTTTGGGCTTCCCATCCTCTTCACTGGAACTGTCTGATGAGCTGCTGCTACTACTAGAAGCAGCTGCCTTCTTTCCCACAGTTGCTTTTGCTGCTCCTGTAGATTTGGTGGCTGGTTTCCCTGCTGGCTTTTCTTCTTCACTGCTTGAGCTATCAGAGTCAGATGTGTCTGCTTTGGGAGCTGGAGTAGAAGGTTTGGACAGTGGCTTAGCCACTTTGCCAGCTGGCTTAGCTGGAGGGCCTTTCTTCTTCTTCTTCTCATCCTCGGAACTGCTCGAGCTGCTATCTGAATCAGAGCTACTTTGTGCTTTCTTTGTGGCAGCTGGTGACTTCTTTGCTGCAGGGGTTGCTGCTTTAGTTATGGGCTTCACAGGAGCTGCCTTCTTGTCAGAACTATCAGAATCTAGAATGGAAAGAAAAAGAGCAATCAAGACTTAAGTCCCATTCCTTTAATACAAAGCTAACATACAGATTCAGTGTTGATACACAGTGCATTATCTGCTTGAAACAACACTGCAATGGGTATTCCTGTCCAACTGCACCCTCAGACCCTGCCCAGAAACATAAGAGATCTGAACAAGAACAACATGCATGTACAAATTCTCCTTCTCTCCCACCCCAATACCTGAGCTGTCTGAGGAAGAACTGGAGTCTTTCTTTGCTTGTCCAGGCTTGACAACTACTTTTGGTGGTTTGGAAGTATTCTTTATCACAGGTTGTTTAGCTGGGAGTTTATTCCCTACCTTCTTTTTATCATCTTCAGAGCTAGAATCTAAAAAAAAAAAAAAAAAAACCCACAAAAAAAACCTTCAAGTTACTAGGCTTCATGTGCAAGTTACTTTAGTGGTAACATGTATGTAACTTATGGGTAAGTGAAAAGCAAAATGGTTTGTGGCTCAAGGCTGAGCCACTAGGTGACTGGCAAGCATTTGATGAACACTTGAACGGTCAGGGGACAGCATTTATCTTTCCATGCATCTTCTTTGTTGGGAGAAAGTGAAAACAAACAGTTTAAGTTCTTCACTAATGCATACACAGGGAAGTAGATATTTGGAGAATAATATAGGAGAGGAGGTACTGAATAAAGAACTGGAGAAAGTACCAGTATCATCAAACTTGTGGAGAAGAAACATTGAAAAAGAATCTATATGGTAAGGATCAAAAAAAAAACCATACAAAAAATTAAGAGATAAAGTTGGCAAAGCATATAAAGTGAGGCAGCAACAGCACAGTATCTCATTTTAGCTACTTCCTGTATCAGATGAGATAGCAGCAGTTTGAAAATGGAGACTCTCGAGTACAAATACACCTTTGTATTGTGTTACATGAATCTGGAATACTAAACCTGATCTATTCCAGTATTTCTGAACACTTTAGTAATGGCAATCAAAAACTTGACAATATTGAGGGAAACTAGGCAACAAAACCAGAAAACACAGAACTGCTGACACTCACTGGAGTGTCACACAACCTAGTGCTAGGGTTAGCTGTCTGCAGACAGACTGGCAGCTGCAACCCAGTCCCTGCCATGGCACCAGAGATGCTGAGATATGCCAAAGGAGCATCTTGAACTCAGAGGGAAATGTAGCACATAGGGAACTTACATGGGAAATACCAGGCCTCTAACCTGGTCGACAGGAGAGACAAAGCACACTGCCCCCATTTCTAGGGTCACATTAGGAGAAGGCAGGCATCTTCCAAGTCTATTTTCAACTTCATATGGTGATTACATTTTTATTTCAGAAACTTCTCCAAACACAATGGAGTAACAAACCCCAAAAATCTCAAGACATGGCTGCTCAAGAAGAGTTTAGCCATTAAACTTCTGGGAGAAACTGGATACACAATTCCCTGCCCTTTCCATCCAGGATTTTGGGGATCTTTCTGCCAATGGTCTTGTCTCATGGTCACACTCCACCCTGCATAGCAGGCTGCTGGTTTTCAACTTCACATCTTGCTAGCCATGGAGACTCTGAAGCTTTTAAGCTCATATGCTAAGGCTCTAAGATGCACCACTATAGAGCAATTTGGCCAATAAAAACGTCAACTCAAAAGAATCAAACTTGATTTCGTGAATTACCCGAGTCACTGTCAGAACTGGATTCAGCCTTCTTGCTAGTCACAGCTTTCTTCTGGGGGACAAGGATTGTTTTAGCTACTACTGCTTTGCCTGCAAAAGCAAGTTTAAAATTAATAGGCCACACCCACACCAAACCTTTTTCCGAAGATCCAAACCCTTCTAGATGTGAAAAAGATTCTTTCTCAGCACACCAGCCACTCAGTCAGCCCACTGGAAGTCACACAAGAACTTGGCTTATTCCCACTTAACTAGATGCTGATGACTTTTCAAAACAGCATGTGCAAATCCAACCTGACCACAGTTCAGATCCACAGCTGTACTCAGTGTTGTTTGGGATGCCCTTCAAATTAATCAGAAGCTCCCAGAAGAGCAAACAGCAACACAGAACAAAGATTAATGGCTTTTTCAAGGAAGCCAAGACCTTGCTGGCACAATGTAGTACCTCCCTTGCAGCCTCCTGCTCACAACATACCTGCTTCTGCCTTTGAGGGCACCTGCTCTGCCTCATCACTACTGTCTGAAGAGTCACTGCTCTCAGCCTTTTTTGCAGGAGCCTTAGCGAGGCCCTTCTTTGTCTGTGTTCCTTGAGGAGGTGGCACAGCACTGTACGGACCTATGAAGAGCAACACAGCATTCAGATGCCTGCATGATAATGCAAGCAGCACAAGATGTTTGTTGTGGTTAGAATAAAGCACTTCTGCTATTCACTTCAATTTTTTCCCCTTCTGTAACTAAAATCCAACACTAGCTTATAATTTGAAAGATTATACCCACCCCACCGCTACCCCCGTTTCTACTGTGAGTTTACCTCTCCTCTTGGGGTTCAGCTGACCCAACTATTTCTGCACAAGTTTTCTCTGCACTTTTAGAAGAACAGGAGGTTGTCACCAAACATTTTCAGAAAAAAACCAGGTATGTCAATTTTTCATTGTTTTCATTTATTGCCTTCTCGTATCCTCTGGTTAGAGAGTCAGACTGACCTTGGATGATTGACCCTCTACTCAGACCACCTCTCTACTGGAATCCTGAAGACATTATACCATACTGAACAGAGGCTCACTTAGCCCATCAGCTGGACTGCAACTGAACGGCCCTGGATACTTCACAAAAAACCCCAATTTAGTATTTTTTACGTACCAGACTTTGGCTTTCGTTTTGCAGGTGGCTTTTCATCATCTGAGCTGTCAGATGAGTCCTCACTACTGGAACTTTTCTTGGCACGTTTCGTTTTCCCTGGACATGCTTGAGTGGCTGCAGGTTTTGGCAGAGGCGATTTCTTGGGAACAGCCTTATCAAAAGAAATACACATTAAAAAAGGAAATTGCAGAAATTTTGTGGGGACAAATCAATGTGGATCTTGTTTAATTCCACACCTCACTTAAGAGCAAATTCTGAAGACAAGGGGAAAAAGATTAACAGAGATTCTCAAATGCAAATTTTAGGAAACAAAAATTATTTTAAGATAATGAGCATCATTATCTTTCTACCTCCTCTGCTGTTATTTTCTGCTCCATGAACCCCTAATGAGGAGCTCATCTGGACAAATGCGCAGAGGACTGACTGAAACTTAGCAACTGCCATGTGATTAAAAACAACTATGATTATTTTTGTATTGCAGGAAACATTTTTAAACACTCTCTAGTGGAAAACTCAAAGTTACAGACAGCTAAATATTACTCAGGCCAAAGCGACTTTATATAATGGAGACACAATATGGTTATGACACAACAAGATGTTTTCCTATAAAGGAAGGAGCAGAGGAAGTAGTAAGGAGGTATTAGGGAAGAAAGCAGTACACGCAGAGATGCTAGAACACATAATCGCACTGTATGAAGGAGAAGGCGATATAGGAGTTATATTGAGCACGGCATCTGTGTAGTCTGTGCCTCCAAGATGGTAACACCCAGTCTTACTACACTTCTACACTGTTCATGAACCTCTTCATGGTCTAATTTACCTTTTTTGGTGCAGCCTTTTCCTCATCAGAATCTTCACTGCTGCTGCTACTGCTTTCTGCTTTCCCATTGACAACTTTGGTGGCAGCCTGGGCAGCTTTGCTTCCTTTTAAGAGAAGTACAAAGGGACATTGCAAAACATGCTGTGGTAGATGACAGATAATTACATTAAGCAGTGAGTATCTTAGAAAAGAACCACAGAAGCCTATAGGGCAGATTAAGGTAGTACTGCAAAACTGTTGATTTATCCTACTGCAACCTTAGAAAAAGTTTCTGAAAACTGTCTCTTCTAGCCCATGGGAAGTTCCAAAACGAAAGGCTATGTAAAGACATTCCCTGCTTTTTGAGGGGAAGACAATGGTAAAAGCAAAACTTAAAACAGTTAAGGTTGCTGACTACAGCTACCTATTCAAGCAACACAGTGTTCAGGACCAGATGGTTTTTTTGCACTCAGTTTTACACCTCTGTGTCAGAAGAGATTGGACTGGAGTGCAAACAGCCCTGAAAGCAGATTTTCAGACTGCTATGTTAAAACATATGTCTTTCCATGTAGGTACAGTCCCCAGCACCCCTCCCCTGCTTTTTTGATTTTGCACTTTACTCATGATATACAATAAGCAGTACCTGATTTAGGTGTTGCTGGTTTTGGTGGTTGCTTCTTTGGTGCTCCCTCATCGGAGCTGCTTGAGTCAGAGCTGGAACTCTCTGCTTTCTTCTGAGGCTGGATTTTGGTTCCAGCTGGCTTCACCACAGCTTTTGCACCTTTCTAAACAACAGGAGGAAAAACTGATTAACCCTCATACTCATAAGAAAATGAGGCTAATAAGATGGACACGTACACAGAGTGTAGAAACAGCTGTCTTTCACAGAGGTTACCATTTTGATTTGAAAACACCACTTTGCTGAGCGGTCAGGGTCTGAAAATCCCAGGTTAACAGTTATGCTCTAGAAAACCTCCCAGAAATGCACTGGAACCCTCCTTTGCACATCAGTCTTCAGTTCTGCCTCCTCAAAATGGGGCAGCTCTGAGGCTGGCACTGTTCTCGTCCTTCTACAGATCACACTACCTTGAAGACTGAAAATACTAACTGGGCAACTCTAGTTGGTCTCCTCTAGTGTACAATGTTATCACTCTTCCTCCCCTGACATCATTCTTCCTCACCTCCACTTCAAGACCATGACTGCAGCAAGAAAAAGGAAAGAGATGATTCTCTTTTTACATAAACACACACATATATATACAGATCAAACTTACAGTAGCAACTGCAAGTAAATCGTTCTTTGCAAAGGAAGTAAGCCTTGGCAGTCTTAGGATAAAAGCAAGGACCAGACTTGGATATGAAATAAAGTGGGTGCTGGACAAGAAATTCATTTTTACCGGGACCAGTCCAAATGGCACAACAGAAATGTCTTTTTGCATTGTATCTGCAGCAGCCAGGGCACTTCATAGTTCAGGACAAGTGAGCCCAATTTCACACATAATTCTGTTGGTCAAATTTGCTATTATTCATCACTGTCAAACGTGCATTAAAGAGGCTGGAAAGAAAAGCCAACCTTTGCTGGCTTCTTCTCCTCCTCCGAGTCTGAATCATCACTGGAGTCCTCACTGCTGCTCTCTGCCATCTTGGCTGCAGGAACTGCTTTTGCTTTGGGCACAGCGGGTGCTTTAGCTGCAAATAAGGGACAGCATACATTAATGACAAGTTAATTCACAATTTTCATGTCCCTGTATCCTGCACGAGTGGGTATCAGGGCAAAAGCATATATTAAGATAATTAAACCACAACTGAAGTTCTTAACACTGACTTTGTTTCTTAAGCAGTGTGTGGCAGACTGCTCCAAAATGGGTAAGCAAAAAGATAACACCAATTCTAGACTTTAACTTTGTCACACACAAATCTAAGTGCAGACGTCTATTACCAAAAAGGACAGTCCACAAAGAAAGAGCACCCCCCCCAACTGAGATAATATTAGCTGGGTCTGCACACCTCCCATCTTAAAGAAACCTGCTCAACAAGTACAGACCGGTGCTTGCAAAGAGAACCACCGCAATGCCGTGTTAATGTTCCAGACACCCAAATGTGTTTTCGCCAACTCCGCTTCCTGGTTACTGACTGCTTTTTAATAATGTGGAGCGAAAGAAATAATTTTGTTTCATGTTATATTTACAACTGTCCCTATCAAAGAAAAATCACATCTAAGTTCACATTTAGCTTTAAGATGGCTCAAGTTGAAGACATATTTTCTTTCTGTGTCTCTCCCTCTCCTCATTTATTCCTTCCGTCCTACAAATCCACTGCTAGACACACACACAATCTTGTGTACAGTGATTAAGGAAATACGTAAGAATGGTTTCAGATAAAAGGGAAAAATACAGCTCACCACATAGCAAAGCGCAGTGGAGGAATGTATTTTTTGATAGCACTAGTACACAAGCTTGAGATAAAAAAAGGTAGCAACCTCACACAAGCAGCAGGTGAGTACAGATGCCTGGCACTTCTCTGGAACGGCTAAAACCTTCTATGAGACACAAACTCTACTGTGCCTAAATTTTAACAGGGTAAAGAGATCACCCTTAGCTAGAATAAACATATCTTACATGTCATGGGTATAAGACCTGCCAAAACCGAGATCAGTCAATACAAACCTAGTCCTCGACAGCTGCTGAAAGACCTCAAAAGGTCTGCTGAAGTTGAGCTCTAAGTGCACGTAAGAAGCCAATGCCAAACACAACCCCGGTCTGCACCAGGGCCCCTCACAAACGTACCTGGCTTCTTAGCGGGGGGTTTCTCATCCTCTTCGCTGGAGCTGTCACTGCTGCTGGCAGACGGCTTCCTCTTCGCCTGGCCGCCGTTCGGGACCAGCTTTCTCTTCTGGGCCGCTGGAGACCTGCGGGCAGAAGGGTTGAGCGGGGCCCTGGGGGCGCGGAACGGGCGGAGGGGCACCCGCACCCCGCGGCCAGAGGGGACTTACCGCAGCCAGTAGGTGAAGATGTCCAGGAGGGAGGCCGAGTTGGGGTCCTGCTCCTTCTAAAGCGAGAGAGGCCGCGTCAGCCAGTGTCAGTCAGTCAATCGGTCAGGCAGTCCCCGTCCCGTCCCATCCCGTCCCATCCCATCCCGCTCCCCGCTCACCGCCGCCGCCTCCCTGGCGAAGGCGCGGGCGGCGCCCTGGCAGCCGCTCTCGCGCAGGAACGCGAGCACGAGAGGGAACAGGTCACTGGGCACCGCGCGCCGCTCCGCCATGATGCCCACGCCGACACGTGCCGCGCGCGCGCACGCGCCAACGCCTGCGCGCCTGCGTGAGTACGTCCGTACGTCCATACGTGCGTGCGTGCGCGCGCCGCCGTGGCTCCGCCCCTGCCCCGCCCCTGCCGCATTGCCCGCGCCGCGCCGGGGCTCGGTGGTGGCACGGACCGAGCTCGGGACAGCGGCACTCCCCTCGTGAGGGGATGGGGAAGGGTTCCCCTCAGTGTCGGTGCCTCCATCAAGGCAACACGCAGTGCCGAACTCCTGCCTGTGGTCTAAAAGCAGGAGAGGGGCTGGGAACCCGGGAGTGCCCACACGACTCTGGAAGCGCGAAGACTTAGACTTAAGTCTATTTAAGCCCCGCCAGCTTACTCCTACTTGTAATCCATTTTAAATCACTGAAAGGAGAGTGCTGGGGAGCAGGAGTAAGGAGCTAAGGGAATGCAGGAGTAAGGCTGCTCCAGGGAGGTGAACAAGCTTGGAGCTGTGGGCAACCTCAGTGGTGGCAGAGTCCTCACCAACACAACACAGCCCCACGTGGCTGGAACACGGCAGGCAGAGCTGGGTGCTGGTAACAGGATTCACCGGTAGTTTCAGGAAAGACGAGCTATGAAGCAGCTGAACCCATACAGGAACATACTGGATACTCATACTGAATCTATACAGGAACAAAGGGAGTTGGTAAAAGTAACACCATGATCCCAAAGTGGCAAGCTATGAGATACAGAAAGGGAATTTGATACAAGGCCACCTGCAATATAGGATTGAAGGGCTTCAAGGCTGAAGATAGGGCATGAAACACGTAGAGCTCTAAATGCTGAAGACCCAGGTCTGAGCTCAAATGGAGCTTCTGAACCTATGGAAAAGGGTGGATGTGGAAGCCCCAGGTGAGGCTGAGCAGGACAAGCTTAACCTGTTAGTGTACTCAGAACCCTGATAAGGATGAGATTTCATTCACCTTGCACATTGCTGTGACTTTAGTCACTTTTCCAGGGAGGTTTTTTTCTTGCAAAACTGAAAGTTTGCTCTGATGGATGTAGCTCTCTATTCCTGCCTTTGTTATGGATGGTGCTTTTCTTGATTTTCTTCAATAGAGTGTGCTATAAAGCTTGCTGAGGGCCAAGGAAGAAGAGAGTCCTGTGTTTGAAGTCTAGATTTAGCGCTGCCAGGGTCAACAAAGCAGTGGTAGGTAGGCAGTGTTTTGCTTTTTACGTTCCCCCTACCTAGCCCTCTGCGCTTAACTGTTTCCAAATATTGCTGTTCTTCGCTATGTGGGTGTTCTGTCCCTCAGTGCCACACAGTTGGGTGGGCTCTGTTCTCAGCAAAGCATGCCTGTTGCTGGTGTTTCTGGAAGGCCCCATGTTTGCATTCACGGGGAAGTAAAAGTCAGCTCTTACGGTATTTTGTAACATTCGTTTTGCACAGGTGCTATAGTCTGTGTTGCAGAAAAGGGGTGTTCAACTGAGGCTTGGTTGAATATGTTTACTTGTTTTTGAGATGCCCCTGACCTGCACTGCCCCTGTTACGTATGGAATAACATGGGGCTGTGTTGCAGAAAGGAAACTGTTTGCAGAAACTAATATTTCTTAGTTTTTGTAATTTCCCTCTACAGTAACCTACAGCTGCAAGCTTCATCTGCAAAGCTCAGCAAACTTTTGTGCTTTTGCCTGCATTAGAAAGGAAGAGATGCAGCTTTTGCTGGTAAACTATAGTTACTCTTAAGTCCCGCTGTCTGATGTAACTGCTGTGAGGAACCAGGGAAATTACTGACTGTGTTTGCTTCACTAGCTCACTTTGCTTCTCCTCTGGTTAATAAGTATCTCCCTCTCCTGCCCAGCCTTTGCCAGTTAGGTCTGTTCCCTGTGCTGTGTGGCAGCTTCTCCTCAAAGGTGTGTGGCTCTCTAGGTGTGTTCCCCTGTGTTGTGCCTGCAGCTGTCCAGGTGACCTGGAGGGAAAGCCGTTGTTCTTGTGTTCTGCAAGGCAGTAGTGGGAGACCCTGAGATCTAAAAAGCAAGCAAATTCAACCAATTTATGTTGCTGCTTGTGAATTCCTTTGTTGCTCTCACCTACTCCTCCTAAGTCTTTTCAGTCCTCCCCTTGGCTGCCCTATCTCTTTTGTTAAGGCTGCAGGGAGAGCTATGCATAGGATCTTTTTAATATTATGGTGACTAAACTGCCCCCAGCACTCAAGGTGAGGCTGCCCCAGTGCAGAGCGGAGCGGGACAATCCCCTCCCTTGCCTGGCTGGCGATGCTGTGCCTGATGCCCCCCAGGACAGAGTTGGCCCTCCTGGCTGCCAGGGCACTGCTGGCTCACGTTCGACTTGCCATTGACCAGGACCACCAGGTCCATTTCTGCAGCACTGCTTTCCAGCCTCTCATTCCCCAATTCATCTCAGAAGAGAACATTTCCATGACAGGTCTCTAGCCTTTCCACTCTTCGTGACCAAGAAAAAGTGGAGAGAGAGAGCATGGGTATTCAACCACTTACTGAATCCTTTCCTTGTTACCCCTTGTAAGTACCTAGCAAAAAAAGCCGTGGCTCCAGAAAGAGCAATCTAGTCCTTTTCTTTGGACGGGGATAAGACAGACCCTTGAGAATAATGCTGCAGATGCAGCTGTGTTCATATGCTGCAATGAACTCAAGTGAGGAAAGACTTGAACAGTCAATTTTGGGCAAGGTAAGATGTAATGCTCCATTTCCTCTTTTTTTTTTTTTTTTAATTATTTCTTTAGGAGATTTATAACTGTTTGTTAGGCCTGCCTAGTGTTCTAGGGTGTGAAGGGGCTTTTGCCTCGATTTGTCATCTGAGTTTTCAGTTGGAGGTTGCTAAAACAACACACTAGCAGTTATTTTACTTAAGCTCATTTGTGGAAGCACATTAATTTCACTTTAGAGGCTTGGGAAGTTTAAATGCTAAAGAGGTTTCCTGTGGTTTCCTTTGCATTGGTTAAATAAAATGCAGAGTATCCTAAGTGACAGACATGGAGAAGTCCTGTGGGTTCCCACGAAGCTGGAAGCTGCCTCTGCTAACCCTCTCTGTGATACTGCAAGGCTTTAAAGAGGCAGAATTTAAAAGCTCATTTCATAAGAGCATGTTGAAATTCTCATCTAACGTCAGAGAGATGATTTTGTTTTTAACTTTTTGTACTGGAAGTTAGAAGATACACAGCTTAACAAGAGAAATAATGTGGAACAGTCATAAAGTCGTACGTGTGGTTATCCATCTGTTTTAACAGTTCTTAATATATACTTGCTGTTCCATAATAGTAAAATAATTTACCTAGAGACTCTAGTTTCCAACTAGTTAATTTTTGTCTTTCACATAAATCCCAAGTAGGTTCTGTATTTGCACACTTCTCCAGTGCCTGTGTGTTCTTTTTTCTAGTGTATATTTTTGGGATGATTCAGACAGGAAAGTTACGGTTTCTTCTTTGCATATGTGCAGTTTCTCACAAGGCTCTATCATCAGGAAGTACTTTTTGTCCTAATACTTCCCTATTGTGAGAGCAAACACTGGTTTTGGAAGACAGGCAGTGGCAGTTTGTAAGCTTAAAGTAGGTTTTGAGTAAAGAAAGATTTGGAGGTAACAAGAGAGTTTTGACCAACTCCTAAGATAGAGTTGATTAGTGTAAAATAGTTGGTTCCTTTCTGCTTGTAACCACCTCTGTTCTAACGTTAGTGGTGACATTAAGCTGCATACAGAATGTCCACTGACTGCTTGGGAATGAGTGCCTCGACTGGGAAGCAGGGTTGTAAAGGGTCTGCTTTTGCTGTGCTGAAGTGCATCAATGAAAGATCTCGCTGGTACAAGTGTTTTTTCTAAGTTTGCAACGGAATAGGCTGAATAATTTAGGCAGAATCTGTTGCTTTGTCTTCAGTGACAAAAGTACTAAGTTGAGTCCTACTCTCTGAACAATAACAGTGTCCTTCCACTGCCTATTGTCTCTGTACTCAAACATGGGCATAGTCTTACGGAAACTGGTAAATCTCATTTGAAAGACAGCCTCTTCTAGATGAAAACACAGAACATCAAGCTACTTCATTCTTTAGGGAACAGCTTGGCTTCCCCGTAGGAATTTTCCTTGCTCATAGAAGACACGACAAAACCTAAGTTAGGGATGAGTACAAAGCAGGTATCGGTTGTTCTTTTCCACAACTATTGCTCCAGGTTTCTCGAGACCACTGTAACACAACTTTTCCTCGTTGTAGCGCTGGTTCCTCGGCCACCTATGGAATATGTGATTGGAGCCAGCAGTTTCCCTCCTTGGAGAAAAGTCCCGCCGAGTACCGGGAAGGCGACGCCCGGCCGGGCAGGAGTAGCCCCGTGCCCGTCTCTGCAGGGGGCGCCGCGGGCGGGAGGCGGGGCCGGGAGGAGCCCGGTGCCGTGTCCTGTGCCGTGTCCTGTGCCGTGCTCTGTGCCGTGCCGGAGGCGAGGGAGCGGCCGCGGGGGGATGCACCGCGTTGCTGCGCCGCCGATGTGAGGGAAGGGGAGCGGCCCCTTCCCCACCAGCCCCGGACCATGGCGGCCCCCGGTAGGTGCTGCGGCTGACGTCCCGGGAGCCGCGGGAAAGCGGCGGGGCTTCTCCGCCCGGTCGTGCTGCTCGGCGGCGCCGGGGTGCGCTGCCCGCGCCCTGCCCCGCTGTGCTCCGGCGGGCCGGGGCTCTCCGCAGCTGCCCCGCGCCAAGGTGCCAGTAAGCGGAGCGTAGCGGAGCCCTGCCCGCTCCTCCTGCGGGGCGGTGCCGCGGCGCGGCTCTGCGCGCCTCTGGCGTTCCGCTGCTGGGGAAAGGGGAAGGGGGGTCCGCTCTCCGAGTTTAGGGAACCCTGGCGCTCTTCAGACCAACGGTGGCTCCTTTGTTCGTGGTCGGGCTGCAGCGCTTTCTAGCTTGCCTTGCTTCACTTATCTGGAGCTCAGGGCAGCTGCTGGCAGAGCTCTTCTGCTCTTCAGCTTGGCAGATCAGCGAGCTCTGAGGGAGGGTGTTCTGTAAAGTAATTTTTCTCTGTCCGCCTTTACCACTTGCATGTTTTTCTGGGATGTTTTATGAAGAACGCAGTTCTTCCTAAATACATCTTTGTCCTTCAGCACCACTTCCTTTTGGGGGTATGATTGGTGCCCCTTGCCACAGTGGCACAGGATCACAAGTTGAACTAGTTTGCCGTAATTGAAAATGTTTTAGCTAACGTGTGCAGGTAAAGCTACCTAGAATAGAGCTGCAAACTCAAAGGGAGAGTGGTTTAGCCTGTATTGTGTAAGTCTTGCTAATGCCCAATTTTCAAGTTCCTCTCCTTGCAGGGAAGTGTATGGGTTTTATCTAAAAAAGGAAAAAACGTGCCATTCTCAGGGTGTGAAGTAACATTTGCGTTTCATTGACGCGTATCTCCTTGTGATGTAAAAATAAACTAAACGGAGGCCTCGGGAGACTTGTGGGCAAAACTGCTTTTCTCCTTATAAACAGAAGGTGATTTCACAAAGACCCTTAAAAATAGATCAACTTTACATTAACGTATCGTAATGCAAATGTCTTGTTCCTGTCTGGGAAGTTTGGTTTGCAGAAATTTTATCTACTTTGATTCTGCTATTTCCTCTTGCTTCTTTGCAGCATTTTATTTGAAGTGAAGGTTTTCTATTCCAGTCGAGGTAACAAGTCTCACTAGGATGTTAATAATTGCTGCATGTGACTGGTATTACTTTGCATTCCATGTATGCAGAGAATGCATTTATTTCATCATACATCACTTAAATACACATACTTCAGATACTGAAATGTGGAAGGTGGTGAGGACTTCTCTTAATGGCCCACCAGCAGTTTCTATCACCTCCTGGAAGTGCTCTGTCTTTTAAGAATTTGATTATTAAGACACTTAGAGTTGGGTTTCCTTTATATCATAGACAGTTGTCTTCCATGAAGAGTGAATTCCCATCTATCAAGAATTGTTATTTTGGACAGCAATATTTCTGTATCCTCCATAGATATGGATCCCAAACCACACTGGAACAGGTTACGTCATGTCTTTCTTAAGTAGTCAGAATTGGAGGTGGATTTTTTTCTAGCAGATGAAAATAGATTGCTTGCTACTGCATATGATCATCTGAGTTGGAGTAAAGGATTTAGTCTCAGTTTTTTACCTGGTCTGTGGACAATGAGAAGTCATGGTCTACTTATGAGAAGTATGTGAAAGATGACACAGAAAAGTTGTGTATTATTACAGGCCCTGAATATTCTTTATGGGACCCACAAGTACAATGGAAAACTATATGATCTGTAAATTGAAAAAGGGTCAAACCTTTTAGCTTATGGAATGAAATAATAGATAATAACAGTTGATAATGTAAGATGTAGTCTTAGCCAGAGCTAATATGCAACCTTCCCACAGTATTCTTTAACTATTTCAGTGGTAATCAGAACCTTATGATAGGTCCGTAAACCATTATCACGTGTTTGCTCTGAATTTGAAGATAATCACTTTACTACTTGCAGACATAGTTTGTAGATGAGCCTGATTTGTTTGCTTCTTAGAGAGGGACTGTGAAGACATGACATGGTCATGCGTACTTCTATTCTCTTGCCATGAGCATCTGTGATTTTTATTGAATTGTTTCATCCTCTTCCATTCTGTGTGCAGTTTGTAAGCTAGGGAAAACTTTGCATCATGTTGTTTGTGCTGTTTAATCTGTGGGGTTTACACTTCAGTTATAGGTCTTAGGCATTTCTGCAGTACTGGTTTGTAATCTCATCAGTTTGTTATCGTTGCTGTACAATGAAGTGTGCAGCTAAACACTGAAGAGGCAGTTACAGCTGGAAAGCAGTCCAGAGGTTATGGTTTATCGTTGCAAACTGCAACAGAACTGCACCTTCATGATTTTCTATGAAATTAATGAATAGGCTCTGCATTATTGTTAATAGTGCTGGCATTTTGTAAACAGAGGCAAAAGTATTTTTAATACTCTAAGGAATTCAGTAACAAGGTATTGTTAAAATTTAAACTAGATCACACCTGAGAGGGTGAAATACAGACTTGTGCCAGCCAACCATTTTTCTTCATCTTGCTATTGTATATAGCGTTCATATATTTCTTCCTTTAATTGAAGACTTCCTATGTTTATTTTTCCAAAATGAACCTGTCAAAAGCATTGTCAAAGCATCCATCTAAGGGCGGGGTTTAAGGAAATAAAATATTTGGTGTTCACCAAAGGATTTCCCTATATGTGTACAATAGGCAGAGTATACACTGTGTTTTGAACAGTGCTCTGTGAGTTTTTCGGATATGGGAAAAATTGTGAAAAACCTCCCTGAAAAGTTCTGTATTCTCCATTTAATACCCTGTTCCCCGAGGACTGGACAGTAGTTGGTGCTGCAAAAGGAGCTATTTGGTTAGGCACATAATAGCATGATCCAGGAAGGAGGGTCCTGTGTCATCCTTCTTTTAAAAGAGAATGTTGCAATTGAATTTATTTCTAGATTTTTCTGTGTATTTTGAAACAGTCCTAATGCTGACTTAAGCTTATTTAGCTCTGCAAGATCCACTTCCAGTATTTTTGCTTATGAACATAGAGCGTTACTTCGGCTCTACAAGTGGAGTCAGTAATTTTATTTCTCAGTTCTCATTTTAGGAGCATTGTTCCTCAGTTTATTGTATATGTGTAAAAGGCTATAGGAGCTGAGGTAAGAAGGCCTGAGGAGAGGTGGCACAGCTCTGTTAAGGGGAATGATGCTTTTGTAGAGCAGTGTAGAGCTTTTTGTAGAGCTTTTGTAGAGCTAGGAAATCAATACCTTTCCTAAACACTAGGTGAAGTTCCTTCCTGCTGGATGCAAAGCTTGCATAGCTCTGGCAGGGAACTCGCAGTAAGTCAGTCAAGTTTGCATCCTTTATCTACATTAATCGGAGAAGGGAGGGATCCTTGGATACTTAGTGCCCCTGCAGTGCAGTGCATGTTTAAAGTCAATGGCTCTTCCACCCTGTCTCCAAGCACAGCTGCTTTCTTTAATTGAAAGGCTGGAGAAGGGCCTGTTGGCTCACAGGTATAGTTGTGGAAGCTGTGTGCTTCTTAAAAGTGAATGATACAATTAGGTGTTCCATTTTACAGAGTGTTAAAATGCCCAGGAGGCCACTACTGATTTTTCCAGGGACTGGAGGTGGGACTGCTGCCAGAGAGCACCAGAGTAGGCCTTTAGGAGCCTTGGGCGCACCTCAGAGTCATTGCGTGGTCTCCCTGTCTGTTGAGGTCAGGCTCAGTGGGCCATGGTGCAGTGCGTGGGCTCCATTCTCAGCAGACAATTGTGCTGTCCTTTCCCACTGTACTGCATGTAAATCAATACAGGGCAGTGAAAGCAGAAGTCTGTGGTACATCTCCCTTTCTAGAATAAAACTTAAATTCTGCTTGGTTTTCATGTTTTTGCTCATGTGATTGTTGTCTTTGCCAGGTGGTGTTCAGCCACCATCAGTGATATTTTGGCAATAGTGGTGTGCTCGCTGATGTGAAAGCCATCTGTTTTCACATCAGTTCTGCACTCTTAGCTTAAAGGTCCCAAGGATTTGAGTCCTGAGGACTCTGCTTTATGAATTTGCTGGATCCTCTCCTTTGGGAACGCTGTCTCCTACAAGCCTCCATCTGGGGTTCAGGAGCTGTATTCACTCACAAATACGCAGCTGTCCCAGTGAATACGTCAGCACTGTACTGTCCATGTTCTCCATAGCTAGGATATCATCCTTTCACTGCTAGAGACTTCCTTATTTATGCAGGTAACTGTAACACTATTGGTCGAGCACCGAGCATATCTCCATTCTTTACTTTTCAACTATATCACTTCTGCTGAACTGTAGTTTAAAGCTGCTAACTGTATAGTTTAGGGCTGGGGTCCCTCAGCTTAGATATTGTTTCAGCCTTAATTTCTTAATGAAGGTTCTGGGGAAGGTGGTAGAATAAAGTCTTTGGAGGCTGTGCAGTTTTGGTTGAATTTTTCTAAGGTGACTGCAAAACCGTCATCTTCGGTTCTGGTAAACTGATTCTGCAGATCCTCTTTTTGGATGCCAAATTTTAGGCATTGCTCTCTGCTTTAATTGGAAAAAATTTGCCTTTGCTTTCTTCATGATGGAGATGGGTTGAAAATGTTGACATTTCTAAGGAGTCAAACTGGAATTAGAAGACAATTTGTTAACAAGATTTGAAATTCTCAGCCCTGAAATTTACCTGGGACCTGAGCTGTAAACCTCAATTTTGGGTAAACGTCTTCACAGATAAATGGAAAAATTAAATTTAGACTTAAAAGTTTCCTTGAGATTGGTGGGAGAGCACTGCATCATGTCATAGTGGTTCAATTTGCATCTGCTCTTCTCAGCAAGCGGTTAAAATTTTTAAGTGCTTTCGTTCCAGAGCACAGAAATGCATGAGTCTGTAGGTAGAAGCTGTCTCTAGAGAATTATGGAAGAAGTCAACTTTGGTGAGCCTATTTTGAGCTGTGTTATGGCCCCCACTATTATGTTAGTTCTTTCCCTCTGAAGAGAGTTTGTCGTTCCAAATTTGTTGGGAAAAATTCCTCTGACGGTTTTGAGGAAGGACTATAACACGGCCTTGCGAAATGTCTGAAGCCTGAAAGACAGAGTGGCTGTGCTGTGAGCACTGGGGCTGATGTTGCCTTAGTTGCATGCGTACTTTGCAGGCAGTTTGCTTTCTGCTGCAATGAGAGCAAATACTTAACACCACGGGGGCCATAGTAACTTCCTGTAAGCATTGTGTGACCTCCTTTATTTAAATGACTTTGTTATTTTAGGTATGCTGTTTGGTGTATGCTCCACTTGGGCATGTAATGATCTGCAGTTGTGTTGCAGAGACCCTGTAATTGCCTAAAATGATTTCAACTTTATGGGTGAAGGTGAACTCCCCTTTTCAAGCTAGTTTGTTTTGAAGGTCTGGTTTTTGTGGCTTTTTTTTTCCCTACCAGAATGCTTTAAATCTGTAAATCTATGTGTAGTTTGTTTCACTTGAAACTACATAGGAAATGCTCTTCTTTATAGGAAGGTTTTTAAAGAATGAAAAAACTACTTAAATTTAGTGGAGTAGATGCAAATAGGAGTTCATTCACCCTCAGAATTGCTTTGTGGCTCAAAACAAACACCTCACTTTGGATAGAAGTACTGTTCTTTTGAAATGCTTTGTAGTTTCTGACAGGAATTATAGGGACAGTGCTGTGGGGTTTTTTGTTGCAAAGCTGTGGGTCAGTTTGTGGTTTGAATTTAATTCTTTTTCCTGTGATCATCTTGCACCTGTACAGGAACCCCTGGAGAATATGATGTACTGATTGTGTATGCAAGTGACGCCGCTGAATGGTGTCAGTACCTCCAGAACCTCTTCCTCTTTACTCGGCACGTTCGAAAGCATCGGATTCTGAGCTACCGGCTGGAGGACAACTCCACCGTCTCCCACCAAGAGCTGGACCTGTTCAGCAGAAGTCGGAGTATCATCCTTTTGCTTTCTGCTGAGCTGGTGCAGAGTTTCTATGTCCCTCACATCCTGCAGAGCCTTCAGGAAGCTTTGTGGCCCCCGTGCAAAGTAGTCAAGCTGTTCTGTGGTGTTACGGACTGTGATGACTATTTGACGTTTTTCAAGGACTGGTCTCAGTGGCAGGAACTCACAAATGATGATGAGCCTGATGCTTACCTTGCAGCTGTTGAGAAGGCTATTTCAGAAGGTAAGACCATAGCTAGGAGTTGTGCTTTCTGGTTGGAGGAGGGAGATACATGATACTGTTTATTTTTATTTTAACACTGGTAATGTGCTTTACTTAAAGAGCAAACTAAAGCAAATTGTCCAACCCTTGTAAACTAGAAAGTTATACAAGCAGACTTTTCTATGCCTGGTCAGTTGGTCCCTAATTCTGGAGAGATTACCAGCGACTCACAGAGAACTTTGGAATTTGAAGTTGTGTTGTGTGCCTGGTTTTGACAGCAAATTGAAAATGAAAACTTTTTACATGTAAAATTATGCCTGTAAACATTGCACTCTGCAGTTTATTGACCCCAATCAATGGAAAGTTGTCTTTTATTTATTTAGTTTAAGGAAAAGAATTATCTTTTTCTTGAGACTTGTTTCTGTCATACCAGAACCAGAAAAAGGTCTATTATGTATTCTCTTCTGCGTGGGGAAAAAATGACTCTGTGACCTCTTCTATTGTGTGGTTCTACACAAGTTTTTTGAATGGCCTCAAATGCAAATGTTCTGATTTTTTCCCTGAAGACAGCCCCAGGTGTACATAGTTCCTTTTTTTGGGTGAAACTGTGAAAACTTTCTTCTTGACTGGTAAAAAAAAATCTGCTGTATGGTTTGATTGCAGCACAAGTAACTTAAAGTGTTTGTGACAGCAAACCTCTCCCACAGAGGAACACAACCTCTGCTCTGGTCTTAGTTAAGTCTGAATTTTTCCTGATTAAGGCAGCCCTTAATTTTTACAGCACTTAGCAGAGAAAGTTTGTGACCGTATTTGAATTGGTTTGAATCTGGGTGTCTTCCTCTGGGAAGTACTTCTCTTCACATGCACTCACCTGTACTTCTAACAGCAGTGTCAGTACACACTGAAAAACTAGGCCTGATGCTAAAATGACTCGGCTTCAGTTCCTAATTGCTGAAGCCTGAGCTAGTGAGGCAAACGGTATAGGACTCAGGGCAAATTCTTCTCCAGAGGCAGCGCTCTGGCCCTGTGCAGGCTGTACTGTTGCCTCTAGCACAGCTGTTGGCTGCGGTTTGTTTAGGGCATCATGGGAACATGACACCCCCAGACATCACATGCTGAAACCTTTTTTAATTTTTATTAGTTTAGTATGAATTCAGAAATGAGGAAACACTCATCTAGCCTTGTTGAAAACTGTGTGCTGATGCTGACTCTTGCTCTCTTGTAGATGGGGTATTTTTACTTCTTAGATTTCTCAGTTCTGGCGAACTGCAGAGCACATGAAGGTTTCTGTTTGCAGGTACTCACTCCTGTTATCTGTGGGGAAATTTTTCAGACTATGCAATAACTGTGCTAAGGGAATGGAAATCACAGAATTATTAAGGCTGGAAAAGATCTTCAAGATGGAGTCCAACTACTAACCTAACACTGCTAAGCCTGCCACTAAACCGTGTCCTTCAATACCACATCTCCATGTTTTTTTAAACAGTTCCAGGGATGGTGATCCCACCACTTGCCTGGGCAGCCTGTTCTGATGCTTGACCACCCTTTCAGTGAAGAAGTTTTTCATAGTATCCAATCTAAGCCTCCCCTGAAGCAACTTGAAGCTCTTTCATCTTGTCCCATTGCATGTTGCCTGGGAGAAGAGATCAATCCCCACCAGTCTACAGCCTCTTCTCAGGTAGTTGTAGAAAGCAGTAAGTTTCCCCAAGTCTCATTTTCTCTAGATTAAGCAATCTTGCTCAGGATGTCTCTGTACATGCCAGCTCAGGTCCAGCAGGGTACAGTCACTAGCCAGGGTGCAGTGACCAGCCTGCTACTTAACCCGCCTCGCCTGGCTTGTGATAGCTCTGCTGTGTGCACTGAGCAGCTGGGAGTCTGAGCCACACAGTTGGAGTCAGTGACCTTTCTCTTCCTCATGTGTTCTCAAAGCTCAGTTGACATTTCAACTGCTCCAGTTTATTTGTCCCTACCTATGTTGGTTTGAAACATTTCAAATTTCCCACTTTAAAAGTTGACATTTCCAAAGCATTTACTGATTAATCAGTGGCTTTGAGCTGTCTGTATCCAAGTTGTCTCTTGCGGGTAAAAACACAGGGAAGTCCACATCTGCCCGAGATTGCTAAGGTGATAACTGAATATGAGGGCAGCTGTGAACTGTGCTGCTGAAAGACAAATGCAGCCTTTGCTGAGCAGAGCTCTTGTGCGCTGGAACAGACAAGAATGAGAGATGAGTACCAAAAAACTTCTTGTGAAATAAGAGAGTCAGAATTCGGTGTAAGGAATTACATGGTGAAGATGGAGGGCCGTGGACAGTTAGAAGGAAGATGAGAAATGGTTTTGAGCTCTGGAGATCAGGAAGAGCTGAAATGCTACTCCACCTACTGAGGGGCTCATTGACAGATGCCAGAGATGAAGGCAATAAGCTTTTTTGAGAGGGAAGTGGCATAAGAAGAACCTCATACACTGTATAATTCTTCCTCCTGTTCATGTCAAGGAATTGAATTAAATTCCTGGCTTTCTTCTGTTGCATTGATGAAACCACAGATGAAACTTGAGAGCATATCATTCAGGTTGGAAGGGACGTCTTGAGATCATCTAGTTTAACCTTTCTGCTCAAGCACAGTTAGATAAAGCAGGTTGCCCAAGACCATGTCCAGTTGGGTTTTGAATGTCTCTGCAGGTGGAGACTCTGCAGGACTTCACAGCCTCTCTGAGCAACCTGTTCCAGTGTTTGACCACCCTCAAGAGTAAGAAAATGTTTTCTTGTGTTCAGATGGAAGTTAATGCATTTTAGTTCGTGCACATTGCCTCTTTTCCTGTCAGTGGGCACTATGGAAAAGAGTTTGCCTCCCTCTTTTTCATTTCCTCCTGTCTTATCAATATAAGATTCCCCTGAGTCTTCTTTTCTTCAGGCTGAAGAGTTCCAGCTTTTGCAGCCTCTCCTTTTATGAAAGATGCTGTGGTTCCTTAATCATCTTTCTGGTCCTGTGTTTGGCTTAAGCTGTAAAGATAGAGCAACCTCGGAATAAGCTACTGAGAATTTAAGGTCGTGTTGGACAGATGTTCTCAAGTGTTTCTCAACCCAGATAGATGAAGTTGTAGTACATGGGAGATTCCCTTCAGCTTTATGCTTCTGTAATTATTTAGTTGCTTACTTTTGCTAATAGCTGCCATTTAGGGCTAGAGACCTAAATTCACAGTGTATTTTTAAGTTTGGTAAGAACTGCCACGTGGTGTTTACTTCTGGGTCTCAGTGCTCTGTGGAGGAATATGTTCCGAGTTGTCCTATCTCAGCTAATTACATCCAACATTTACTTCTGCCAGCTTATTGGAGTGGCCTTGAAGACATGACCTGGTAGCATGCAGTTCTCTCTCCCTCCTCTTTGAAGGGGTAATATTAAGTGAATTCTTAAAACTGTATTTTTCTCTGTTCTATTGCGTTGAAACATGAGACGTGGTTCTTTGACCCTGCTCATTGAAGAGGAGCAGGTGAGGTATTAGTCAGCCCTCTGGGTGCAAATGAGAGCCCGCTTCGTTACATGGCAGCTCAGCAGCCTGGCTGCTTCTCACTGCTTGTCAAGGAGAGGAAACTCTGACGCTCCTGCACAGGAGTTCAGGTTGAGAGAACATGCTGGTAGCATGCCTCTCCATGCAGGGTATGGGTATACATGACTGATGCTGGAAACTCAGAGATTTCAGAGAGCTGGTTAAAGCAACTGGAAAAACCTTAACTAAGCCTCCAAGTGATACTGAGAGTTCTCTGAGAGAAATGCATGGATGTTCTTATCCATCTGTAGCATATGGGATCAAGCAGTTAAAATAGTTTTCCCAGCTGCAGGATTGATGAATTGTTTGTCATCAAGGTGTTTCATAAAGTCCCAGTTTATTTACATAAAAAGCAATACTTCATGGGTCTTCTTTCATGGCAGTATAAAATTCAAGCAGTGCTAGCATAGGTGTATACTAGCTTTCTAAACAGAGGCAATGAAATAATAGCCTAGAAACAGTAAAGGACAGAAACTGTTGTGGTTAAGAAGCTCCAGACTATAATAGTCTTTATGCACCTTGTAAATACTAATTGAATTTTTCTGTAGCTTGTGGTTCTGACAGTCTCCTCACAGGTTGCTTTATGGTGATGTCTAAGGGTAATTCTACGTATCTGCTAATGAGGACTGCAAGGCTTTAAGACACTTGCTTAAAGTAAGAGCCCGGTGGCCATCACTAATCACATTCAAGTCTGGAGCAGCTGAAGTAATTTCTGAAAAATCTTGGCAGAAGCATGGGGTCAAGCCAAAGATGCTTTACAGAGCAGGTCTGAAAAAATGTATGGAACAGAATTTAGGTTATTTCACAGACCTTTCTTGTGTACTTAGACAGTTGTTTTGCTTCCAGGGTTGCATTTTGTAAGATTTTCATGGCTGTCTGTTATTACCTCAGAAAACTTTTGCCATGTTTTTCAAAAGTGACTTGAGAATAACAGTGTATCTTGAGTTTCCCAGGGGGAAGTTTCATCAGTGGCATAGGCTGACCTTATCATGGAGTGCTGCAAAAGAGTGTCTGCCTCATTCTCCACCTTTCATTTGTCCGAATGTGGTGCTGAACTGCAAGGGTGGTATTCCAAGAGAAGTGATTTGAAGGAACAGGAAGGCGTGACTGCCCTTTCAGTAATAATGTGGTCTTAGATCTACTGAAACCACTTGTAGAACCACACCTTCAGTCAAACAGTGATCTCCTGGTGGGATGTTTCCAAACAGCTGCCCAGCTCTCTGAGGTGGAATTCCAGGTTTGTAGGCTTTTATGGGGACTGTCTTTTCTGTCATTCAAGCATTGTGCTTAAATTGAAGCAAGGAGGTACTGAATGAATCAGCAAGTTGGATGTTCATGTTTCTTACCTGTGGCTTCTCAGGAAGACTTGAATTAGTGATGAATATGTGATTCTTGGCACTCTTGAAAGTCATAAAAGGCATGCATATGCCTTGTCAGTATGTGTTGTCTCTTTCTGCCAGAGGCGGTGGAAGTGAGCTATTCCAGCCTCTCTCGGCTGAGATTTTTGTCATGTACACAATGTCTGTTGTCTGGGTGGCCAGAACCCTGCTTCTTCCTCAATGTCTTCCCTGTCTCTGTCCTGTTCCTGTGCACCCTGGCTGGTTCTTTAGGTTTATTCACTTGATTCAGTCACAAATTGACCACTAGACCTGCAAGACCCGTAGCAGAACTTGATATGGCAAAATACATCTTGTTTCCCTTGATGGAGGATGAGAAATAGTTTATTGTAGTTTCAAACTTTGCACGACATATGAAACGTGACTATGCTCTTTGTAGAATTGAAAATCTGTTTGTAGGTACTGTGTTTGTAGATGAGCTGCTTGGGGTGAGGGGTTTGGAGAAAGGGGGGAGATGTCCCGTACTTTTTGTTCTTTATTTGGACAGTTTTACAAAGTCTTACATTTTCCTGTGTTTTGTTCTTCTCACTTGCTATTTTTCTGCATGCTTCTCTCCACTCAGTTGAAAGGGGAAGTATTGCTACAGTATAACCCAGTTCTGAGGGCTTATCACAAGATGTTTCTCTTATCAGCATTTATCTCATTGGTAAAGCAGGGGCTCTAATGTTAGCATGATGAAAGATAACTTTCCCTGCTTTCCCTGACTACTTGTCAGTACTTTGTCTGCTTCTTGAAAAGGTAGCTGGACTTGCTCTGGGAGACTTAATGTCCTTGTTAGCACTTGGGAAAGGATACTGGCAAGTTGCAAGCTTCAGGTAAAAGCAGGAGCTCTTTTTGAGGGTCTTCCCCCTTGCTCCAGGCATAGTGAGATGAAAATCTGAGGCCTTGTGAGAGCTAATTGTCTCAACTGGTTGATGGACAGAATGGGAGGTGTTTACAGATGTCAGCAAGGGGCTGGTCTGCACATGCAGAACTTAGAGACAAGCTGTTGCCCAGTTGTGCCATTAGCATTAATATCCGTGTGACAGAGCGATCTGGACAGACTGCTGACTTCTTCCAGGCATTCACATGTTGTGTGGTGTAAGGGCTGACTCGTGAGAAACCACAGCTGTTGGCTCCATGCTGATAGCCTCCTAGCTTCGCCAGGAGGAAATGGATGACAGGGCGAGCTGTGTGTGCTCTACAGCAGCAGCTCAAAATAACTGGCTGCTTCATAAGCTTCTGAAGCTGCTAAATGGCTCTTGAAGCACATGTCCATGCCTGTATTTTCCCTGGGCTTTTCTCTGGGGTGAGTTTCTGGAGGACAGCTGTGCAGGGAGCCCAGCACGGCAGGCGAGAAGGGTGTGGAGCTGCTCTCTGCAGTTCAGCTGCTGATGCGTCCGGGAGGGGGGCATGTTCTTCTAGGGGAAATGTGGTTGGGTTTCTTGGACCACATCTCCTCCCCTTGCTGCTGTTCTCACAACTATTTCACAGACTGTCGAGTGAGGCCTGAGGTAGCCTCTGTTTAAAGGGGAACAGAAAGGGAGAGCCTTTTATAACCACAAGCTGTTGACCTACAGCACATGCTCATGGAGAAGCTTAATTCAGGTATTCACTTAACTTTAATGATTCTGTTGATTTCTTCAGTGATGGCCTCTCTAGCCTGCGTATTATTGCAATGTTATAACTGCTGTATCTGTACATGCAAATGGGTTGTCATTACTCAAGTATCTTAGTGAGTGGGAAACCTGATCTAACAATGCTTTAGAGCATGGATATTGTCAAATGTAATGAGATGGTTTCCTCTTCCAGTGCTTGCATTTTCATGAGTCAGTCACTAGCACATGATTGGAACTTGCAAGATGAATCATAGCATCTCCTCACTGCTTATGTGGGAATTTGGTACTTCGCAATTTTAGTATTTTCTGAATGAAAAAACAGATGAATAATTCATACTTGAAACTCTGAGTGCCTGTTCCTTCAGCTGTTAATCCAATTACTGATTAACATTGTGTGCTTCTTCCTGTATTACCTAAAAGCTCTGTGTTCACATGACCTCCGGGCAGTCAACTCTGTTACAAGAATGCAGAAGTGCAATGCCTCAACTTCTTGAAAGCTCTGGTTATTCTTTATTTGCTAAATTGTTTCTAGTATCAAATAACACCGTTAAAGCAGAGAGACCAGGGGACTTGTTCTGTCCTTGCTTCCCCTCTTATCTTTGCTTACTGTGTATGTTATAGCTGAGACCCACAGCTTGGGTTTGATTTTTCTCTGAAAAGGACCACATGTTGGCCAAATGAGGTAAAAATTACCACACTAATGGTTCCATATTGGGTTGGGTATGAAACCCTGAGGATCAGGATGCTGCAAGTGTCCATTTGTGCATATGTTGCAGGAACATTGATGTGTTGCTGTGTTTTGGTCATCATTGGCTGTCTCATCTGCTGTAAGCTTAGTCTTTCTGATTTAGTCATATTGGAAGTAACCAACAGAGATTACAGAGACACCATTCTAGTAACAGTTGCCTCTTCTCCCCAAAAGATATGACATCTTGCTCTGCGTATGCCAAAACATGATACAGGTATCATATAAGGGGAGGATGTATGACCAGTGCTTTGTTTTCTCCTGTATGCAGCAGGGCAGCCTGGCACTCCCAGGTGGGAGTAGTCCATGTTTCTCTAAGTGAAAGGTTCCTAAAATGTGTCTGGTTTTTGCAGCTGATGACTTTGAACAACATCAATTGAAATACTGAGTTAAGGAATATAATGCCTCAGTTAATTTTCTCTAATACTTGGTACCACTCTGAAAATCCCAAAGACCACCTTCAGTAAAGCCTTCAGCCTTGTGTCAAAGCAGTTGCTTAGTCAAATCTTCAGATTTGGTGCAGTATTAAAATCTGTTTGCTAAATTACATGGACTGTTCTAGGTTTGTTTAAGAAATGTTGACATTAGTGGTCATGCCTTACTTGAACTTCAGAGCTTCAAATTTTTGGCTCTCTTCTTTCTACGGCAAACATTAAAGCAGCAATCTACTTGTACTCCTGTGAGTAGGCTTATTTGCCATGTGGAGAGATTCGCATACTTAGTTAAGTGTGTGTGCACCACAGTTTGTGAAAAAAATTTCAGCTGAATGGTTTGCTAAAGTTTCATGGCTTAAAACTTGTCTCCTGAAAGCAAAGTTGATTTCATATAATTCCTAAAATCCCATTTAAATGTATAGAAAATACTTTTTTTAAAAGTGTGTGACAAAGCACTTCAAATATCCTAAGTTTAAGTCTTTGGTAGTAATAATAATAATAATGAAGAAATCTAGATTACAATTCCTGACTGACCTCTAGCTTCAGTTTGAAACTAGGAGGACATGAACTCCTAATGGTGGCCCACTTAGAGTAACTTTGGCTCTCTTGATTTGTGGAAAATTGATGTACTCAGAGGTTGGGGGATTCTGAGTGAAATCTAAATTCTCAGCAGCTTCACTGTAAGGATGCCGCAGGTTTGACAGCACAGTTCATCACTTAGGTCTTTCTCATCAGGACTGAGCATTTTAAATAGAGTATTTCTTACTAATACAAGAACAATGACAGTCCAAGCCTAAGATTTTATCTGGTAAATAATTTGTACTACTCTTTACAGATCTGTTTTATACTAAGTATTAAATAACACGTAAGTTCCAAAATGTTGTCTTGAATCCTCGACTGCTTCACAGTCTTACAAAGTTTGGAAAATTCTGGCCACAAGAGATAGTTTTAAGAAATCACGATAGTCTTCTGACAGAATGGAGTCAGTGACTTTCACCCTATGTTCTGGGAGATGGGGGAGTGGGGAAATGGTGTGAAACATGTGAATCAAGAAGTAGAAGCTAGCTAAAAAAGTGCTCTGTACAAAGTAGATACATAATTGTCTTTTGTTTCCTTTCTCTAGATGAGAACAGTATTTCCTGGCAGGGATAGGTAATCTGTTTTCATTCTGTCTAGGGTTTTTTTCAGCCAGTGATATCAATTCAGTTTGTTTGCACTTCTGTCAATATCCATGCTGGTTTTGGGAAATGGGAGTGAGAACGTAGTTTTGTACACGCCTATTGTAGGCTTACATGTGTTTATTCTGCTCTTGATTATGTTTAGGTGAAGTGCTGTTGCTTTTCAATGCAAAGGTTCTGGTACTTTTCAATTTCACTCTTGTATAGATACGGGAGCTTATGGTTCTTGCTCCAGGAACCGAACCCCTTCAGGCTACTGCTTCAGGTTTTATTTTTTGATGCAATAATGAACTTGGGAGTTGGGGTAAGCAGGATTGAGAAAACTAAAGATGCTACTGAAATGACAGAGAAGTTGGTTTTCATCTTTCACTTTAGGAAAGTAAGACTAAAGGCTGCTGCCCATCCTACAGTGTATCAGAGTGCTGCTTGAGCCACATGAGTTCAGATGCTTATCCTTCTTATACTACACATTCACATGCTAATTTTCCTATCTAACATGAGAGGGGACTATCCAGCTCAGCAGAGAGTGCCATTGTTGTTTGTTCTGTAAGCATATTCAATGCTACTCTACTGCTTTTATGTCTTTGTGAATTTCCCCCTCAAATCCTCTTAAGGGAAAAAAAGAGGAAACTCTGTAGTTTCCCTTTCTTCAACTAGATCCCCTTTTCTGAGCATTACTTTGAGAGGAATAGCAAGTTCCACCCCACCACCTTCATGGCTGTTTCTCAGGATGGATGTGTGTGATAGGCATTTTCAGCAAGGGGGAGTGATGTAACAGGACTCTGTATACTTTATTTTAGATTCGGGGTGTGACTCTGTGACTGATACAGAAACAGAAGACGAGAAGAATCCGGTTGACTCCCACAGAGTTGCCATGAGTGAAGAACATGAATCGTCCAGGAGCACTGGGGACTGTCCAGTGGTGCAGCCCAACCGCATACAATGTGGGGTACTGTATGTCCATTCCTTGGGCTATGTTCTTACTGTGACCTGGTGCAACCCACTGTGCTGCTTTGTAATGGTCAGCTTTACAGGCCTGGAAATGAGTCCTGAATTCTTCTGGCACCTTCCTGATCAGCCCCCTGTCCTCCATGTCTCTGTTTCATGGGCTTGGCTCCCTAGGCCCAGGAGTAGCTTGGTAACATGCAGTGCTTAGTGCTGTCTAGGCTGTGGTGTCACTTAATGACTGTCTCATCAACACGGCTGCTTGGCTCAGGTACTATGAGACAGGTTCACACTCTTCCCTTCCTCTGTTCTGGTGGCAAGTGGAGTAAGATGACTGTAATGAATTGATTAACTCCACAGTCAGGATCCAGTCTAATATGACAGTTCTGGTGTATGCCTTGCAAGTGACCCTGAAAAGCTTGAATCATGGCTTCATGTCTGAAAAACAGCACTTTTAGTATAGCATCTCCTCAGATGGAAAGAGTATTAAGTTTCTTCCTTTTGTTTCTGTTTAGAATGTGGCTGTGCTGCTTAAGAGATGGATAGAGTTGAAACGAAATAATTTTATAGATCTAGCCTTAATCTGTTTGTAAATCTGTCTAATAAATCTGGAGTTTTATCAGTTTAATGCCTGTATCTATACTGGTGCAAGCTATAACAGAAGCCACCTGCTCAGTTAGTCTTTGGCTGGAAGATGCTCCTGAAAACGATTCCGAAGTGTGAAAATGATAGATGGTTATTGATGTGTTAGTTGCAATGAGAACAAAATCCCTAGAAAATGGACTTAACCAAGTGTTTTTATGTTATGAACCTGTGTGTTGTAATGCCTTTTGTCTTAGATGCAGACAACAGTTTATATTATCATGAAATGTAAACTAGACGGTGAAATGAAAACTGAAGTTGAATTTTCTCCAGAGAATGCATCCTCTGTGCGTGTGCTGGCTGAGATGGAGAATGAGTACACAATCTCTGTGAAGGCTCCAAGTAAGCTGGACTGAGATATTTTTTTTCCCCCCCTCTCCTTCCCCATTGCTTCCTTTCTATCTCAACCTGCCTGTCCTGAGAAGTGCCAGGGGGATAAGGGTAAAGGTTGCAATGCAGAAAAACTTGAGTCCGGAAAATTTTGACCTTGCATCCTCACCCACGATAATTCTGTGATGAGGAACTGTGAGAGACTTCTGCTTGTGGGCTCTGTTTTCCCCTCAGCAGCAGTAGGGTTGCAGGGTGGAAACACTTTGCTGGGATTTCTGAGAACAGATTGCAGCTTGTAGAGGACTTTGAACTTAGCTGTGTGTCATGACCACCACCACATTAGCATTGGCAGGGCACCAAGAGAGAAGGTAAGTGCCAGTAAATAATTACGTGACTACAGCGGCGTGTGCTTAATGTGTAATGATCTCTGTGATCAGAGCTGAAACTATTTATTCTGGCTTGTCTTTTAATTTATATATGTTCTGTCACTCTAAATATTTACATTTACAAAACTGAAGGTTGTCTAAACTTTAGGTTCACTAAAGTTTTGAGGCATGATTTCAGAGCCTTAAAGATTGATATTATTTTCCCAGCATTATTTTATTTAATCTACTTTGGTCTGTCCTCTTGAAGAGTCATTGTGCCATTCTCTCTGAGAATAGAGACTAATAGTCATTATAGCAACTCCCATAAAGTCAGTGAAATGGGTTGATTTAGAGAAGGTGACCTCACCAACATATAAAGGCTTAATTTAATCTGTCTTAAATCAAGACTTAAAATATAAACACTGACCTGGAAACTAACTTGTACTTTGAATTATAAACATGACCTTCACATTGATGGAGTGTACAATGTAAGCTCTGAAGTTTCTAACAGTAAGAGAAATAATGTTTAATTCCTTTGTGTTATTAACTGTTTCATCATTTCCTGAGTTGTTAACCGGGAAAGACTAATTTCAGTGGGGTTCAAAATATCTGTGTTTCGAAGAGAAAGTTGAGACTTACAAATGCACACTAGAGAAAACATCAAGAAGTTCCAAGGTGCAGGTAGAAGATAATCCTGTGCATGGGTAAAGTTGGAAAGCTGGAATTCCTTTTAATTGCTTTTATTCAGGGAGTAGTGAGGCTGACAAAGGTTGCAAAATCCCTTGTGACTTTTCTGATTTTTCTCCCCTTCCTCCCCAGCTCTTTCTATTTATGGTACAGCTTTATAGACGGCTCCAGAGAAGCCAGGGGTGGAGAGATGTGAGGCTTTCTAGTTTGAGGTGGAGTACTTTTAACATTAGTGGTCCAGTCTACTCTTAGCAGAGGACCTAGCAGGTTGTGTGCATTGACATAGCTATAAAGAAGGTAGTTCCAAAGTACTTTCTTACCTAGTGTTCTGAGATCATGACTCTTTTCCTGACTCTTCATGAATTCAATATAGCAGAAACTCTTTTGGTATTCATCTGGCAGTATATCCAAACTCCTCCTGTCCTCACAGTATGTCATGCAAACTCATGCCCATTGCTTGTTCTTATGGTGATTTTTGCTTTTTCTTTTCAAAGATTTAACCTCTGGGACAGTGCCTCTGCAGATATATTCAGGGGACTTGATGGTGGGAGAAACGAGTGTCACTTACCATACTGACATGGAGGAAATCAGCAATCTGTTGGCTAATGCAGCCAACCCTGTACAGTTCATGTGCCAGGTAAGGACTTTAGCAAACAGCTGCTTTGGAAACCAGCTCTTTCAGAGGCTAGACAAGTGGGCATAAATAAAAAGTGCTTGCCGTGAAGTAGCTCTTCTGAAATGAAGAAATGCAAGGTTATTTAGGGATTTTCCCCTAACTCTAATATACCCTTTTATTGAAAGCATGGATGTGTTTTTCTGTCTCTGGAGCACATAGCTGGCTAAGGTGAGTCAGGTTATCAAACTAAGAAAAAAAAATGCAGTCAACCAACACTCACATTTAGACCTGGATGACTTCAAAAGATTGGAATGACAGAATATAACTGGATAATGATGGAATAGGACTGATATAATTGGAAGTACCATGAAGAAATAAATTGTTTTGGAATTTGTATATAGGCGTTATTTAAAAAGATGTAAATAGTAGCAAAGATTCATCCATTCATCCATCTGGAGGGAAGCTGGGTTACATAAAATGATTCATTGATTCTTAGCACTTATTTTTCAATACAGCCACTCAGTTTTCCTGCTCTGTTTTGCCCGGTTGGGGTACCTGGTACACCACGGGTAAAGCTTGCACAAGGAAGTTTTCTGCTATGTTGCCCTGTTGCGTGCCTGCATGTTCCTGATCTGCCATGTAGTGGAAGCCTACAGAGCAGCCTTGTTAGTCACCACTATACCTGGGGCAGGGGAGACTGTGTTTCCCTCGCTTTTTAGTTCAAGGTGTGGAGCAGTTGGTACTGGTTGATGCCTCTGCTTAGGGAATATGCGTTCTTCCCAGTGGCAAAGAAACAGTTTGAAAGCCAAACCCAGAGTGTGTACCAGAACAATTCAAAATGGACTAGGGCATACTTAAAGCAGGAGTGACATTTTGTTGGAACAGTTTCAGAAGTAAGTGTATACCTGCCAAGAAAGTAGGAAGCAAGTTTTCTGTGCTTCCAGTTGCATGAGTGACTTTCTCACTGTGCTCTGTCTTGTGGAGTATACAGTTTCTCATCTGTTGAGCTTGATGATACTCTGTTTCTGCACCAGGAAGCTATTCAAGTTCTTTGCTTGATCTCAACATTTCTACCTTCTGTGTTTATACCTACTGTTTTCCGATTGTGTTAAATAATAAAAACACCATATAAATCTCACCTTCACTGAATCTCCAGACTCTACCAAACAAAATCACTTTCCATTTATCTGTAGGCCTTTAAAATTGTGCCATACAGCATAGAAGCCCTGGACAAACTGTTGACTGAGTCACTCAAGAAGAACATTCCTGCCAGTGGTCTGCACCTGTTTGGAATCAACCAGCTGGAAGAAGAAGATATGACAGCAAGTAAGTTTAAAGACTCTTGGTTTATTTCTAGATTTTGTTTGTATCAGTTCTTTTACCTTGAAGCACCTTAATACTGCAGTGTGTAGTTACTTGCACAGGCTGTTTAAAAATCTTGGATCTCAGCCAGGAAGCTAAATTTCTGATGATGTCTATAGAAAGGGGATTGGCGTTTGAGTCAGGTAACCCTTTTTTAATTACATGCCTCATTCTCACTTCCCTGCACTGTGGCAGATGCTGCTATGTAGACAGCTTCAAACCAGAGTGAAAAGATGATGCTCCCCAAATGTCTCCCAGGTTTTCTGCTTTGTTCTTGTCTGTCTCATGTGCCGTTTCTCCACAGCCCAGTCCTTTTCCCCAAACCCCATATAACTTTAAGGTACACAGTGGGCACTGGGCAGTTGGGTTGGTATACTGTCTTTTTGTAATGATGGTCTAAGAAGTCCTTGCAAACCTGTGATCCTACATACATTTAAGCTATTGCAGCACCATATTCCCCACTAAATGTTATAGGAGATGCACCAGATAGTTTCTGCAGTTAGCTCAATTTTGAAACCATATATATACTTTTCAGGGATTTCACAAGTGCTTTGATCGGTGTGTTTGCTGTGTTTGTTTCTCACCTACTGGCTCTGTTGCTACTAGAGAAGAACTTAGGTTCTAATGGGCTCCTGTTCTCACAGATCAGAGGGATGAGGAGTTGCCAACACTGCTTCACTTCTCTGCAAGATATGGGCTGAAGAACCTTACTGCCTTGCTGCTTACATGCCCTGGAGCACTGCAGGCCTACAGTGTAGCCAACAAGTATGGCCACTATCCAAACACCATAGCAGAAAAGCATGGCTTTAAGGATCTCCGCCAATTCATTGATGAATATGTGGTAAGAGGAAGCAGAGCAGTCTTTCTGCCTTGTCTCACCCTGAGTGCAGGCTCTGGCACCAAGCTTGGCACTTAGTGTTACTTCAGCAGGAGTGATGGGGTGATAAAGTGTGCAGTGTGTTGTGGTAGGGTGTAGAACACAGATGTCCAGCCACACTGAAAGCTTTCAGGCTGGAGGGTTAGGTGTGTCTCTGGAGCCAGGGAAGTTCCTGGGGCTTTTGCACACAGCAGAGACTGCCATGCTGGCTTCCATTCATCCATCCATCTAATGACATTTCTGCAGGGATGTGGTTGGTGCCCGGTGTACTCTTCTAATTCTAATCCTGGGAAAACAGCCCCTTCATCCAGCTTACTTTAGGGAATAATATGGGAACAGAATATGTTTGGGAAGATACAATGTGAAGTGCTCTCTGATTGGTCATTGTACGGTCAGGATTGCTTACTATCTCAGTCACAGCTGATCTATGTAGTCTGCCTGTTCCACTTGATACCCATTTCTCCCTGCATTGGTATAGCTGTCCATTCCCTATTTGTTCTATCAGGGATCCCAACTGACAATTCATTTCTCTTTGAGCTAACCCCACCCCCAGAAAACAGCACTCTGACTTTGCCAGATTATGACATGGACCTGACTCCAGCTGTACCAAGCAATTGTTTCTGTGCAGTACTTGGGCATGCATGGAGTTTATCCGTTTGTTTCAATTTGAGCTGTTTCTGGCCTGTATGCTTCAAAATAACAAGGAGCTCCTTGACTCGGATCACATGAATTCTATTTGCCTTTGCTTTAGGTGGAAAAGTTGTGTTTAGTTGTCCCTAACATTGTCTGAATGCTGGATGATAGATCTGCCAGCTTTAGTGTGGTTCTGCCAGCTAATTACAGTAGTGTTTAAACCTATTTAGGAGGCATGGGTAGTTCTTGGACTTGGACCTTGCTTCTTGACATTATACATTAGAGCTAAATAAAACTCATTCCATATTCTGAGATCAGGAGGGCTGCAGAAACTGTAAATTGTGTGACCAAAATCTTTGCATCAGGGTATGTGAGAGATGTGCAAGAAGTCCTTCCAACCTCTCGTTGTACGTTGGAGTACTGTGCTCCTCCCATATTCTCTCCACCAGCGCAGTGACAGAGCTGTGTTAAGAGGAGGTCATCCTTCCTGACCATCAAACTGTCTGTGCAGCACAGTACCAAGCACACAAATCATCTGCACCACTGTGACCACTGCAAGGTAGTGACCAGTATCACTAGTAGCATGGATGTCTGAAAATCCCAGTAAACCCCATTACTCACCTAATTTGCTCTCTGGCAAAGGTTCCCCTGCACATCTGTAAAGCATTGCATGAGCTACTGGCCTGGCCCGTTTTGACTGTGGAGTGAAGCATGTGTAGACAGCTTTTACACATATGCCCTGTGGATTGAGGGCCCATGAGTTGGCAGTTGTGGATGGAGGAATATCTTGTAGTATTGGCATTGTTAAGATGGCTGTGCTTGTGACATAATTGGAACTTGGGAAGGAGGATGGGATGAAGCTTTACATTTTGCTCCCTTGTGTGTGATTTGGTGAAGATCTGCCTTCCCCCCCAGCTCTATGTTGCAAATATATGAGAAAGGGTTTTGCTCTCCTGTGAATCAGAAGTTGCCTGTATTACATGAACTGCTGCCTGCTGTGAGGTTTCCTGTTAATATCACAGAAAAGGGTCTGTATACTCCCACTCTGGGTGTTACATGCTGCTGCTAATGCCAAGAAACTGAAACTGAATCTACATCAAAGCTAAAACTTTGCTATTTTGAAGGTGCTCTGCATGTGATAAGCTTTCCCCCTTATGGTTAGCTATGCTTGCCCCAAAATAGCCTTTGACAAGCATTTGTATTTTTAGAATAAGCTGTGCTTATGTTCTGGGAGTTTGCAGACATTGGGTAGGACGCGAAAGTGATGGGGTGAGAGGCTGTAATGGCTACTCAGAATGTGTCAGCACCCCTTTTTTGGCCTTTTTAAGCTATTATTACAACATAGATCACAAAAGTTTGTCCCAGGCTGCTGTAGCGGGGACTTAAGTCATTTGAGAAGCTCTGGGAATGAGCTGTCTTCAGAGGTTTTTTCCATCATTGATAAAAAGTGAGATATCTTTTGCTTGCTTTTATTCTCCAGATTCTTTATTTAAATAAAACTTGACCTTTTTTTTTTTTTTTGCCCTCCTTTCTCTCCAGGAAACTGCAGATATGCTGAAGAGTCATATTAAGGAAGAGCTGATGCAAGGCGAGGAGGATGAGTCTGTTTATGAGTCCATGGCTCATCTGTCCACTGATCTGTTAATGAAGTGTTCCTTGAATCCGGGCTCCGATGAAGAGCTTTATGAATCCATGGCTGGATTTGTCCCGGGTGCCGCAGAAGATCTTTGTATGTATATTCACAGAATTACAGACTCATAGGAAGGTTTGGGTCAGAAGGTACTTCTAGAGCTCACCTAGTCCAAGCCCTCTGCAATGGGCAGAGACATCTTTAGATCAGATTGCTCAGACCCCTCGCTCTCTTACACACAGTAGTGCTCAGTTACAGCTTTTCTGCTCTCACCACAAGGAAACTATGCTGCAGTTCTAACATTGGCTGACTGATAAAATTGCTCTATTCCTTTTTTTAATTGCTAGTGTACAAAATCAAGAGGTGTTTTGAGGACTCCCTGAACCCTGAGCAAATAAATTAACATACAGAAATGAGACTAAATTTTCTACCGTGTCCTGCTTTTTCCTCCTGAGAACTAGGTACCTAGGAACATTCTGGCACTGACAGAAAAGAACACTATGTAAGATGTGATTTTACTGACAACTGGGAAACTGAAAAACAAGAGCTGAACTTTTAGCTCAACAACTTGAGAACAAAAGAAAGTGAACATCTAGAAATATGCGCACCAAAAAGATTATAACTGAAAAATCATTATTCTAATCTGCTTGGTTTATTGCTCAAAATAAAGAGCTAATTCTGATAAATATGCATATGTTTAACTTTTTCATTATTCCATTAATATTCAGTGATGCCAATCGAAAATACCAAATTAAGTACCTATGTTAAGCAATTGCTGTTCTTACTCACCTGTCTGTTTGGTCTGACTTCATCCCACTGATCTATTTTATGATTCCCATCATGAGCAGAGAATCTAGCTTCTTATATTTTAAGTACCTCCTTAAGGTACTTGAGGACTTCTAGTGTTTCTGCAGTTTTCAAGTGTTCTGCCTCAGGGGAAAAGCTTTCTTTCTGAAACACTTGTGCTTATGGGCTATATTGGTCCTGGGCTGTTTTTCTCCTCTTTTAGATTAAATGATACTATAAAACATATTTTTGTTAATTATGGAGTCCACAAGACTGTGTTGGTTCTTTCCTTGAAATCATAAACTCTTTTCTGCTAAGGGTTGTTGCCCACTGCAGGGGTAGTTTTGCTACCTAAACCAGGATTATTCTGCCTTCAGGTGGAGATAAGCAGTAAATCGGGTTGGACTTGTAAGGAACAAAGCTGCTCTTGTTTGCAGTAATGAGAGTGAGAGTTTCTAGATGTTTGGTAGGTCTGCCTGTAATCAGTGCACTTCTGAATGGGCTTGATTGACTAAGTCTGTGGAGGGTTAAAAAACAAGCTCAACACTACTAAGCCAAACTTACCTTCTTCCAGGCCGGAAATGCCCAGATCTCCCAGAAACTATGCGTGGAATTTTCTTTCATGTATGCAAATTGAGGTCCCTGCAATTTAGCACTTTTGAACTGGACTCTGAAAAGCCTCTCTGTCCTGCTTCTTCTGGAGTTCTAGTGTGTTGCTTCTGCACACAAAGCTCTGCTGCCTTCCATTCAGGAGTCTTTTATTGAAATTCTGTTTTCCTTACTTGGTCCGTTAGTCTTTGCCTGAAGAAAATTAACAGCTTGTCTGAACAGTGCTTAAAATTTACCTGTATTGTAACAGATAAGTTTAAATTGGCACAGTTCTCAACACTTAGATTGGTTTTCTCAAAGTGAAGGTGTTTCAATATCATTTAGAATACCAGCACACAGGCAGACCCCCACTGAAATTAATGGGAGTGCTGGCTGGTTTACAGCTGCCATCCCAAATAAAGGATTCAAGCTTTTGTACTGACTTGAAGGTTTGTGAGGCTGGCTCACTAGGAACTCATAATTAACTTATATTGAGGTACTTTTTCTAGGAATTATCCTTATGTAAGTGGATATGGCTGTGGTGTAGAGGATAGTACTGGGGCTATTTTAGGTGTAGCCATACTGTGGCAGTGTGCCTATTTATTGTGATCAAGATGTGCTTCCACCACGGATTTTCAGAGGCTGATCAAAGGAAGATTACATACCACAGGATCAGTTTTTCTGGCAGGAACTTGTTCGAGAGTAAGGTAACAGAGGACGGGAGCCATTGTAATGAGTTAAAAGTATTTCATATTCTCACATGGAACCCAAACCATCTAGTTTACATAGCAGTAGATCTATGACATAGTAATATATATGCCTGAACAATTCACTTATATCAATAAACCTTAACAATCCATTTATATCACTCTCATTTTTAATATCATTAGGAACACGGCTACCTAACACTTTATTTGATTTTAAGAATAGTTTTAGCATTGCAATGAGGTTGACCTTCTTTAAAATCAGATTTCTTCATGTCAAAACACTGAATTAACAAAGTATCTTATTGTTTGCTGTCAGTCCTTTCTCAATCCCGAATTATCATCTGACTCTCTAAACGCTTTCCAGATCCAAGTAATTAACTCAGCCAACTGTTTTGACTTTATTTCAATAAATAAAACAAACACTATCTTATGTGTCATGGGAAAATTGCCTTTAGTGTCTTGTTTTGCCAAGTCACATGGTTTCCTCCCAAGAGCACTGTACAGAGGCCAAAACTTTCACCTGGCCATCACACTCTCAGTAATTGCCAAAACTCAGTGCCTGCTTGAAGCCTTGTCAGAACTTCTCAATAGCATTGTTAGTCACTCTCAAGTGTAAACATCAGGCAGCTGGAAAAGATTTGTGCAGAGTAGACACTTAGAAGCAACTTTGTTGAAGAAAATGTCTGGTCATTTGCCCAGCTTCTTTGACTGTCCCCATAAACCAAAGGTCCAGTCAGAAATACCACACCAGTTTATTATATCATGTTACATTGTTCCATGTATTTCAGGATATAATTAACAGGTTCATCTTTCTGGGTTTTTTTTTTTTTTTCAGATGTAGAGATGCTTCAATCCAAACCAGACACTCCAGTTCCCGGCGATGAAGTTTCTATAACTACAAAAGACTCAATGCTCCGCAAGTTTTTAGAAGGTGAGACCTGTTTTGAGGGAAGGATGGCAGTAGCACAGTTAAAGCAATTAAATAGAACCTGAGATTTCTCTGTGAGCTCTTAAGGATAGGAGATTGTCTGAAACAAACAAACAGTGTGGACTAAGGACTAATTCTCTGTAGTACTTCGTAGACCATCACATACAGCTTTTGGAAACCATTGGTCTGTTTGATTTGTTCACTACTGAAGTATGTTAATTAACTGAAATTACTTAAATTAACTGTTCCTCAAGTTCTTAAAGAGAGTTAGGAGATTTTTCACTATTTCTTAAAAACAGATGGTACAGACGTAGTGACAAACAGTTACATGCTACATGTTAGTGACTTTATCAAGTCCTGTCGTGAAGGTCTTTGGCACATTTAAGTCGCCGCAACACTGGATGGTTTTGGCTGTGAAATGGCCAACTTGGTAAGAATGTGGTACATAATGTATCCAGAGGGATCCAGTTCAGTGAAGTGGCCAGGTTGTTATTTTCACAAACTCTGCTCCATTGTAGGTGGTAGTGTGGATGTGCCAGGTTCTGAGGAAGGAGGTCACGAGCAGTATGGTGAAGACGTGTACTACTCAGTGGAACAAGACCCTTTTCCACAGGAAATGGCTAACAGACCTCCAGTTCCTGTTCCAAGACCAGAATCTAGCTCTCCACAGCCAGACAATGAGCTGTACATCTCCAAAAGTGAGTTGGTTACCAGTGGAAATGTAGACCAGTAAACTGTAGAATAGCATTGACATGGGCTGCAGTTGCCAGATGAATGCCAGGATCCCTGGATTATTTGACTCTGGAGTTAGATTACCTTTGGGATCCAATTCCATATCTCTTTTTCATCTTTTGCCTACTCTGAAAACGTGGGGATGTTATATCCCAAGATCTTGGCCTAAGCTTGCTCTTCATGAAAGCAGTAGGATGACAGATTACACCCAAATGGTATAAACAAATCCAACTAAATAGGAAAGACCCTGATATTGTGAGGACACAATTAAGCTGATAAATTGAGACATTGCTGATCTGTAATGGTATCATTGATTCAACTGCATTTGTGTAGGACATGATTTTATTCCTCAGTACCTCCCTCTGAGGTGGGGTTTTATTGAAATTGAAAAAGTTTGTTACTCTTAGTTTATTAGGCAGCTTTGGAAATCTTGGTCCTCTATCACAGACATTCTAACAAGGGCCACAATGACATGTGAGAGGGTAATTACAGTGACTTCTCCTTCCCCCTGTGACAGGACTATGGGGAAGTCATGTCCAGATTTCTCTTAGAGGTGGCTGAGCTAAATTCTTTGAGGTCAATAGAAAGGGAATTCTACTGTACTAATCTTTGTTTTCTTCAATGGACTTAGAAGGGTAACAGAAGCTGTAATGCAGTGCAGAATTGTATATGCTTGCCATATTCATCCTTGCTATTTCTGTCTTCATGAGATGCAGTTCAGTATGTAAAGAATGTTTCTTTTGCAGTTTTTGCACAGAAGGCTCAAAGACCTGAGAATATTTATGTCCCTAGAGGAAGGGTTAAAAAAGGTAAGTCAGAAGTTCACCCTGAAAATCCTTTCAGTAATCCAAAAGCAGATCTGTTAAGGTAGCTTCATTTGCGTGAAATATGACAGAATAGACTGTTTTACAAAGCTCTGGGGATAATAGTCCTCTATGAATGACCCAGCCTTTTTGAACTTTTGTGACACTGGAAAGTTCTATAAGTGCAGAGTGTGAGGGGAGCACATCTCATGTCTTGGGAACTCTTCTTTATGTTATAAATGAGTTAGAAAATGCCAGCATCAGTAGAATGAGTTTTCACTTTCTGGACTTAAACTACACAGATTACCTAGAAAGAGTCTAGCTTTGTGACTGCTAAGGTAAAATCTCTGTTCTGTGAATTGCTGAGGAAGCAGGGCACTTTAAGGAATATGTTTTGTGCTCTTTACTTAAATTATGTTTTTAAAAGTAGAGCTTATCCCTGGGATATATTTGTGTACAAGGCTACCTCTCAGCTGAGCTTTTAGACCTGACAAATAGCAGGATGGCCCAAGAAGGAAACACTTAGTAAACTCTCAATCTGTAATACTTTTTTTAATGTCTGCTGGATCAAGGGTGCTTGATCTCTTTGTATTCAGTGAGGAAGTCAGATGCCACAAGTTTAATAATATTTTTGCCGGTCTTCTCTCTTCAGATACAATAGTCAGGCCTGTAAGGGACCTGTCTCAATCAAGCATATATGATCCATTTGCTGGAATGAAAACCCCTGGTCAGCGGCAGCTGATTACATTACAGGAGCAAGTGAAAATGGGCATCCTCACTGTGGATGAAGCTGTACTTCACTTTAAGGAGTGGCAGCTGAACCAGAAAAAGAGATCAGAATCATTCCGGTTCCAGCAGGTACAGACTTATGCTGCTGTTTAAGAAATACAGTTGTCTCTCTTGGTATCACAAGCTCCTCAGTATGGGTACATTTTTTTCCTGGTTGGAGCAGGAGGACTGCTAACAGTCCACCAGCAAGCAGAGTTCTCTCCTGCCATGAGGGAGCTGTTCCCAGTAAGCAGCAAGCAGGTAGCAGTTTTACAGATCTGTTTGTCTTGCAGTAATATTGTTAGTTTTTGAAGATCTGTATACAAGGAATTGGATCAAATCCAGTTGGCTAAATCACCTTTCTAGAGGTCCCTTAGCACCTACCTGCTGGCAGGGGACTTCTGTGATGACCATTTAACTTGTCGGTTCTCATCCATTTCAGATTTACTTCAATAAATTGATGTAGAAGAGATGAAGTGGCATGCTCTGTGCCCCATGCCATGAGCAGCTTTCAAAGTCTCTGCTCCAAATTTTGCTTCATGGTACAGCTGTTGCTTCATCTGCTTTTTTACCTATTTAGGGGTTTCCTCCTCTCAGATCTGTACATATTTCCCAGCTGAAAAAAAGTTGTCTTTTTTCTCCCTACCTTTTTGTACTGTAAGGTATAATATGCTGCCACACAATGGTGAAGAGACTTTGCTCCCAGTTACATTTCTTCATTGTGGATATCCTGAATTCTGAGTTGTCCCTCACACTCTGGGATGCATGGCAGCCTTTTCTGTCCCTGCAGTCAGAATTCTGTTCATTAGGACAGAAAGGACTGTGCAGTTACTTGATTGTGGGTCTTGTTTCTGTGCCAGTGTCACAATGTGAACAGAAAATACAGGGAGTTCTAAACCAAATCTGCTGCTTATCTGCAACTGCCAGTGAGTGTGTGAACTTGACCTTAACATACATAATGAACATCAGAAAAAACTTGGCTTGTGAAAGGCACACACATTTCTGAAAGGAATAGATTAAAACCTGTTGACAGGGTTTGGACTTCAGCCAGGTCTAGCAAGCTTTGTTACAGCCTGACTGCAAAGTTAGCTAAAATATAATACTGGTTTTGTCAGAAAGCTGCTCGTCTTCCTTTATCCAAAGTCCTGAAAAGAATATCTTGTGATGTTTTTAGGAAAATCTGAAACGTCTACGAGACAGCATAACCAGGAGGCAAATGGAGAAGCAAAAAAAAGACAAAAGTGCAGGTAACAGTCTTGGATTCTGATATTCTCTGGTAATGAAGCAGCTAACCATATTAATAAGCTCTTCAGGCAGAAATGTGTCCGTGTGTATTGTGGTTCTGTGTTATTTTAATGTGCACATCCCTGTGCCAGTTGGCAAAAACATAGGGAAGTTGCTTTGCTCCTCACTTTCACAGCCAAGAAAAGGATGCCCACATCTGTGGGGTGCATCTTGATTCGTTCATGTAAAGTTATGATTGTCCTTATGCAATTGGGTTTAACTCTGTTCTTAAGTGCAAAGCTGTCTCTTGGAGGCTATAATTACATAGACCTTTCTGAGCTGTTCATTTTCCCTTCCAGATCTGGAAATTACAGTACCCATTCGACATTCTCATAATACTTTGGGGAAACCAGAATGTGGAATATATGAATACACCCCCAGGAAAAACGTTTTTCCGCCAAAAAAGGAGTTAAAACGAGGAGACTGGAAAACAGAAAGCACGTCCAGCACAACAAGTAAGCAAGCTCTGAGTGTCACCATCCCTACAGGAAAGCTGGATGGAACACACTTCCCCAGCCTGACCCTGGAGTCAACCCAGGGGACAGGACTTCTGTTCCTGAATCCCAGCACTGACAATGCCTTGCATTGCCTCAGGCCAGCTGTTCTCAAAACTGTAAAAGCAAGTCCAGGTGTGCATCAAGTTGTTTGGGCATCTTTTATCTGCATCTCTGCAGGAGGAGAACCTGAAAGCTGAGCAAAAGATTCCCTTGAGCCTTGTCAGGGAAGGCATACCACCTGTCTTCAGTTCTTAAAAGTAGGTAGCAGCTGCTCTCTTACTGGAAAGGATGCTCCTGTGCTGTGACTGCCAGCAGGCTGTGTGCTCTTCTGGCCTGAAGGGCAGTTATATTTCAGGCTGGAAACCAGTCTCTTTCTTCAATTGTTGTACATAAAGGACAGCATTTTTCATTGGTAACTGTGGGACTTCTTGAATGACTTGGGCAGTCTGCACATATTTATTATCTTTGCTTTTCATTAGGTTTAATTTGTGCAAATTAAATCCTTTCATTCTTGCTCTTACTGCAGACTGAGGAATTCTTGCAGAAATAATTTAGGATCAGTTTGGTCCTTTGAAAGGAAACCTGAATTCCTGTGAGGTTACTGCCTTTGTAACTCTTGGCAAGATGCAGCTGGCATACATCCAGAACAGGTGCCAGAGGCAGCTGGCTGAGCCATCCAACCTGCATACAAGCAGATGTGAGAGAAGTGTTAACAAGTCTGCAGAGCTCACTGTGTGCAGCTTGGAGCTCTTTCTCATGGTGTGATTGTGAGAACGGACCCTACTGCAGTATTTAGCACTCTTAAGTGCTGCTGTTTGTACCAGCTGATGAGACTTACCAAAGCTAACAGGGAGGGACTGCATCTTACGAGAAAACCTCTCTAGCCACCATTTCAGTGTAGAGGTTTCTGAATATCAGTGTTCCAGTATTTCACAGCCCTACAGAATGTTGTCTATCTATGACTGAAACCAGCCATAGTAGTAGGATATGTTTGTGAGTTGCTGTTACCTTTGGAGATGGCATGACTGATTGCAAAAACAATCCCTACTCTGAGTCCACGACAGTTAAATGGGTTTGCATAGATGGGTGCTGAAGGTTGTTTGAACAAACTTGTTTTTAGCTTGGAAATAGACTGGGAAGCATTCCTGTGATGAGTAAGGATTGTTGTAAGAGGAGGTAGTAAACAGCTGTTTGGAACAATAACTTCTTAAGCAGTCACTTACTCCAGGAATGAATATGTGACGGTGCTCAGAGCTATCTACCTTCATGCAGTTGTTAAAGGCATGGGAACTGATAATTTAAATGTACATAAATTGGGTGTGTAACCCTTGTGAAAATATTTGCGTGACTTGCCAGGTGATATTGGCGTTGGATCTTTTCAGTTAGATTATGGTTTTGAGTATTTAGCCAGAATACTGGATAAAGAAAGACAAGGCAGAAATCTTCTAGAAAGAAAGCTTAATTGAATGGTTGAGTCCTATGGTTTGTGTTGTATGAAATGCTGCTGTTTGGATCCCGAACATATGAAAAAAACCAGTGAAAATAAATGAATCTGAACAAGGATTAATTATGTGCGCAAGAATTAAGCATGAGGTTAGAAAGAGCCCTGAGTTAGGGATTTGCAGTTAAATCACCAGGGTTTAATAATCAGTTTTTCTCTTGCTTACTCACTCCAGGTAGTGCAAGTAACCGCTCCAGCACTCGGAGCATACTGAGTGTCAGCAGTGGGATGGAAGGGGACAGTGAGGTAAGCTCTCACCTCTGCTACGTACTGCTCTGCTGTTCTTAAGTACATGGCTTTGTTTTCATGCAAAAAAAAAAGGTCAGAGCTGGCATTGCATTTATAGAAATGCCAAAACGTAGCCACTTGTAAAGCTACCAAGAACCAAATTCTGCTGTTCTGTAAACACTTCTCTTCATTTTGTAGGACAGTGAAGTCCCAGAAACAGCAAGGAGCCGCAGCCCAGTTCCTCACCAAGCAGAGAGGCTTCCTTTCCCAGAAAGGCCTCCCAGAGTGCCTCCTCGAGGTGCAAGCAGGTAAAACGAAAATGCAGCTCAAATGTGTGCTTTCAGTGAATCCATATGGAAACCTTAGACAGAAAGCAAGGCAGAAAGCGAATGTGTTTTTGAACAAACTCTACCAGACTGCTGTCTGTCAACACACACTGTTAGGAATTGTAAGGTCATTGTTTCTCATCTGTAATATGTGGAGGAATCTGTTTCCTAGTTGGTCATAAGGCTATTGCAGTGCTGTTGCTGTGATTCATTCACAGCAAGGGGCAGCTGTAGTGAAGCACACAGTGCTTGCCATAATAAGACTGACCCAGGTGGAGTCGCATCCTGCCCTTGGCAGAGATTTAGTGCCTGACCCACCCGAGAATATCCTCTTGGAACATACAAAGTGTAGTGCAGGGGGAAGTTTCTTTTGTCATTCTCGGACTTTTTACAAAGTTCAGATCTCTCCAAAGCATATATGTTTACATGTGGTATTGGCCTCAAAAAAAGAACTGCACTGGTTTTATAAAAGGTGTTGAGGAGTTTTGCCTTGATTTGATCACAAACTTAAATAACTTGTAAACGTTCCTTTGGTCCAACCAGTGCAAGTCTATGAAATCTATTCCCCAAAAAGTTCTTTCAGTACAGATACCAATAAAATTCTCCAACTGTTAAAGCAGTAATTGCCAATGTGTGGGTGCAGCAGGTTGTGTTGTTGGCTTGGCTTTGGCAAGGATATAGCTGGAATTTATCTGCAGTTAGTGTGAAAAAAGGTTTTGAGTCTTTTGATCTCTTCCTATTGCATCTTCATTTCAGGAGAAAGCTACCATACTATCAAACTTTTACTCCAGCCAACTATTACAGCATCTCTTTCCAGTAATAGTAGAATTACTGCAGCTGAAGAACAGAAGAAATAGCTTGGACAGGAACAGTGCTCTGGCAGCTTGGCATCTGCTCTGTTGCTGAATCAGTCTGTTTTTCTTCCTGTATGACTATTGCTTGTACAGTATTCTTACATATGATGTTATTGCATGCAATATGTTGTTCCAGAACTCTATTTTCTACTGCTTTTACATACATTTGCATTCTCTGTCTTTTTATAGGCCTGTAAGCTGTGAAGGCTTTTATCCTCCACCTGTGCCCCCAAGAGGTCGCTGAGTCTCTCAACATCTGTGGAATACGAGATTTTTTTTCTGTTTATATATGTGTTTGTACAGATTTTTTTGGGCTGTCTTAAATTATTTATAAGTGGGACCCAAATAATTTCATCCCCTTTATACTCCTTGAAGCTCTGGTGACTTTTCCCATGGTTTTCACTGGGACTTCTTGGCGTTCTGTAACTTTTTTTAAGTTGAAGAATTTTGGTGCTTTGGGGCTTCAAGAAAAGGTATCATCATTGGGAAGAACACTGATGGGAGCCCTGCACCAATACGAAGTTGCTGTTTGATCAAGAAAGCACACGTGTCCTTTTAGGAACTAAATCCTGATAACCATTGTTACCAAACCCCTCAATACAGTCTACCAGGGCTTGACTGGAAAACATGCTTGAAAAAGTAAAGAAAATAAGATGTTTAAAGGACGCTCGTTACAGCAGGAGCGGGTGAATGTACTACTGCTTGGCTTAACATTTTGGATACAGTTATACTGACCTATCAGAAGGTGTAGCATCCCCCTCTAGCAATCATTAAACCACAGGGGGATGAGAAATTGTCTGTCTTCAAGAATGCATTTTGTATACAGCCTTGAAAATGCCTTTCCTTTTCCTGTTCCCTCCTGGAAGAGGACAGACAAGGTATTGTGTGTGCTGTATTTACCATGAAAATTCCCAAGACAGCTGGTAAGGGACCTTCTGTATCACAAACCAGCTGTACTTAAAGCTTTTTCAGGGAGGGTGTGGGTATGGTGTTACAAAATCACATGACTTTGCTCTCAAATTAGAGAAGGAATTGGTGGCAGTGCTGTGTTCTGTATCTCTTACATGTGGTCATTATAGCAGCAATATGAAAGCATCACACTCTGGAACAGTAGTAGGTCTCCAATTATCACTGCACACCCCTTACAAATATCAGCTGTGTTTTAGCTGGCTGCGGTGGAAACACAGCCTGGGGGCTGGACTCTGCTTGCTCTACTGTTCCTTTCTACCAGTGAATCTGCAGCAGCTATGTCCAACCTTTTTTCTGCCTGAGGGATTACAAACTTCAGGAGGCTTCCTGGTTTGTCTCTCTTCCAGGCCTTGAAATCTTCTGTGCATATCCCAACCCTTGGGGGACAAGTTTAAGGCTCTGGTTGTCCGTAAGTGACAAAGATGGGAATTCTGCAAAATAACATTCAGGCTAGAGAATGAAACACCATTACCTACTTGGTTTTCAGGGATGAAAGAGGGGGAATGGCTTGAAAAAGACAGAGATGCATCTGTATTAGGTGATCCCTCAGGTACAGGTAGGACATGTAGAGCTTCTGTCCGATCCTGTCCGCTCCCCTTCATCTGTAGGAGAGCAGGTGACAGAGTTGCAGTTCCTTTCTCTTGCAGGGTGGCAAAGCCAATGTGTGAAGCTGCAGCAGTGACAGCAACTGTGACTTGACCAGCACTGAATGAAGGTGGAGAAGCCCCTGCTGCTTTCAGGGATATAGGAATATGCTAAATATCATCTATGCATTAAACTCTTAGGGTTTGGGTGACTCCAAATGCAGTTCATATACCTTCTCCTTTTGATGACAGAGGGATGCAGGTGTTGTGCTGCAGGCTTATAGATAGAGATGTCCTTTCTGGTTTTTTTTTTTTTTTTAAATTTTATTTTTTAAAGGAACCTCAGTGCTATTTCAAATAACTCTGGCTCTATAGACTCTCAATGACGGTTGGCTTTTGTTCAGAGTAGCCAGGGGAATGGTGAGGGGAGAGCTGCCTTCTTGTGCTCTTCTTAGAGTGAAACAAAGTTTCCAGCACTACTAGCTCAAATTGGAAGCAGGTTATGGTGCTGAAATGAGGAAAATAGTAGCAAGGATAAGTAAAGAAATCAGGGATAAAAGAGATAAACCAAAAGAAGTAATTCAGCAGCTTGATTGTCTTCAGCTGTTACATGCTTTGGTTTGCACACAGCTCCCTGGTTTTGCTCAAAAATTCCTTATCTTCTTGGTGCTGACTGCAGCTGTGCCCCAGAACTTGGAGCTGTGATGTAATAAGAGGAATTTGTCTGCTTTCACATCTGCCAGGTACAGCATAACAGATTTGTAGGATGTGGGTAAAACTGTTATAAGGCAGGAAAGGAAGAGCAAAATATGTAAGTGTATCATGGAAATTTCCTTTCAACACTGCTGGACTGAAGCAGCCCAGGGATCCATCTTTCCAAGCTAATTTTTAATTCTGCATCCCCTCCATGTTATAGCCAAATGTCCTCTATGTGAGGGATTTATCTGAGCATTTGCCTTTGCAGAATCCTAATACCCATGGTTGTGAACTGGATTTTTATTGCTTGTGCTGTGGAGAGATGATTATATCTGAATTGCTGAAAAGTAGCTCATAAGTAGCCTTTCAGTCTGTCTCCCATTTGAAGCTTAGATACTTCATTACTCTGACCTGACCTATCATATGAAGCCAAATGCTGGGGCTCTGGTTTGGAGGAGAGATGAGCTTGGGAAAAGGGGAGCTGAGCCATACTATAGATGCGTTCTGTTCAGGCCCCTTCTGCACTGCTTAAGGGAGGGAAATTGAAGATGCAGCTGTAGTTTCAGGTGTTCCTGTCTCACTTGTGCTGGATTAGTGAGGGATCTCAGTGACCAACCATCACTGCAAGATTATCACCCTATTGAGGAGAAAAGGAACAACATTAAAATGGCTTTACTGTTAGATGCAGGTAAACAGGATGCAGGCATGAGTTCCAAGTCTCTTACAGGCCAACAGTGATGCACCTGCTTGGCCACCAAAGTGTGTGTTCCACTTTGGGTTGGATTCATCTAGTTGCTTTAAGCCTCTTGCATCTCAGTGTATGGACTCCCTGTATCTGTAATTTGTGCTGGTGAGCATGTGGTGTGTGTTGCTTCCATCCAGGATGAGAACTGCACTGAAACTGAAGATCAGAAGAGACCAGAGAAGAAAAGAGTGCATACAGATTGCTGGTTACTTAAGAATGTGCTTGGGAGGGAAAGTGGGAATGAACAGTGTTTCTGATGCATATTAGAGTTCAAGGACTGAACAGATAATAAAATTGCTGGTAAAAACTTAAGTGACCTGGCCAATTGTAGGGGCATCATCTGATCCACCAAACTCAGGTGGCAGCTGGCAGGCTTGGGGAAAGTGTTTGTTCTTTGTACAGCATGCCTTGCAAACCCTGCTGCAACAGATGGCTCTGGCTGGCCCTGTTGCTGGCTGAGAGACTTAAGTACTGAATAAACTGAAGATGGTGAAGCCTCCTCTCTCTGTCTCCCAAGGGTAAGCTACTCTGTTTTGGACTGAGATGCAATGACTAGAAAGAAACATATGGTGCTATCAAAACTGTCTAGGTTTTCTTTTTTTTAGTCTCTGTGTGTAATACAGGCATAGCTTTTGCATGGGTTTTGGCAAGCATCTCTCTCTACAGTGACCTCGCTTCTACTGAAATAGTGCATGCACTCTCTGGAAAAGGCTTCATATAAATGTACCTTGTGAAATATGTTCAGCGAAGGTAGACTGAATGTAAAACCACAAAGGGAAAAGCTTTTAGCATAGGTATGGTGGTGACAGGGAAATCTGTTTTCTGCGTCATTCCTACAAAGCATGGATGACATGTAACAGCATGGAGTTCCCGCCTTCTGCTCATGTCATTTGTTGTCTGTCTGCTTATTTGTTGGCTTTCTTTATTTGAGAAGATGGTATAGCCCTCCCCCCCCTTTTTTTAAAGAATATATATGATAGCTTTTGAAATTTTTTACTATATTTGTTTAATTTAAAAGTTGTCTGATGAATCAATGTTCAATACCATGAGCTTTTTGGATTAGGGGCTTTGTTGGTTTGGTTTTTTTTTTACTGTGGACTTGTAGTTTGAGGTGGGTCCAAGTTTGGAGGCAGGTTTGTGGGCTTCGTCTTAGCCAGCACTGACAGAAACCTTATCCTGAGCGAGGTCCAGGCGTGGCTGTGCTGCTCAGCACTTGCCCTGGGCCCTGTGCTCCTGCTGCTTGTGTGAGGGGTGTAGAGAATGGGACTGTGTATTTCACAGAATCACAGAATCGATGAACTTGGAAAAAACGTCTGAGAGTGTGGAATCCAACCTATGACTGAACATGACAGTGTCAACTAGACCATGGTCCCAAGTGCCATGTCCAGTCTTTCCTTAAACACCTCCACGGCCAGTGACTCCACCACCGCCCTAAGCAGCCCCTTCCACTGTTTGATCACCCATTCCGAGCAGAAATTGCACCTTGTCTCCAAGCTTGAGGCCATGTCCTCTTGTCCTGTCACTGGTTGTCTGGGAGCAGAGACCGACTCCTGCCTCGCTACAGCCTCCTTTCAGGCAGTGGTAGAGTGCCTAAGCCTCCTCCTCTCCAGGCTCAACAACCGCAGCTTCATTAGCTGCTCCCCACAGACCTTGTGCTCCAGAGGGTACTTGTCCACAACCCTGCGTCACGCTGTTCCCAAGTACCTTTAGATTATTTTATCGATCAAAATGAAATATCAACTACACTTCCATCCCCTAAGACCGGAGCTTCCACCCGCTCCTGCTGACCGTGCTGTGCCCCAGGCCCGCGGGGCGCGGGCACTGCTGGTCCCGCCCGCCCGCGCCCTGTGCCCGCCCGCGGGCCCCTCCTGGGCGCCGCCCACCCGGCGGGGCTCCCGTAGCGCTCCCGTAGCGCCCCCGCGGTTC
>VZRV01002796.1:237965-451975 GCA_013398115.1 Falcunculus frontatus
GAGCGACGGGCCGCGGCCGCGGGGGGAGCGGGCGGCTCCCGCCCGCGGGGCTCCCTCCGCGCCTGCTCCGCTGCTCGGGCTGTTCTGGCCGCGCGGGCCGGAGTCGGGCCCCGCTCTCTGGTTTGGCATGAGGGGGGCGCTCGGGGCAGGGCCGCCGGATTCTCTGATCCGGTTTGCACATCCTTGTGCGGCCGGGCGCGGTGTCCCACCTTTTCCTGGAGCAGATAAACGCCCCGGCAGGTACGCGTGCTTTGTTTGGAGAGCGCTGTTTGCTCTGCCTTCCTCTCGGGAGGGTGTTTGCTCTTGCTTCAGAGCACAAGCCCGAGCCGGAGCGCGGTTCTGACGCCCCGCGGGACACGGGGTGACAGCTCGCCTCGGGGAGAGACAGGGATAGCGTGGGAATGAGCTGGGGAGTGAGAGCAGGACGGGGACACTGCCACGGGCCCGCAAGGAAAATGGATGTATGAAATACTGCTGATTTGAGCGCTCACCTCGTGAGCGTATGGAATAGTTTTTCTAAAGTGCTTGCAATATTACCCAGAAAGAATCTCTAAGAAGTAAATACCAGTGCTTCGTCAGTTTCTGATTTTACATCAGAGTGTTGTTTCCCGTGGTTTTCGGTGTGAGAAGGTGGAAGTTTGTGTGATAAGCTGAGATGTGATTTTGGAACGAGACTTTCCTGAAAACGATCTCTGTTTCCAGCAAGTGGAATTCGAGTGGGTTCGAATGTGGCTATGGTTAAACCCTGGGTCTGTCTGGCTGTCAGGACTTTTTTTTGCTCTTGAGCAGCCTGACTAGCAAACACTTGCTGAGTTTTTTAACATGGTTTTCTCTACGTGCGGTGTACTAAAGTTTACCAAGTGTTCTTAATAAAACAGATAAATAATATTGATAGTTTTTGCATAAGTGGTAGGTAGTTAGTTGCCTCATTCCATGCATTTTTGAGGACTTTAAAACTGGTTAGGATCGTGTTTGTTTTTTACAAGAGAAAGGAAATTGTTGGTGCTGCAGTTAATGACAGAAAAGTTACTCTAATATTAAGTACTTTCAAGAAACAGATATTCTTTGAACTAGTTTTGGTCCTAGTTTTGTTGCTGAACCTATGCTTTAGAGTTAGGTTTCTGCTGAGGTGAAATGGTTTTCAGCATAGCACTGTGTTTATTTTAAGGGCTGGTTGACTTGAGGGATTATTCACTGTTAAATTTATATTGGTAATCTTCTAGGGGAAAAAAAAGCTGTCGTAGAATTTATTTGGTTTTGAGTTCTCTCTTCAAAAGTGTTTTCTTATGCTTTTTGGATCTTTTGAATGATTACCTAAACAATTACCTATGGAAATCACAAATTCCTTTTGAAGGCTTGTCATTTATTTTCATCTGAGCTACTCAACTCTGAGGGATTATAACTCTATTTTGGTTTAGTAGTCTTGTTCACATAGTATCCGGTTTATTAATATCATGTGATAGGTTAGGAATAGTTGGTGTAGAAAGACAGTTACCTTTTTTTGGAAGGCTGTCTCCTTGCTTGAGTATTTTGATACTTTAATCTTGTATGGGAGACCGCAGTGGAAGCATTAATAGCATGAATGACCAGGGTTTTTTAGTAGTATATTGATATTGAGATAAAGAACCTGAAGGAAATATTCCTTAAATGCTGCGTTTTAATGAATTTCAGTTTAAATATTACTGCTGTTGGAAGATTAATTTTCTTATAATCAAAGTGCTTTGCTACATTTTGAAGGCTCTGCTCACTTTGGAGAAGTGGAAGGGGAATTTAGGATTTGATAATCTCAAACTAAATTTTCACTGACTTTAAAACTTGAGACCTGTTGGTAGGAATACACATCCTTATCCTTATCCTGCCGTTTTCTCAGTGTGCAGCTCCTTGAGTGCAGACACTCGGCCTGCCTGGGGGAAGGTGTGCTGGTGCATCCTGACACAGCTGCACAGAGCCTTATCAGTGCTGAGCATGTTGGACATACAGAAGTGCTGCCTTAAGCTTTTAATGCTGCTGTAACATGGAATAGTGTGCAATATGTGTGCTATAATATGTATTATATGTGTCCTTTATTTTATAATTGCGGACTTCAGAGCAAATACTATAAAAAGTCATTGTGGGAGGACTCTGCATGAAGCTCTAGGTCTATACTGTTGTTTCTGGAGATACTAGGTATGGATAGTGTCATTGAATCCACAGCTATATCCTTTATCTTAAGTTTGAATTAGTCTTTAAAAATCTCATCTGCCTTTCTTTGGGGGAAGAATAGTATGAATACAATTATAAGATACAGACATGGGTATTTAAAATCAGTAGTAAGTGAAGAGAAATTTTTGACACAGCATTTAAAATCTCCATTGTCTAAAGACAGTATAGTAGCATAACTTCAGACCACAACAGAACTCAGGAACTAACTGAAAACTTGTCTGGTGATTCTTTAATTTATTTTCATGCTTCAGAGTGTGTCATGTACTGTATTCTAATAATTGCAACATTTTTTGAGTTGTCCTTTTATTTGTGGAAGTGGTAGTATCAGTGTGGTGCTGGTAGCCTTATCACAGTGTACGCTGATCCTGCAGAAACAGGGCTGGGGGGCTCCTGCCTGGCCTTTGCTTTCACATCTTCTGTTGCTAGACTTGTTGGAATTGATGATGAAGTAGACAAACCATAAAACATTCTGAAATATCCTGTGGTTTTTGTTGCAGGATAATGGTCTAGAGAGTAGGTAGCATTTTAATTTTAATGTTGCTTCAGTTTAATTATCTGTGCTCTGTAAGCATGGAAATACATGAAAAACATTGAAAAACAAACAAAACCCAGCCTATATTGTGTAGCAAAATTCTTAATTTATTATGGTTGAGAAAAGCATTTTTACTTGACTTATACCCCGATGAAGTACATTAAAGCCCTGAGCATGTAAGGCTTATTTAAAATTAATATATAAAATTAGGAACTTTGTATAGTATCTGAAAATTGTCAGTTAGAGAAACACTGTGGAAAACATTTCGGCGCATGTAAAATACTTATTTGCATATGAAGTTGTGTGCAGATGAACAGCCTGATTCCTCTTTGAAGTTGTGTTTCCATTTTGAAGAGGTGAAATTAATGTCATGGAAGCAGGACGTGGTGTGCCTGAGCAATCTTGTGCATCTGGGAAGTGTAACAGTAAAAGTACTGCTTGTGCAGTACGTCAGCCTGTGCTGCTGGGACAGTTCTAGCCACATCTTGGTGAGGCCTACAGTTCAGGGAGAAATGAAGAAGTGTTACTAGAAATAGCCTGCTTTGTCCAAAGAAGAGCACGAGGCTGAAATCCACAGTTTAATAGGGTATGGATGTGAGCTGCAAACATTGAGTATTATCTCAGTGCTTGACAGATAGAATATCTGTAAGATACTGAGGACTACAAGCGTGGAATATTTCTCACCAGGTGAGTCTGCTTGCTGCCTCTTGTATTTCTTGTCCTGCTTCTACAGCTTTGCTTTGCCAGTGACAGATAATGTTGGTCTCTTTTTTTTGCCTGAAAGATGTGCTTTGTGGAGAGCGTCATTCCAGATTTCTATTTAAGAAAAGGAGTAAAATTGCATGTTTTCTGAAAGGAACTGTCTTGATTTGAATTTATTTTGCTGAATCATCACATGAGATTTGGCAGTTGTAATCCTCTTTTTGTCTCCATCTTTTTTTTTGCGAAGTGTTTTCCTGGTTTAAAGAAGAATATCAACAACCTGACAGTCTCGTATCTTTTTCTGCAACCTTTTGTATACTGACTTAATCTAGCCTGACTTGTTTTGTAGAATAAATAGTCTATTTTTAGGGTCGCCATGCTAATATCTACAGTTACGCAAAGAGAACATAAAGTTGCTTTCCACACGCGTGCCCTGTTGGGTAACAGGAAAGAAAGATGCGTATGCTATGCTGAAGGTAGTCTCAGTATTGCTATACTTGAATAGTTTCTAAACTGTATAGATGTATGGAAATTGTCTTGTATTAAGCCTCAAAGTGGTGCACACCCCCAATTTTTCACTAGTTGTATTACATGGAAGAGATGCACTCCTGGCCAGGTCAGACTGCACAAGCTTCCTGCCAGTTTAGTGTCCTGCAGGGAACTAGAGTGCACCCATCAATACCGGCAACAAGGAAGAGCTATAGATGGGTTGGATGTGATTTTAGCTTGCACAGGCACATCCCTGCAGCCCAGTGCTCTGAACGGGCAGCGTGACCATATTGTGCTGCTTTGGAACAGATGTCCTCAGCTATGATGAGGGTTGTAGATGATATGTAGTTGCACTTGAGGTGCAGGTTGGTCCTCCACCACTGGGTTGGCAATTACAGAAAAAAGTTCCTGAAGGTTTATCTCCCCCTAATCAGACTGTAACAGCTATATGGTAGGTAACTTGTGTCGATGCTGAGACTGTTCCGGCTGCATCTCTAAATACATCATTATATATTCCGTATAGTTACTGAAATTACTGAGCTGATATTAAACTTAGTGCAGAAAAATATGCAAAGCTTACAGACATTTTTTCCTAAATTACAGTAAGTGAAACATAAATAAAATTGTGTTTTGTAGTCTTTTCTCACACGTGGAAGTACTGAACTATGTGAATTGTGGCACCATGACCAAGTTGTTAAATGTATTTGTCTGTGAATATAATCAGGATATCTGAGCTATATGCAGTATATTATCGCTTCATATGAACCAAAACCAGAAGAGCTTGCTGAGATACACCAGAATACAGATTGCAGCATCTTATTTGTTGACCTTCTTTGCCTTGTTATTTACTATGTTCATCTTGGCTTATTTTATGTTCTCTCTCTCATAGCATGACCTTTTTGCTGAAAGGTGTATTATATGTAGGCCTTTTCAAAACCTAGCGGTCCTCATAAAGAGGTGACAGTACAGCCTCCTACAAGATACTCTAGTGCTTTGTCTTGCCTAAATAAGTTTTCCTTTGTGTTGACACTTATTTGTTGTAGATGTTTTGATATTCTGAAGGCACTAATGAAAAAGAAAAGAAAACAAACCAAACAAAAACCCCACCACTGAACCGCCACAAACTTGAACTCTTTATTAGCACTGTGTTCTTACCACCAAATTACCCTACCACTAGGCTAAGAATGTAAGGATGAGATATATCATGTCACAGAAATGTATTTAAATGTGAAAGCTCATCTTTATAATTAACAATGAGCAAAACCCAACAAATGTAAGGAGAAGAAAATGTTCTTGAGTTTTGACTAGACACCACCTCCAAATTTAAGCTGATGTTGCTTAAGTTGTTTTGCCTACTACAGCGCTCTTGATTTGGGGAGGCCACCAGGAGCACCTGATGGATGGCAAACAGCTGTGACTAAGGACTGCTGTGAGTGAGGTGTAGCCTGGGCTGGCTGAGGTGTTGTGTTCGTTTATGTAGCAGTCCTGAACAGATTTATCTCGTGCTGTTCTGGGGTGGTTGTGAGAAAGGAGGAAGTAATAAATGCAGAGTGAATTCTTTGCTTACATTTGATCTGGCTCCTTTGCTCTCTAGAGCACACTGATGGCATCTTGGAGTCATTGTGGGAAAAACTTGTAAGCCCTGAAGAGGGACTAAACAGCGTGCAGATAAGAGACAAGCAAAGACCAAATTTGTTATTGCAGATGTTGTAATTACTATTTAGTTACATCGGTAGATCAGAAAATCTAGCAAGATTTTGCGTATTATGTTCTTAATCTGTTGGTTTCTGCCTCTTCTGTCACTTCTGGTATAGTTCCAAAAATTTGGAGGTCCCAGCTCGGTATGAAGCACGTCAGAAACAAGCAGCTAAGTAAAGCAGTGGTCAGTGCTTTCTTTATTCAGGCAAAGATGAACTCACAGACCTAAGGATGTTGTCATATTCTATTACTGAAGGTTGAGCAGAGACATAGGTCAGCTCACATTTAAGCTGTTTGGTACAAATTGTGCTAAAGTGGGCTCTTGACAAGACCATTTTGAGAAAGGGCTGGAAATATGTTTTGCAGCTGTTACAGGAAGAAACAGAAGACATGATAGACATAACAGGCTAGGAAGAGATATGGACCAGCTTGTCCCGTGCTCCCTTGGCAAGATCTAGAGGCAGATTCGAAGTGCAGATTCCACTATCTGCTGCTGTAGCTGAGGGGGTTGGAACTGTGATTTTGCTTTCTATTGTCTTTCCCAGCTTTCTTTGGCCAACTGTACTGCACTGGTATAACCTTTCTGGTTGCTGTCAGAGAGGAGGAATGTTATTTTCTCTTGTTGTGTTGTTTACTTTTTCTTTGATCCTTCTTAGACATTCTTTACCCGTCAAAAATGTTCTGAAGTGTGTACTCTGCAAAGGGGTAGGTTTGTGAAACTGATAAGTGTTTGGTCTCTGCTGCAGCTCAGAATGAAATTAGTAAGATATTTTAAGTTTCTTATTGGAAATCACTCACATAAAAGGCTGGAATGACCCTTGTACATCTTTGTAAACAAAAAAGATGAGCCTTTAATTGAGATGGCATGTTAGTTTAAAGGGATTAAATTATGTTCCAAAGCATATTTGTTTAAATCCTTGAGTTAACTTTAAAACACCTAATCTGAAGAATTTTTTGCATTCTGTGTGTACCTAATTATTTCTTCATTAACCTCTTGGTACGACTGTGGTTGTTCAGAATAAATGGAGTTGAAGAACCTTTGTTCATTTGTTAAAAAGGGAGATACAGAACCATATTCAGTATTTCAGCTGTGCACTGTGTAATAGTTATATCTAATTAACTTTTTACTTTCTTTTCTTCACCAGTATGTTCTGTGTCTGTGTTTTGGTCTTATAGTAGTACTTTATACTTCTGTACCTAAAAAATTCAGGACCTATAGAGTGATTTGCTTTCATGTGGATATAGTTAAAAGTAGGGGTTTTCTCTGCCTTAGCAGTTACATTGCTGTCCCTGTCCCTCCTATTCTGTTGAAATTATTGATGAAGAAGTTGTGTTGGGTGAAAGGCTCTGTGTAGTAATCAGCAAATCTGATACCTCATCCAGATGCATACAGTTATAATGCAAGTTACTATTTCAGATCACATAGTTTTCCTGAATTTGTCCAGTATTTGAATACTGATAGATTAATGACTTTAAGTCCTTTTTTTGTTATTCAGACATAATAAGGGCTTGAAAAAAATTACTGGCTCCTAGACAAGGAATATGTTTCTTGGCTAACAGTAGCTGTGTAAAGTGAAGAGTGAATGTTCCCAGAGAGAATTTCGTGGCAGCCACCAGACTTCTTGCTGTTCTGGTTTTTTCACTGTGAGAATGTTAGAAATGCATCAAAATACAGTTCTTCTGTCTGACTTTGGCTCTTGGCTACTGTAGGTATGCAACAGTTTAATTTTAGTGCTTCCTGTGAGGCATTGTGCTCTTCTGGGAATTTTGAATGCAATTTATATCCTTGCTAAAATGAAAGGGAGCTGCATTTTAGGAAAATACAGTATATATATCAATGTGGGTAGATTGCCTGACTTCTTTGCTAAGATCTTGTTTAACAAAGACATTAATTTGGTGTTTCCTTTCTTTCAGTTGAGATAAGAAGAGTTTTTCTTTTAATTCATCTGTGTTTTCACAAAATTAGTAAAAGCTTATTTATTTTCAAGACTTGTCCTTTTTTCCACTTCTGCTCACTGCATCTTCTACGTCTTTCTTAAATCCCTCTCATCTGATACTTCAGTGATAGGCTCTAAGAAATTGTGTGATCAACTTGGCTTTTTTTTTTCTAAGAAAGCAGGCTGAACGTTTTATCCTAGAATCCCTGTCATGCAAAGACAAAAATGCTCAACTGTCTTTAAATGTAACTGTTGCCTGTGATTGGGCAATCCTGCCCTAGTTAATATGAATGAGAGCTTCTTGAACATTTTTATTCTGCTGGGCTTCTCGTCTAATTCAGTAACTTTATCTTTCAGTACCAAGATAAAGAGGAAGTTGTTCTATGGATGAATACTGTAGGACCCTACCACAATCGCCAAGAAACATACAAATACTTCTCTCTCCCCTTCTGTGTGGGATCAAAAAAAAGCATCAGCCATTACCATGAAACCCTAGGGGAAGCACTTCAAGGAGTTGAATTGGAATTTAGTGGTCTTGACATCAAATTTAAAGGTAAGCAATTCAAAGTGCATTTAGTCACTTAAAAATATACACAAACTCTTCAAACTTGATCTTTTAAGGGGAAGAACTGAAATTTTGTTGCTGCTAGCAACTGAGTGTATTTTGTATTGTTGTTTGGTACATGCTACAAGGTTGTGTACTACCTCTGGCTTTTGAGTTTATAGTGAAGTTTCCATCTGTGTACCCTTGAAGGAATATGCTTGCTGCAGATGTGTGCTTCTGAGGTAACTGATATCATTTTACAAAGTAAAACTAAGTTTTCTGTGTATGAATGTTTAAATAGGTACTGGAATTAATATTCTGGAATTATCAGTTCTGAAGACATATTTTTTTCCTGTGATGTTGAATAGTTGCAGACTTGCTGCAATTGCAGAGGAGTAGCAAGGGCTCAACATTTCAAAGTTCCACCTCAACACAAAGTTGATTGTATCCTTCTGGGTACTGTCTAGTTTAAAATAACTTTGAAAAATACCTTTATAGTATTGTCTCTAACTCATTATATGCCAGTCAGGATGGAGCAGGATGAAGCTGGTCTGGTTTTTTTTTCCCTTTTGTTTCCTGTCCTCACCATCTTGCCATACTGTTCCAGAGAAAACATTTAACTTCTTTTGCAAATATGTTTCTTGGTATTAAGGCCTGAGTCTTCTATTGCATAATTTCTCTGTGTGTGTCCTTTCAGATATATGTAGCTAGTAATTGCAGAACTTCAAATATTTAACAGATATTTTTTTTGCCTCTTGAATTTTAACATTCACAAATTTAATTCGGTTTGTGTTTCTGTGTATCTTTTTTTCCAGAACATTGCACTTCATTGCATCACTAGTGCTTAACTGGATGGAGAACTTAAGCATAGTATCTCTTGTCTGAGCATTTACAATCAGATGGGATTTAGTTTCTGTAAGCTGTAAAAGTTTTATCCAAAACTGGACATATGCAAAATAAGAAACCTGATGATGTTTTTGCTAGCAGTAGGATAAGTTGAATAAAAGATTTTTAGAAAGTTTCTTAATACCTTAAATTCTTCATAATTTTAAATTTGCATAGAGGGTATCATTGCCGTGCTAAAGGAGTTTGGAGTTGAATCTTTCCTTTTAAGAAAGAAACAGTACATGTACAAACACTGGAAAACAGTCCCTACTACTGGTCTGTAACACTTGGAGCGTGCTGAAAATTCTACTCAATGTGAGGGAAATAATTTTCTTGTCAAACCTCATAGAATGTCCTCAGAAACACAAAATGGAAAGAACAGTGAAGGCAACTGGCAGCAATTCAGCACAGTGGTGAAGATTAATAAAACTTCTATTATCAGAATATGGTAAATGTTCATTTGTACAGCCAGTTCAATGTGTAATTTTTACTTCCTTTAAGTACCCCAACTTTACAATCTCTAAGAGATTCTCTTATTCCTGTGACAAATGCATTCTCTAGGTGCTGCACCAAATTGAAAAGACTAGAAGGTTTGTGAGTTGATGTTCACTACTGTGATCTAGCCAAAGCACAGAATTAAAAAAAAATTAATTATTGTTTTTAACATCTTGGATCTTGGTATAGATTGATAATCAGTATTGGACCTGCACTGAATTGAACTCCCAACCAAAGTGACTGCAGGTCAGATGTTTTTTATAAAGCACATGGTACATGGTAGCTGGTTAATTACTAAGTATGTGTACACGATGTGTGAAGCTGTACATGTGCACTTCTAGTTTTTTCTCTTGCAGTCTGTGTCCTCTGAGTAAAAGATGAAGACAATAATCTCTTTGCTGTTAACTGCTATCTAGCAGCTTCTGCATCAGGAGCTGTTTTAGTATTTCTAGCAGTGATCCATGAAGTGAAATCTGAATGGGAGTCAAGTCTATTTTACTATCCTTATTCTGCTATTAAAAGTATTCAAATAGTCTTTTTTCCAAATTTCAGAGCAACAAGTATAAATTAATTGTAACAGTAATTATTAGTATTTAATATGAAATTAGTATTAGTATGAAATTACATAAAATTTGTGTAATCCAAATCCCCTTGATATACAGGTTTTTAAAAGAAAGAAATAGAGCAGAGGATTGCAATATGAGATTCATTTTTTTAGAGGCTTAAAAGCTGTCATGAACGCAGTACAGTTTATATCAAATTTATGTGTTTTAAAATTTGGATTTCATAGACCAGTCCTTAAGGTTCAGCATTTGTATAGAAAATTCTTTTCCAGTCTGATTGTTGAAATGTGATGGTAGCTCAGTTTTTTGAGTTTTTTGGTGACATTTTAATGGTAGACCTTGTTCTTTGCTGAAGTGGTGTTTGCTTTTTTTCTTTTTTTTTTTTTTTTGTACTTGTAATCAGATTATATCAGTGAAATTGAAATATTTTTTTTGGTAATGAATAAGTTTTATCTGAATGTGATTGATGCATGCTTCAACTCTGCAGCAGTGGTCCAGAAGTTGCTGCAATTAAATTGAAACACAGCCGTTGGTGTTTTTGTGGGTGGTTTGCGTTTTTTGGTTGGTTTTTGTTTTCCTTTTTCTTTTTGCTAACAGATAGAGGCTTGGTTTGGTACCAATAGATTCATTTGTTCTTAAGTAAAAGATACAGCTTTAAGGATTGTTGAGTATCTAAAATCTGCAGCTGAAATAATTAAGATAATAAGTTATAAACTTGCACAGATTTTCTTCATGAATATGTGAATCATATCTAAGTTCTGATTTAACAGGCATCTGTGCTTTTCTTTATGTGCGTTTGGCATTATGGTAAGATTGACAGTTACAGGCATTTCTTTCTCTTTAAATGAGTATTGTATGAGTTTACAGAATTAAATTAGATGTGGACTTCATACTTTATGTTTTTATCCTCTAAAGTGAGTAAAAGGGAAATACAGTTGTTCTAATAAATTCGCTTCTGCAATAAAAAACAATTCCCTTCTCAATATTGTTTGACTGGACAGCAGTAGCGGGTAAATGTGAAGCTGCATGTTGTTCATCATTTTCAAACAACTGTTTAGGCTAGAACTGTTATTAGCTGAAGTACTAAACTGTGTAAGTAAAACTGGCAGTGGAATCAGTAGGAATTGCCTGTATTTTTCGAACTAGAATAAAAAAATTATGATTCTGCAGAAATGTGCCCTTCTGAGAGTGAAGGTTTCCACTTGAACTCTCATAGTGGTGACTGGTGGGGCAAATCTGCAGTGTATTCAAGTCTTCATGAAGTAGTGTTTCTTGTTGTATTTAAGTGTGGCATATGAAAGGATACGTGCAGTCATACAAGATAGCTGGATTTTCCTTCTGTTACAACATGAACAATGTTCTTATATCACAGATCTGAAATCTGTATAAATATCAGTGTGAATAAAGTAGTGAATTATTAACATACACTTACATTGTAATATAAATGTTAAGTTTTCATTTGGCTTAATTATCTTGTCAAGCTAAATCTAGGATAGTAATGCTTTTTAATTAATATGTCAAGTTTTTTACTCAAGTATTTGAGTGACATCCTCTGTTACACCTGAGACCTAGTAAATTTTTAAATGTATTGAACATTGGAATCATAGCGACTTCAATTTGCAAATTTTGGTATTACCATACAATGCCATTAGAGAAGATGAATTTAAAGAGGAAAAGGATGTTTTAACAGAATTGCATTTTGCACTTCTTCAAAAATGTTACTAAATGACCATATTTCTAATGGGGAATTCTTCTCCCAAACTTCGTTCTGCAGCACCTCTAGAGTATATGGCAGCCATCCAGGATGACATTTAGTGTTGTCAGATATAATGAGATTTTATGTGGTTCACAAATGTGAATAAACCCCCATTGATCTGACTATTCATAGGAAATTTGAAATCTGGCTAAGCACACTTGCTTTTCTAATGAGTCATGCTTTCATGCTTTTGAAAAACTTCCTAAATGTGCTACTGATGTTACTCAAGCTTTATTACATAGCAGATATTACCTCTTTGACATCCCTGATGCAGATGCAACACAAAACCTGCCTTTAACTTCACTCTCTTAGATACACGTCTAGCCATAACAAGTTATTCTTATCCAAGATAAGAATTCTCTAACGTATGCAAAACCTTAGATCTGGTAAAGCTGTAATGAAGTAGACATCAGGTTCCCCAGCCACCGAATGCTATTCTAAGCTTCTTTCATTTAGTCATTTAACACAGTGGCTTTAAGCTTGACCACCTAATCCTGTCATGTAACTAAGTGACAGCTTCAGCTGTCAGTAGCTGGAGAAAGAAGTGCTTGTCTTCATTCACTTGTTTTAGGGGGAGGTGAGAGGAACTGTACTGTGCAGTATGGCTGAGGGTGACATCGTATTCCATATGTAATGTCATGCTTGTGTTTTGTAAGAATTGAATGAGATTGTTTCTAATGATTCTGCTGTGGTTTAATGTATGTGTCCTGGAGCAACTTGTAACATAGTTAATCCAGATTTGATTATACTATCTCTGTGATGTCTTCTGGTATTCTGAGTGCTGGGAGTAAGATCTATAAAAATGGGTGAAGACAGGTATTTTTGTGGCAGGCTGCTATCTACAGCCTGGTGTCAGTGCAGTCGTTTCACTTCAAATGATATTTCAAAGTCTTGGTTTTTTTAACAGCAGTGGACCTCACTGTTTGTATCCGAGAGCATTATATCCAGAATGACTCGTTTCAATTAGTCAGACAAACAAAAACCAAATTCCACAGTCTGAAAGCCCCTGGAGTAATTTAGAGTAGGTTACAGTCTAACCTACCTGTGCTGGTACTGCTGTGAACCAGAGAGTCGCCTAAAGCCCGCCTGGCCCCCATAACACTTCTCCAAAACAGGCTTCTTGCTCTGTCACTGGGAAATGCTTTGTTTAACAGCCTCTATGTTAGAAACTCTAACAGTTTCTCTTTTACCTGTATTTTAATTCACGGCGTATTTTCATTTGACCTGTGTGTTGAACAATCCTTTGAGTCAAAAAATGTAGTATTAGAAAGGTGTTATCCTTTCTAATTTGAATATCCGTTCTGTATTTGAATATAGTATGACAGTGAAATGCCAGGTATTTTGGAAAGAATCCCTACTTAGCAGCAAATCCAGAAAATAATGATTCTGGGGTTTGTGGGTTGGCTTTTTTTTCCCTTTTAAATAATGTCAAGACAATTTAAAAATCTGTTAAAATGAGAAAGTGCCAAGCAGAGGCATTTTGGGGGTGGGGGAAACATAGTCCAAAAAGTATAGGATCCAGCTCAGTAGAGGCATAAGTGCAAACTTGAATCTGTACATCTGTTTCAGCTGGGGTGCCAACTTTAATGGCTTTCCTCTTTTTAATTTAGCAGTATGGGCCCTGAAAATGTTGTCCATGTACTAAAAGTTTTCTTGGTACATTTGTTGACTTGAATGGTTTTGTTACTCTCTTTTTTTCTCCAGAAAAAATGTTTTGTTGACCAGATGTACTTGGCATATTTTGATTTTTGTTGTTATCGGAGAAATTATGTTCTGTGTTAGAAATACTCTGCTTGCCTTTCCCTTTTCTGTGCAGGTGATTTGATTTTCCTTTTAAGCTTTATATTGTAGTTAGTGTATAGAAGAAAGTAAGCTGAATTTCGATCCAGATTAGAGCTGTACTTAGGGCATAAATTAATTTTATCTACTAAAATAGGTCCTCAATTCCATTGATGTCAAAAAGAGGAGAAGCTGGAATTCTTTACTTTCACTATGTTTCACTATTTGTAGCATGAAAACAATTACTACAATTACATCTCATGTAGATGAGGGAGCTTGTCTCTGAATCTGTTGCTGTCTGAAGTCCTGTAAATATGAGCCCTTTTGTCTTTCTTCACTTGAAAAGGAAACATTAGTGAAGGAAACTGGGATGCAAAAGAATGGCTGCTGACAGTATAACTTAGGAATTTTAGATGGGGAAGAATAGCTTTCTGGCTGAAAGAGGTGGATTTATTTTATTTCCAAATGCAACCTCTTGTGCATTCTTTGCATTAGTCTTATTTTTGTCTTCTCTCCTTTTTTTTTCTGTCTTTACTCTGATTGCTTTGTTTCTTCCTTAATGGTAGTTTCTTCAGAATTGCTGAGAACTCTTTCTAGTTTCAGGTTTTTTTACAAACACTATTCCTAGTCAGTGAAGCTGATTAAACTGAAAATGTTGTAAACAGTCTTAGGTATTTGTTAATAGTTTCATACCTCTTGTTCAAAAGGTCTCATGAACTGTTCAGGTGAATCTGTCATCAGCTTCTGTACTTTATTTTAGTGTGGATGAAGCAGCAAAAGGATACTGTGAAACCTTTCCTTATCCAATACGTTGGAAACTTCTGCATGCAGAAGTGTAGATTTCTGAAAACATTCATGTATTTGCTTTAATGGTTCCTTTTTAAGTGTCTTTTTTTGTTACCTACTTGAGGATAGCCAAGAGGGCTTGGAGACTATAGCAGTGTCCATTCCCCCATTTGCTTGGTTTGCCTTCACTTTGAGCCAGCTCATGAATAAATCTTTAATTGTGCTTTAATTTATTGCAGATGATGTAATGCAGACTACTTACTGTGAAGTTGACTTGGACAAGGGAAGAAGAGATGCATTTGTGTATGCTATCAAAAATCACTATTGGTACCAGATGTATATTGATGACTTGCCAATATGGGGTGAGTGATATTACACATTAATAACTGGATTACACCTACTCAAGTCCTGTACTAGTGGGTTTCATGTAGTCATTTAATGACTAAGCTTCATTACAAGAATTTCACAAGAATATAAAACTTATATGCAAGTCAAATTCACAAGAATAGGAAATGAAGTAATGAGGACATAGTCTTAAGCTGTGCCAGAGGAGGGTTAGGTTGAACATTAGGAAGAATTTCTTCACAGAAGGGATGATTAGACAGTGGAATGGGCAGCCCAGGGAAGTGGCGTAGTCACCATCCCTGGAAGTGTTTAAGGAAAGACTGGATGTGGCACTCAGTGCCATGGTCTAGTTGACAAGGTGGTGTTAGATCATAGGTAGGACTCGATGATCTCAGAGGTCTTTCCCAACCTAATCAGTTCTGTGTGATTCTGTGTGAAATAAGTTGAGGGATTGTTGCATTGAAAGAACAGTAGGATGGCTGTACTAGTGAATTACAAAAACAGTGAAAAGCTGTTCTGTTTCTCAAGCCCTATTTTAATAACAGTAAGTTCTTAGGTTTAGATTTGTTCAAATGTTCAAGTGAGTGGTAATTAGATAGGTTACACATAAGATCTGTGTTACTGTGATCATGAATAACAAGTTTCATAAAATTATTTCAGAATTTAAACTTTATTTTGCTACTTTATTACTAATGCAAAAGCTGTTTGGTTTATTTTTATGGTAATTTAGTGGCTGTTAACAGTGTTGTTTTTTAGCCTGTGTTTATATGGAGTTTTATTTTACTCGTTCTTTTAAATTTCTCAAGAAATTTAAATTTCTCCTCTCCTCTTAGTTCTCAAAATTTCTTATGCTGAATAGTATTAATCCGGTCTTAAAAGTGCTTGTGTCTTGAATAAAAATGTGTGTATCTTTATTGCCGTTATCTCCTAAGGTCTCTGTGTTTTGTTGCTCCCTCATAATCTATGATCATACACCTAGTAAAGAGTGCTCTGCAGATTTTACTTTGCACTGATAGCAATCAACCAAACTCCCCAAGGCCTAATCTCCCTGTTGTAGATACAAACTGAAAGGAAATGAAAAACAGACATAAAATGTAAGGTAAGGTCTTGGTTGTCTGTGTTCCTTGAAAGAGGTAAACCTGCCCAAACGAAACAAAATTCCACAACACCTACAAAAATGCAGTTCAAGTCATGTGAGAAAAGTTCTTTGATAGCTGGTATGAATAATGCTATCCATCATTCATTCATTTTGACAAAGGGTGCTTTTTTTTAGCTCTTATAATTTTAATTGGTTTTAGAAAATATCTGTCTGATGAACATGGCAGAAATATTAACACTGTATTTATTATGTATCTGGTAGCCAGGAAGCATCTGGGTTTTTTTGGTTTTGTTTTAATGTGTCTGTTTTTAAGAGATACCATTATAATGCCTGAAGAGAAGTACTTACGTATTGATTTTGCTCTTTTCAGCTGATTTGCTTATTGTGTGTAATAGCTCTGTAGCAGGGCTTGGAGTAGACCTGAATTACTCTGTGTGGCCTTTACTGTACTACTTGTTCAATTGCTCGTAGGCTTTTTAAAAGCATGCGTGAGTGACAGTTATTGCTATGATATTTTTTATGGCTTTGGCCTTTCAGCAGAAGACCAGTGAATTATTTTTCTAGACTAGTGGCAGGTATATAGCCTTTGAATTGCCCAAGGATGCTAAGCTGACTTTTTGGAATCCTATGTGGCTAATAAGTCTTGGAGGCTCTCTTTTTTAGGATTGAGTTTTCTGGTTGTGTTTCATCATCTAAAATGCCAAAGAACAGACACGCGCACTAAATCTTCTATACACTGACAGATTTTATGCTCTCAACTAAAAAACATGTTTTCCTGTGATTTTGGTGTTTTTGATGTTCTCCAATAGTATCCTTTTTATGCACAAGAAGTCAGCTAACAAACATGTAGAATCTAGGTATCATCTTTCTAAGATATTAAGAATCTGGTTTTGATGGTTTGGAAGCAGGGTCTCAAGCTGTGCTACATAATAGGTGACTGCAGCATCATAAGTACTGGTAACATTATGTAAGGATGTAATCTGACATCAGGTGTGAAAGCAGGCAGTGTTGACAATTTTGGTGTGTGTCTCCTGAGGGTTAAGTAAAACTAGCAGGACTGCAGATTGGTCAGTATTAGCCTGACTTTTATTCCAAAAAATTAATCAGCTCTTGGTGGGGGGCTGAGAAAGCAGTGGGTGCACCTGAACCAATCGGAGGTGTTTATCTGTAAGTCTGAATGAGTCTGTTGGACCTCTGAGTTCCCAGTACAGAGGAGAAAACTGTGGATATAGCTTATCAGCAATAACTTTGGTTTTCCTGGGTCTCTGTTCAACAACAGAAATGTTTCAGGCTCTGAGTGCTGCTTAAAACTTAAAGCACTGAGACTTGCTGCTCACTGAACAGTTTTTATTTTAAGTATTTCTGTTATGAATATGGCATGAATGATACTGTACACGTGGCTCTGCCAGCTTGCTGGTGCCTTTCAGTGTATTGTATAGACTTGTCTAGTACTACGTAATGTGGTGGCAGGTAGAGAGACTAAAGAAAGCAAATATCTTTTGCTTGATTGTCATTATATAGCTGTAACTATTTCTAAATAATTACTAAATGTCAGTGATTATAATGAAGAAAACCATTAAGGCTGTTTAAGATACGTGGATGTAAGAACTTAAGTAGTTATGATGGCATCTCTGAAATACTCTGAATGCTGAGAAGGGGTTTTTTGGTTTTATGAAGATAGTGTCCAGAACTGGTTACCCTCAGCTTGCATTAAAAATAGCTTGTGCTGAATGACTTTTTTTGTTATTATGTGAAGGCTGTCATGTTGATCCACTTCATTGGGATTACCTATCTTGAGAACCTTACTAGCCAGCATGTATTGTATATTCTGTATCACCCAATGTCCTATTTTTTTCATTGTTGATTTGCATCTTGTAGCTGGATTAAACCAAAATTTTGTTCCCTAAATGTAGATGGATAGAGTCCTTTTTTAGTGCTACCAAAAGAAAGCGATCTCTGAAGTATTTAAAAGAAAAGGATTCAATTGGTGCTAAGGTTTGCTGAGAATTCTAGGCAACTTCTCTTTAATTCTGTTCTTAAAGCAGACCATTCACTTCTCTGGGCTCATCCAGATGGATTCATGGCACTCCTCCTGTCTCCTGGCAAACTTTAGTTGAGTTCATCCTTTATGTTCTTTATGGTTTTCCAACCTGCTAAGGCTCACTGATACCAGACATATGGACAAACATTAATTCTTAAAATTTGCCTTATAAGTCCTCAAAATACCCTGTAAGGAGTACTCTATTTTCAGTAAAGACTAGGCATAAATTAACCTTTCTTAACTGCTGATAACTGAAGGTAATGACATCAAACTGCTGTTTGAGGGCTCTGGAAGTTTTACACTGTTTTCTGAAAAAGTCAACCAGATCTTTTAAAGTGCATTCAGAAAAAATTATTCCATTTTCTATTTTTTCCTGAATTGCTGTCCCACAGTGGTGAGAGAGATTAGCCTTGATTGTTTCAGGACATTCCCTAAGTATGTGAAGCACTGTCTTATTTCATTCTTTCAGTGAGTGATTGGTCAGAATGTCCTTTAAGTAGTTTAGAGGTCTGTATTGTCATGGTTCTGGATACTACCATGGGAACAGATGGCATGCCAGGTGCCAGGCTGTATGATGGAGGCATGAACTGGCACATGTTTCATGTGGATGGCATATACAAGGCAATCCTGACAGATGAGCACGAGTAAAAAACTCGACAGAAAAATACCACCTTGAAAATTAAAAACCATAGATGATGCACAAAGGCCCTTCCTTCCAAAGGGGGTGCTTTGTGATAGCCTGTTCCATATCCTTCACCTATGTGTTCTTCCAATCCCCCCACCCTTGAATATCTTGAGAGCTGCTTTTATTGTGACTTTCCATCTTGTATATTTTGTATGTGATCTTTGATCTTGACATCAGAGATGCCACCTGTAGCCTGTAAATTTGTTGACTGTTAGATTTTTTTTCTCTTTTCACTCAGCGTAGTACAGTCTCTGGAATTCTGTAGTAGATGAGACATTTTGCACTAACTTACTGAAAATTAAGAACTTAATCATAGAATGATTTGGATGGTTTGAGTTGGAAGGGAAGATGAAGATCATCTTGTTCCAACCCCCCTGCCCTAGTGGAAGGGCACAGCCCCCACTTTATCTAGTGGAAGGGCAGGGACACCTTCCACCAGATGAAGTTGCGCAGAGCCCTGTCCAGCCTGGCCTTGAACACTTTCAGGGATGGGGCAGCCACAAGTTCTCTGGGCAACCTGTTCCAGTGTCTCACCATCCTCACAGTAAGGAATTTCTTCCTGATATAAAAGCACATTTTTGGCAAGCATTGGAAACTTGTGTGCAAACGAGAGCAAAAAGCATGTGTTGGGAAGTCAACTAAAGAGGATTACAGAGTGAAAGTAAAATTTTTAAGAGGAGGAAAAATGAGTGAACAGATAGATGGAAGATGGGAAATTATAGAGGTTTTGGCTAAGTTCTGTTAGGGAAAATGAATCTGTATTTAGCTAGTTGTGTATCTGATAAGAATTGCAAATAAAAGTAGAGGCACTATTGTTGGGTCTTCTGCAGCATTTGTAGCTGCATGGTTTTTCTTTTAATGCCGTTACAAAATGCTTCTTGCAGAGACCTATGGATTGAAAGTGGAGTCCAGGTATTAGCATTGAAAAGAAGAGCATAAGGTCTTCTGTGTTCTCTTTATTTATGTTGCCTTTTTAGCTGGGAAAACTTTTGTAATCCATATTTTTAAAAAATAAATGCAAAATATCTGAAAAGCATACCAATAATAGATGCTTACACTTGTTTCCTATGCAGGGATTGTTGGAGAAGCAGATGAAAATGGAGAAGATTATTACCTTTGGACTTACAAAAAACTTGAAATTGGTTTCAATGGAAATAGAATTGTAGATGTCAATCTGACCAGTGAAGGGAAGGTGAAATTGGTACCAAACACAAAAATCCAGATGTCATATTCAGTAAGTAATTTGATGATGCACCTGTAATAAGAAATTCTACATGGTGAAATAGCTCAGAAATAGCTCAGTACTTGTATACTGCAGTATGTACTAATACTTTGGGCTATGTTAGAGGAAGATGCATCTTCACTCCTTCAATTATTTTGTTTCGTTGCTGAAAAACCTTGATAGATTTATTAATAACAAATGTAAAATTATGGTTTTTGAAGTACTCCAAACAAACTGGAGCTTCTATAATATGCAGAAAACTGTTTTAGTGGGAAAGGAAGATATGCTGAAAGGATGGAGACTAGAAGTATAAAGGACCCTCGAGTAGGTACACATTGTCTTCATGTTTGGACTTCTGACATTTGCATCATAGGTTTGAACTGGATTGTGAGCTAGGATAAGAACCTACTGTAAGCTTTTATGCTTTGCAAGCAGCTAATGTAAAAATTTACTTTATTTTGCAATTCCAGTAGAAATTTCGTACTTATATGATGTGATTAATAAGGTTTTAAGTTCCTTTTTCTGAAGCTATCTATGATATTGAGTTGCTGTGATTAAACGTAATGATTAAACAATGCTTGCTGATTGACACAACAAATCAATTTTTTCAGTTTTCCCTTTATTTAGTTGATGTTACTTAAATCTGTGATGGTTCACTTGTCTTGTTCACCACATTTGTGTAGTGAAACCATTTCTTAACGCATTGCTTTTCTACCATGTGTTAGCAGTGGATGTCAGCATAGGATTTTGTTTCAGAGGATATTCTTGCCACAATTACATTTGTCTTGTGCTGAATAAGTTGTATAGTTTGAAGTGCAGATAACTGGGTTTTGTATGTGCTTTTTAGAGTTACTCTTACACTGATCTCCCTATTTTTACTCCAAAATTGATAGCAGAAATTTCAGAATTTGCTATTTCAAATTCTGCCAGCATTGTGACAGTCCATTTGCTCTAAATTTTAAGTTAGACAGCATTGAGTAGCAGCCAATAATAAAAATAACATAAGATGTTCCCTTAAAATACTTTTTTGGTGTACAGAGCTCAGGACTTCTCTGTTCAATTCTCTTGGCACCGCTGGGCAATGGCTGGGCTGGCCAATCTGTTTAATTCACAGATTGTCTCTGGTGGATTTGTTCTAAGCTGTGCTTCATAGTGTCAGATGCTCTAATGAGAAATGTATCTGCTTAAAACAATTTTGAAAGCTATTAATGTTTTGAGGTACTGATCTTGAACGAGATTGTAATTTGAACTGAGGAACATTAATATCAAACCTCAAAGTAAGTAGTGCTGAGGTCTTGAGGTTTTTGGTATGTCTCAGGACTGTGGTGAGTGATTGGGGTGTTCAATCCACATTTATATGCTTTCTTCTACACTCAGTAAGAGAACAGCTTTTGGAAAGGATAGTTCCTTCTCATGTATTTTAAAATAGGTATGTACAAGGGGGCTGCATTTGTTTCAATATCACTAAAAATCTTGATATTTTTAACTTTTGGCATGCTTTTGAAAAAAACTTTCAGATAGGCTTGTATTTAGTTCCTAAATTTGTTTTAATTTTAATTTTAAATGCAGTCTTGCAAAAATCCTCAAAAATACTTTGTACTACCATATTAGAACCATATAGTTCATTAATGCAATTACATTTTCCAGATCCAAAGCAGTCCTCTCTGCAGCTGCTGGGGAACTAATGGCAGTAATACACTGTTACCCTGTGGTAGTATGTCCATAAACACATACTTTTCCAGCTGGTTTCAGAGTAATTAATTGGCAATTGAAGTGTCTAGATTCATAGATAGATAGATAGATTCATTCTATAGATTCTGTAATCATGAAAAAGGTTTATTGTGTTTGACAAATACAAGTTTGTATCTTTGGTTAGCCTCACAGAGACAGTGAGAACTGAGGCAATACAAGACTGGTTCTTCCTTGTTCTTAAACATAAGCACAGACAAGATTAGATCCATGGAGTGAGGTGGCTGATGTTCATTCTATGCCTGACCTGTAGATGCCAGTCTTTAATAACATCATTCCATTGCTTTTTGCCAAAACCTATTGATATTGAAGAAAACATCTAAAATAGATTATTTTTAATATGTGTTCTGGGTTTCTGCATGTGAGTATAGCTAAAAATACTGTAAGGAGCTTTTCAAATAAAAACATTTCTCTCTTTAGGTGAAATGGAAGAAATCAGATGTGAAATTTGAAGACCGATTTGACAAGTATCTTGACCCATCTTTCTTTCAGCACAGAGTATGTATTGTTCTAAGACAGCCTTACAAAATATCCCTTTAACATGGTTGCTTTAGTTTAGATGTCATGCAATTTTTGCATTACATCTTTGAATTTTCAAATGTTCCAGGTTCTGGAACAATAAACCAGGTAGGTCTAGGACTGTTGTTTAAGTGGTAGTGTTGCTGCTAAAATGGGATGGCTCCATTTTTTTAGAGTGCTTCAGTAAATATGCAGGCAAGCTTAAAGCTTGCAGAAAATACAAGGCAGTTCAAGAAAATAAATTCAGGTGATCAGAAGCAATGAAACTTCAGGGACACAACTGTGCAACTGTGTAAGCTGAATAAGTGCATTTGGCCATAGGTACACTTCTTTCTGAAGTAAATGCAAAACAAAAAGCATTAGCCTAAACCAGTTGGCACTATCAGGTGTGTTTGAATCTGTGGTTGTAATCTCCTTAAGGGTAGTGTACTGAGCAGTGCTACTTTCTGAAAGTAGAGAATTTGTGTTCTGTTTAGAGTTCAGTGAAAACCAGAAGGATATGCTTTTGAGAGGAAAAATTTTGCTCATTTTGATCCTGTGCAAAGCAATAATTCCTTTGGCTTTGCTGCTTAAACCTCTTCTCTAGGAAGGCAGCAGTACGTCATGTTGCCTTTGCTTACCAAGGGAGCGTGCACAGCCAGTTGTTCAAACTTTGCTGCTGCTTTACTAAGTTGTGATAACTTCTTCATGAGCAAGGCTGGCTATTATAAAGGTCTATTTATGGTGTTTCAGAGGCCAGTTTTAGTGTCACTTTCTAAAAATGTAGTGTTACTTAGCTAGTGGTGACAAGCTTGTCCATATAGGCAACCCTTTATCCTTCTTGGAACAATTTGAAACACATTTACACATTTAAGTTCTAAACCTTATATATATGGGTGTGTTTTCTTTTTCTAGATTCACTGGTTTTCAATTTTCAATTCTTTTATGATGGTGATCTTTCTGGTTGGCCTAGTGTCTATGATATTAATGAGAACTTTGCGTAAAGATTATGCAAGATACAGCAAGGAGGAAGAAATGGATGATATGGTAAGATCTGCATTCACGCTTTAAAAGCTCTTTTTTTAAGGCTTATTGTTTTCTTGTCGTACATTCACTGTGGTAGCAGCTCTGAATGGCTTTCTTCAGTTGGACAGAAAATTGACTTTTGTGTGTCTTGAAAGTGTTACTGGTTTTCTTTATAACATGCTTCTAGGTTGCAACCCAAAAATCTCTCTGTAGTCACTGTGTTAATGTTCATATCCAACCTTAGGATGAACTAGGTCCATTCTGACTTTGTAGTAGAAGCTTGGTGTACTCCTAAGCACCTCAGAGGCTTTAGGGACAGGGAGGGATTCTGATAGATTTTATTGTGTCGTACGTTCAGGTAGTAATTTGCTGTTGTCTTCCATAAGCATCTGAAAAGTAAACTTTTCTCTTAGATTTGATGCATTCAGAAGAGAAGACGCTTGCACTTGAAGTTGCTTTATGAAATCAGACCTTCTGTTTTTATCTAGCTTGTGTGTTTGTCTTTAATTGTCATGACTAGACTTTAAATTTGTTGTTGTTGTTCCCAGGACAGAGATCTAGGTGATGAGTATGGGTGGAAGCAGGTCCATGGAGATGTGTTTAGACCATCCAGTCATCCTCTAATATTTTCATCGCTTATTGGTTCTGGCTGTCAAATTTTTGCTGTGTCTCTTATAGTCATTGTTGTTGCAATGATAGAAGATTTATACACAGAGTAAGTATAATTGTGTCATGTCTTCCATATATAAATGTTTAAGGGAATAAAATAATTACAAAAATTATTGTTCCAACTGGCCTGAAAAAAATGTTTGGGAGTCTTTAGTCGTAGTCTGTAGATCAGATGTAGTATTAAGAAGTGCTCATTTAATTTGTAGTGAAACATTGTCCTACTGTTATCATGTTAGTCGGTCTCCTTTGATTTTCTCTTTTAGCGCTTGCTTTTTGAATGATTTATTAGGAAACTAGTTTGTTCTGCAGAATCACTAGTAGATAATATGGGAAATATATGTTAAAAGGTACTTATTTCACTCCTGGTTTCATCCAGAGTAACAAGATGTTACTGTATTTCTGACCCTATTTCCCCACCATGTCCTGTGAAAACTGAAGTAGGAGTGTGCTCTGTTATGAGTAGTTCTGTTTTCTGCTGGCAAGTCAGTATTAAGTCAGTCTTATCCACAAGTCTGCTTGGGAATGAAGATGTAATTCCTTAAGTTCTTTTGAACACATAGTGCTCAGCTGGCTTTGATGTAAAATCCCCAGCAACAGGTGGGCTGTGGTCCTGACTGGAAAGAATTAGTTTAAAACAAAGAAATAATACTCAAGTTTAAATTTGACGCACTACTTGTAGTTCACCTGTTTTCTTCCTTTACCTCTTAATCTGATGGAGATTTTGGATTACTGGGTGGACTTCATCTGTTTCTGTAGTGATTGTATTTCGGGTATTGGAGGGAATTATTGGCTTGTGGTTTGGGTTTTTTTGGATTTTGTACAAGTGATTTGTTTTAAGCAATGACTATATTTTCACCTGTGTATATCACCTGTGACTTGACTTTAACAAGTTGTAATACTTCTAATGTGCCACTAGAGAGAACTCTTGCTTTTGAATTGAGCAGCCTTTTAATGGTGTGTTTAAAAAGCCACTCTTTTGTACCAGAATCTTGGCATATTTTCACTTTTCATAGGGTGTTATTCCCTTCTTTGTGCCTCATGGTTGTATTTTTAGACGGGCATACATACACACTTTTAATAGTGCAGCATGTCAGCCCTTCAGAGGAGAAAATGGAACCATTTCAGAATGGTATGTGCCCTGTAGGGAAGCTGTAAGTTAGTAATGACAGTTGTAAAATGTGTCAGAACAGTATTTTTTGAAAAGATATGTGCGCTTAGTCTTTTATTGCAATAGGCCTCTCTATCACTTTCAAAGTGAGTTTAATCTGGGTGTGTAGTGGAATGATTGCCCAAATCTGGTGCAGTCAATTGTTACATTTAGGAAATAGCACCAAGTCTGATGTTTTTACTGGTAGCCTGGATTTATACAGTGGCAGTGCCATTTCAGACTGTGCCTGCTCTTGGGGGTTTTGCAGTGTTTCTAAATTGTCTCAAGTTACGACAAGTTTTTAAAAAACAAATGTTAGCAAAACAGTCCTTTAGTGTGTGTGACCAGCAGGTACATTTGCTTTGGTCATGCAGTCATGGAAGTGTAAGTGCTAAAGATTTCTTCTTTGAGTACAGCAGGCATCCAGGAATGGTTCCTCAGAAACCAAAATGGCAGTAACTAGAATCTCTCAGAGCAACTAATTTGAAAAAAGTACAGTAAGTTGGCTGAAAACATACTGCTGTTTGCTGTCGAAGAATTGCAGAGGGATGTGGAGAAACAACTCTATTAATGAATAACATTTATATCTTCCTATTCTTAGACATGATGTTATAAAATGTATTTGGAAATGGCTTCTTTGATTTAAAATTATTAGCTTTGCCTGTAAAATTTCAGAAAAATTATTCCAAAATTAGTAGCTCAACATTTAATGGGGTGACATTTAAAAATTACTAAGCTCTTCTGATTGCACTACTCGACGCTGATTTGTGACTTCATTATAATATTTATAGTTTCTAAATCTAATTTTTTGCCGGATGAATACTTTCGATCTTAAAAGTTAATTTCTGGGGGATGGCAGAAACATTATTCACAACTTAGTATATTTTTGTTAATACTGGCCTTTTGACATTTTATCTGCAGTTGAATCTTACACTTAATGTATGTCATGTAAATAGTTATGCACAAAGTACACACATCCAAATGTCAGAGTATATTTATCAGAGGTGAGATTCTGTACTCCAGTTAAAATAAATGCATGTTACAAAAAAGAATGTAGTATGTCGAAACTCTCTTTCCCACATTGAATTAGACTTGGCCAAAAGCTTTGTATACAAACAGTTCTCATTCTTATGCAGATTTTACAGTTTAAGCACTTTTAAATTTTTGTATTACATAAAAATATTAAATAACAGCTATTGCTTAAATACAGTATTTTTTTTGCTTGAATCATGTTTGGTTTTGTACTTTATTTACCGAAAACATCTCTTCTTGTAGAAGAGGATCAATGCTTAGTACAGCTATATTTGTTTATGCTGCAACATCACCAGTGAATGGATATTTTGGAGGAAGCCTTTATGCCAGACAAGGAGGTAAATTGTTTTCATGTTTCAGCATTTCCATTGCATTGTTAAATGGAGAAGTTACTATTTTCTGATTTGCACCAATATAGAGTGTCCTCGTGGAGTTAGATGGAATTCATTAAATTCTTAATAAATGGGAAATATTTTGAGTATATTTAACTTTCGTATTATCTACTCGGTCAGTACTGGGTACGCTTTCTAAAAGGGTAACTGGAGTCTTAGGTTAATTTAAAAGAGCTAAAGAACTGTTAACAGTTGTGACTTCTTGTTATACTCTTGCATATAATTGCTTGTTATACTCTTGCATATAATTTTTTGGCTCATGACATCCACAGAGTATAATAGCCTTTCCCTTTTGTGTAACATGTTGTTACACAGCTCACGTCATCTCCAAATGACTCCTACATGGTCCTTTTCCATATGTACTAGGGGGGTTATGTTAGGCTAACACAAAAAGGATGAGTATAGATTATTTACTAGACCATTAATTGTGGACAGGGAAAACTGTTTATATCATCTTTTAAAGAAGGTTGTTCTACTTTCCAGTATATGCTCTACTTTATACTTAGCAAATCAAAATGAGCATCTGTAGAGAGCAGAAGCCAAATAAAATTGACAGAAGATTTGAACAGGCTGTCTTCAAATGCTCCCCACTATGCCTCTGAGTTATGACGAGTTAGATTCTTGCAGTGCACTAGCTTCATCCATTCCCTATGCTGCAATAAAAGAATAATCAATATCTATTATCTTCTAGAGTGCTTAGAAAAAATAATTCTGGTAAGTTCACAAAAGAAAATATGTATCTTTTTAGCATGATATATAGCTGTTAGTGTTCAGTCTCAACTGCGCTTTGAGTTTGGAGGTTAGAAGTTTATTTTCATGTGGGTTGTTTATAAACCTAGCAATTTGTACAAAAAGAGATCTAGTTAGAGAAGGGTTGCTGTGCTGAAATGTACCATGCTGTATAGTTGAGCCAGATTTGCTTTTTATTTTTACAGATCAAACATGTATCAAACCTTGAAATGCTGATTATGTTGGCTCATGGTGAAAATACATAGGATTGTCTTGAAAAAAAGATGCTATTTTTTACTGGTTTTACTTACTGCTTATTAATATCATGGTGTATAAATATAGACAGTAATTAAGAGCATAAAAAGTACAGGGAATACAGATAGGGAAAATTTTTAAGGTGTTGCCCAAAAGGATTTCTTTGCGTTCCTCAGGGAGCTCTAAACTTAGTAATAACTACTAACAGGTGTTGCTGTTCCCTTGATGCTCGGAGTTTAGAAATCACTTTCTTTCTACCTTTTCTGCTCTTGAAGATGTCAAGAGTCCAGTTTTGCTGTATGTTCAATTTTGCTTTATACCTGCGGCATTTTGCTTTATACCAGGGATAGCCGGTTCCTTAATGCATCTTGATGTGTGTAATCAGCTTGCTTGGATCAAGCCAACCTGGAGCAGGTGCTGCCTGGAAGCAGCTGTAGTGCTCAGTTGTCCTGGGAGCAGTGCTGAGCTCTCCTGTGCTCTCAGAGTGGGAGCAGGCTCTACACAGGGCCAGCTCTGCTGTATCTGTCTCTTCTTATCTGCAGCTACATACACCCTTAGGTTTCACGTCCCAGGTTCTTTGGCCAGCTTAGTCAGCATATGCTGTTCTTCAGCTGAAATGTTCTCATGCTGTATCCCTTTTCTTGTCTTTTCACCTGGCTTACTGAATTGATTAATGTGCTGCATCTTGTGAGTTACCAGGAGTCAGATGAAACTTAGTTTGCCCTTAGCTCTTGTATTGATGTAGTATGTTGTTACTTACGTCTTTCACTTTTTTGTGGGAGAAGTAGTCAAACATCTAAATTATGGGGTGCTTGCTAGTAAATTTTTTTAAAAATGTGCTGTATCTTACCAGTCCCATTGGTCCCTTGTTACAGGAAGGCGATGGATAAAGCAGATGTTCATTGGAGCCTTCCTTATTCCAGCAATGGTGTGTGGAACTGCCTTCTTCATCAACTTCATTGCCATCTATTACCATGCTTCAAGAGCTATACCCTTTGCAACCATGGTGAGTTGTTTTATTGGAAAATTTAAACTCCACTGTAGACACAGAAAAACTACAGTCACCTCCTCATTAACAGTATTAACAGTATTTTCAAAGCATGCCTAAATGCCAGCTTTTTACATTGAATTCATTTTTATAAAACCACTAAATGTAACGTAAAGGTAAACATTTTTATAAACTCTTCACTTATTTTTTCTGGTTTTCTTCTTCAAGAAATTAGACTAAAATTCTATCTTTGAATATGTTTGTAATAGTTGGTCAGTGTCCCAAAGCAATATTGTGTTGTTTTTTCTTTCCTACACTAGCAGCCATATACAATACTGTCATAAAAGTTTACAGCATTGATCTTTGATATGTGCAAAGAGTATCTGTTTTACTGCTAAGCAAGCAGTTACGGTATCACATTTCTCACTTGTATTTCCATTTGTAGGCCAGGAATGCTGAGGGAAGGCAATTCCACCTGTGCTGAAGTTTTCTTGTGAATTTGTTCAGCTGATTTGTATTTTAAGATCATGGGCAGGTGCATGCAAAGGCAAATGGCTGTATAAATCTTCAGGGCTCACTTAATCAGGATGTTAGGACTCTCTATACACAGTGGTGTTAATGCTTGCAAGGTTTTATGAAAGTGTTTGAATCATTGTGACTGTGGCAATAAAACTTAAGTGGAATTAGCAGGCAAGCAGGTTATGAATCGGAAACTTCATCAGAATGAGCAACGCTCTGATGACTTCAAATCAACAAGCTGGTTTGTAGAAGGAAATGGAAATTGTTTGCAATTACCATGTTATGCTTCAAGTTGAAGTCCCCAGGAAGCTCTCTGGCTTTATGGATGAGATCCTGTTGTGTCTTTCCACCCCTGTTTTCAATGTAAAGAAGCTTCCAGAATTGTCTAATGCAAACTTGTTGCTGCATTTCTTGGGGAAATGAAACCTCTGCCACCTAGATGTGCTAGAACACAGAAATAACTTCCTTTACCCTGACATGTCTTGAAACCACCCTCCTTGATTTAAATTGCTGGCAAGTATTGCCCCTTCATCTTGACTACTGGAAATATGGAAAAAGCAGAAATTGAGTTGCTGAAAAAAGTCCCTTAGCTAAAAGGTTGCTAAGAGACTATTCTTAAATATGTCATCCTATACATTGCCGGTTTTGTGTTGCCACTTCCCAGTGAAGTATCTAAGTAGTCTCTCTGACTTAATTCTTCCCTCCAGAGAGATTTTCCTATGGAATTTAGGCAAGGGCAACTGATAGAATCAAATCCAGGACATGCGAGCTAACACCCAGTTGCTGCATCTTTCATCTACCTGGTATCTGCTCTTCTACACTTTGTCTTGAAATCTTCAAATTGATTGGGCTCTTCGGGACTTTCATGCATCTCACTATTGTTGTAGTCTGTTTTGAACTTCAAAACTTCATTCACATTGTGTAACTCATTCCTGGTGTCTGGGATCTCCTTGAATATGTGACAGGGCCTGGGAAGATGCAAAGCTTGTTTCTGAAATCAGTCTTCACCCTTGGGACTCTGCCCTTAGCCCTTTTAGTTATACTTGCAAGCTGTCTTACCTGTGGAATGACAAACCTTCTGCAGTGAAATACTCCATGAGCTTGAACAAAGGCTTAATCCCTTCCTTGGGATAGCTTTCAGCTGCCCTTTCCTTTGGAATGTTATCAAGAATGTGACAGATTTTATTCAAATACGGGAGTTTTTTAAAACTTGATGCATTAAAGCTTTTAACTCCCGGAGCATATGAAGGAGATACAAAATCTCTGCTTTTTTCACTCATCCCTTCACCTTTATAGAAATGCAGTGGGTACTGTTCAATTATTCATTCCTTTGGAGTCCAAATTTGATTTTTTGGTGTATTTTGTTGATTATGTCCTCTTACTGATGAACATTGAGTTCTGAAGTTGTTATACATCTCAACTTACTTTGTGTTGGTGTTAATCAGTCTTTTTGGTGTATTTACCAATCATCTTTATATTTTTTGTGTTTGAATTATATGTAAAAAGTGGAGCATGGAAGATTTAAGAATTTTAAATAAGGGTATGTGAAGTGACTTCTTTATAATATGTGTGAGCAGTATGGTACTAGTTCTGTGCAGAAATACTGAGTAATGCAGAATTTCTATGGAGTACAGCATGATTGAATTTGAAGGGACCATTTTAATTCTGGCATTTCTTAAGTTGTGACTGCTTACGTTGTTCTGTGAGTGATGAATAATTTAAAGATTTCCATTAAGACTACTATGACTAATGTAATATTCTGACTGCAGAATCTATGCAGCTTCTATTAACTGTTTTAAGATTTATCATTTCTGTTTTGTTTGGACAGTAGGTTCCTTTGTGGCTAGCGTTTCCAGTGTGCATTTTTAATGATTTAATTAAATAAGGTTAAGCACACTGTATTTCTCTTGGGATTGAGACCCTAGTGTTTGCATCCTTTGTACCTTGTTTTGAAAAGAAAAGTGTTTCCTCCAACAGATAGCTTAATCCAAGCTGCAGCTTTCCCTGACAGCTTTGAGTTGATATGAGTATTGACTGCCACTGAAAAAAGAGGACCTAGTAGTGCCAAAGATTTTCATGCCTTGAGCCAGATAAAGAAATACACCTGGCTAAAAATAGAAAAAAATCCTGTTACATACATTCAGCAGGGTGCTTCCTCAAACTGTTTGAAAGTGACTGTGCAACCCTTGGTCAAACCCCTTAGTTTTGCTAAAAATAGACACAGCTTAATTCTTCTGCCTACAGTTTCAGTGGTTCAATTTATTACCTAAAGCAACACTCTAGATTAGCAACTTAGTTGTAATAAAACTAGTAACACTTTATTTTGAAGCCTTTTGTTCTATTCTTTTTCTTGTAATGTTTGGATGATGTGCAGAAAACGGTTGCATTATACAAATTTAGTAACCTCTATATGGGAGGAAGTCTCATGACTGAGAGTGCATTTTGATAGCTGACAGGGAAGATCAAGCTGCTGCTTTGACAGTTAATTTTTATTGCTTTTCTTCCCTGTGCATTAAGCAGTCATGGCACCATAGCCTGCCAGTAGCTGTTTAATATTAGATATGCTCATAAAAATTTTAATTATCACCTTTGAATGAAGTTTAATCTACAGTTGTCAGAAAATATGAAACACATGGCACTAGGAAATAAATTATATCCCTCTTGACGATGTTTCCTTTCAAATATGGAAAACTGAATTCTGCACATTCAGTCAAGGGCAGTAGATTATTCTATCCCCATCAAAACAAAACAAAAAGAAGTTAGAAAGAATGCAGGCTTGGTGAGGTTGACAATCTCTTCTATGGCAACTAAGACCTGCAAACTAAATCAGCTGCTAGTGTATAAATAAGATATTTTGTACAACAAAATTGCAACAGTCAAAAGTATTTTTTAATGTACTGGATTGGTACAAAAAACTCATGTAATTTGTCCTGAGTAATATGGATTATAGAGAACCTGTGCTCGTTTCTTGATGAAAAAACGGGTTTGAAGATGTAGTATATTTGCCTGTTTGCATAATTTGTGTTTTATGAAGTAGTAATTAAAACAGTTCTCTGAATTTCTCATGACTGATGTTTCAGTAATAACTCTCTTAAAATGCTCATAAAGACATAGCTTTCTTATCTCTGCTTGTCACACAGCTACTGTTATTGGGGTCTGGTTGTTTTAGTATGTTGTCAGTGGCTTTTGCAGGAGGGTAGACCAGGTATGTGTGTTGATCTTGTCTTCATTTCTCCTTTCCATTTGTGATGGTGAAGTGGAGGCCATTAAGTGCCTGAAGCACTTTTCCCACTGTGTTCTTACTCTTGGAAACCTTTTAGGCAGAAATCTTGTAACTTCATCTTTAAGACACTTGTTATCCCAGTACCCTGTGTTTGCTTCAGTTAGGATTTAGACTCTGTAGGTTTGGATATTGCCCAGCCTGCATCATCTCTGTCCTTGCCATCTGTGGCTATGGGCATTACCTGTTTAGTTTGAGAGGAGGGGCACTGTCTTCACCTCAGACCTGAAGTTGAGAGGAACATGCCTGAAAAACACCAGCTATCTCCAGGCGTCTCTTGCATCCAGAGAAGGCTTATTATTGCCAAGAGTGAAGAAAGTTGTTTTACCAGTCATCAATCTGAGCAGGTAGACTACCTGTGAGTCAGACAATGAATGGAAAGCAAGAAAGAAGATGCTGCTGAGTTCGACATGGTGTGTACAACGGTTTTGTTGGTCAAGTTTCTAAGACCAGCAGGTTGCTGTCCCCAGGGCGGTCTTACCTCAGTGGAAAGAACATTCACATCTTCTTCATTTTGGACAACTTATCAAGAGTAGGAGGCATTCCTGAACCTGTGCTATGGTTCATCCTTGTTTGCTTAATTGTGTCTCCTTTGCACTCCAGAATTATCTCAGATAATTTTTAGACTCCTGAAATGGCTCCAGATAAAAGGGAAAAAATGTACTTCACTTTCAGGTGTCCTCAGAACACAGCATAGCGCTGAGACAGGTGGCATTTCACTGTTTAATAAAATGCTGACTTCATCTAATGCTGCTACTGGGTATCACTGAAGATGCTGGCTGTTCTGTTTGAAATTAGTTCATTTTTTAGCTGAATGGATAACACAATGTAAGATGTTACACCATTATCAGTCATGCTTTGACTGATCTGATAATGAAACCACGAGCACTCAGATTTTCTGACGGATGCCAATTATAGGTATACTGGGGACAGCTTGACTGTGCTTACCAAAGTCATTATTCAAGGAACCTTGGTCTGTCTCAGCTTGTGTTTTGCAGATGAACATTTTAGATTTCAAAGCTACTGCTGAGTCAGTTTCCTGGATAACACAATAGCCAAGCCCTGCTGGGTCAAGTTGGGCCTTTTCCTTGCCTACCCAATTTGTAGCCATTCAGCTCTGCAGAGGGTGTCACTAGAATGAAATGCTACTGACAGCCTTTTTTCAGCCAGGAGTTTGCCAGCTAATCAGTAATTAGGCCTGGATGTTCCTTGCTTGGTTCCTTGTCCAAGGTTATATTCTTTCTGTGTGGATTCTGTAAAATAGACACATTTTGCAAGATGGACAAATCCAAGATGCTAAGTGTTGTTCCAGGTGAGCTTAGAGCCCAAGGCTATTCCTGGACAGTTTATTTATGCAGCAAAGCAGTGGATTCTCTTTCTACCACTGTCCCCAATAAGGGGAAATTTCCAAGATCAAGAAAGTAAGCTGCAGTCATCTTAAAACCTGCACTATAAAAGAGAGTTGTGGCTGTGTGAGCAGTACAGATGCCCGTTCACGCTGCCTGGGTGTGAGCTTTCTGCCTCAGCCAGGTGTGAAACCTACCTGCCAGAACAACACTGCAGAGCACCATGGACATATGGATGGCCTTGCTGCAGGAAGCAGAAAATGGAAATGTTTTCAGTATGTTCAGCTCAGAAATTCTTTGGATCCTATCCAAGCCTTAATTCTTGAACATCTCTTCTACCTACTGCACCTCAAACAAGCTGGGGCTTTTTGGTGAGGATTTTAATAAATGTAGCACTTAAGATGATGTTCTTTGATGTTTCTGATACTTTTTGGCATTTTTCTCTGAAAATTCTCTTCTGCTCATTCATTTAGACTGAGCAGTTTTCAAGGGCAGAACCTGTATCCATTGAGTGCATTGTATTCTTCTGCAATTTATTCTTAGGCAACCTCAGTGTCTTACTTAAAACATGCTTGCTTACCTGTTTCTTTTGAGTAATGGAAGAAGATAAATGGGAGATACTAAATTAATTCTGTAAAAACTGCTTTATTGTTATTATGTTATTTATACTTCAAGTATAAGTATGACTTAGCGTCTCCTTATTTACCAGTGAAGCTTCATATTTTAGTGGCTCATACTCACGGAAGTAATTGTTTAATAACCTCTCCTCAAAGATATACAGAGCAGTCTGGAAAGTGCTTCTGCTTGTTGACCCGCCAGCTTGGTGTACCCCTCCTGTGAAGCATGAAGGCTTGCTCCATCCAACCCCAGGCAATGTTTTCCCTTCACATCTGACCTAAGCTAGCCAGTAATAGAATAACCCACTGACTTTAGTCAAATGTTGTCTTAAATTTGTGTGATTCACCTAATGCTAAGTTTGTACTCAGCTAATATCATTCTTTTCAGGTGCTTGATGTAGATTTCTTAGATACAACATACATGAGCAGCTTTTATTTATCCTTAGAGTAACTGCTTCTTAAGCAAGTCAGTGTGTGCTTTTAGACCTGTTCTTCTCTCTGTTGTTTTGCATTAATCTGCTGCCATGGACTTTGCATTCTGCTGGAGTGAAGACAAATGTAGCTCCTTTGCTCAGGAGGCACCAGGGTGTACACAGAGCCTCAGGCAACAAAACCATTAAAAGGCAGTATTTTCATATGTTTGCATAGAAGAGGTCACAGGGTCAGTATTCAGAACTGTGGTGATTGCATTATGGGCAACTGCCCTGTCTTTAGTTATCACTATCAAAAAGTTACCAAACTGTCTAATGCTAATTCATTTTGTGCTAAAGAGTTACGAGTAGAGAATGTCTTTCTTAACACTTGAAATTTTCCAATTTTGGAAGATAAATTATGTTGCCTTTAAGGAATAGAAAAAATGGAGCTACATAAGTATAGTGGCAAAAAAAGATTCATGGTAGATTTTTAGAGAGGCTATTCCATTGGAAAGAGCTGGAACATTGGCTTGACCTTTCCTGCATTGTGCATAAACTTGATTTCTATATGTAAGTAGGATCATTGTGCTTCTAAATTGTGTATCTTTGCATACCAGTGGTCACTGGTTTCTTTGTTAGTCTATGTTCTTAATTTCCTGGTTGGTGCATAGTGGGAAAAATTGAACCGTAAGTTGAATCAAAATTGGTAGCATTCTGACATGGTTTTGTCATTCTTATTGGGTTGGTTGGTTTGGGTTTTGTTTGGGTTTTTTGTTGGGGTTGGGGTTTTTTTGGTTTTTATTTTGTTTTGTTTTGTTGTAGGGGTTGTTTTGGGTGTGTTGTTGTTGTTGGTTGGTTGGTTTGGTTTGGGGGGGTTTTTTGGTTTTCTGGTTTTGGTTTGGGTGTTTTGGGGGGGGAGGGGTTGGTTTTAGGTTTTTTGTTTGAATTAAAAATCTTGCACCCAGCAGTTGTAATTTTGTGTGCAACTACCTAACTGCTAGATGTTAATTCCCAGAGATAGCACTCTCTGCAAAACTGTAAAAAGTGCTGACAACACTTTCTGTTATGAAGTACCATGAAGATTTCCTTTTATATTTTGTGCAATGTATTGAGTATAATGATTCGATGGAACCAGTAAAGCAACCTGTAATGGTTCTGTTCTCTCAACTGATGCATGAAAATATACTTAATAATGTTTTTTAGAAAGTTTCTCAGGAAAAAAATGCTTCCATTTGATGAAATATATGTTGACTAATGCTTCATAAGTAGGAGTATGATTCTACAGCAATAACTACTAAGGACTAATACTGGTTGGTTATCTTCTATTGTTGTCTTAGACCTGTTTGTTTTTAATTACAACTCTAATTTTTTGCTTGCAGGTGGCAGTGTGCTGCATTTGTTTCTTTGTCATCCTTCCATTGAACCTCGTTGGCACGATTCTTGGCCGAAATCTGTCGGGACAGCCTAATTTTCCATGTCGTGTCAATGCAGTGCCTCGTCCTATACCAGAGAAGAAATGGTAAAGACGAGCATAAATGTGAACTAGAAATATTCACTCCAGTACATTTAAAATGGCTTTTCTGGTGTTCAGTTTTAATGGAGTAACTCCTTTTAATTCAAATTGAGTTATGCCCAGAAGAACAGCTCAACTGACGTTTTCTTAATATGATTTTTCTTTTGAATTGAAACACCATGGCTGATAGTTGTAGCAGATTTTACATTCCTGTATTACAGATTCACATTTTGCCTGAAATGCTCTTTAATCCCTATGTAAAGGGGGTGGTGCCAACTCAGTTTTTGTATAGATATATTGACACTAAAACCTCTCCTCTTCAGTTAATGCATCTTACAGGTTTAGGATTGAGTGTGCCTTGGAGGCAGAACTGTTCTGATTGATGGTCTCCATAGACAAGCTGAAACAAATTTGCGGGGTTACGGTGGGGAGAAGCTTGCAATGCTGTTCCCAATTCTGTACTTTTGTTGATGGCACAGAGCCTGAAATATTACAGGTATATGGCTTGAATTGTGAAGAAGCCTTTTTAATTTTTGAAGTGAATGTACAGGGGTGCCTAGTCTCAAAAAGTATACTTAGGTTTTTGGAAAATTATGAATGCAATCACTTTTTCCTATTAATTAAATTCTGAGGTGGAAGCAGCAAGCTATGGAAATTAAAATATCCTCAGAGGATTTTTTAAATAGATTTTTCTTACTTTCCCTGTTCAGAGGAATGGAACAGACAAAGTGAAAGGGGCACTGAAACATACAGGCTTGTAATGTCCAAAAAGTGCAGCACACTTAGTCTCTTGTTAGTAGGAGGTTGTGCAGCTCAGATGTTAAAATTTAATTTATATTGTAACCTCTGTCTTGGGAATCTGATGGATTTTTCTGGATCAGCATGACAGTTAAAGATACTTCACTTGACGATGATGAAGTAACACACCATCAGCTTAGACAAGTCTCGCTATAAATAATACAAGAAGCTGCAAATTAAATCACTGGTTACTAGCTGGATTCAGCATCATTGCAAGTACTACAGAGAGGTCACCTTTTAGTGACAGTGTCTTCTACAAGTAGCTGGGTATTCATTTTTAGCTAAATGTTCATGACTCAGTATAGCATTAAAAATGAACACTGGTTCTTATTTATATAACGGTTATCCTGTGAAATTTTCCTTGCACTTTTTGCTGTATTTGTAGCCATCAACAGCTACAATGTGTTTTCACTGCCTTCATTCAGGGCTAGTGGATGTCATGGGGCTTGATTGCTTAGGCCCCTTTTGTCAAGAAAGAATCTTTCTGTAGCCTTAAGGATGGTTAGATGGCTAACCTTACGTCTCTAGGTGATAGGCACGAGCCTCATGTTTTGTTTCAGCTTTCCCCAAGAATAACTTCTTTTATCCATACACGTGACATTTTTGAGGAAATCTGTCTACTCTGCTGAAATGTTCATGTTAGCATGCCTTTTAAACAATGTTCTGTGCTACATTAATTATCTGGTCTTAATATGTTTATAAATGAAATGTTTCAGTTGTCCCTAAACTAATCCTAATATCTTCCAGGTTCATGGAGCCAGCTGTTATTGTTTGCCTAGGTGGAATCCTCCCTTTTGGATCAATTTTTATTGAAATGTGAGTACGTCAGCTGTTTCCCAGTTTGATTAAAAATTAAAATTTAAATTAAATTACAATATCATCTGCATATTTTGTTTACTCTCTTCAGGTATTTCATTTTTACTTCATTTTGGGCTTACAAGATCTACTACGTTTATGGCTTTATGATGCTGGTTCTGGTTATCCTCTGCATTGTGACAGTTTGTGTGACCATCGTTTGTACGTATTTCCTGCTAAATGCAGAGGATTACAGGTGGTAAGTGTTGCATTATTTTCATACTTAACCAGATTGTGAGACTTTTGTAGAAAAGTGGTGTTTCTTCAGTCTAGATGGGTCTTTTCCAAGTTCATTGTGCATCTTCTTGGGAAGCCTTTTGGCTAGTTGTGTGATGGACATCCGTGTTTACTTTTAGGCAATGGACAAGCTTTCTTTCTGCGGCATCAACTGCGATTTATGTTTACATGTACTCCTTTTACTACTACTTTTTCAAGACAAAGTAAGTGATAGTTTTCTTGCTTGAATATCAGATTACTATAATGCCAAATAAGTTTTATTGATAAAAAACAGGGGAAATATCTAGCATAAATTTCTGTCTTTTCTTTTTCAGGATGTATGGCTTGTTTCAAACATCATTTTACTTTGGTTATATGGCAGTATTTAGCACAGCTTTGGGAATAATGTGTGGTAAGTTCCAGATATTTTGACAGTTTTCTAACATTTTTTCAGACTCATATTTTTCACTTTAGCTCATGGTTTTGGTGGTGGAATGTGTATGTCTGCAAGATCTGCTCCGAAAATCTTTAAGAAGAATCCAAAAAGTTTTCTGCCTATACTTTGTTCCTACCTTTTATATAGGAGATTCTTATGGATTGTGTCTTCTGATAGGAAGATAATTTATGTGCTGTGCAGAGAATTTCACCCTCAGTGCAAGTTTGAGAGACTCAGTATTTGGCAAGAAATCCTGCAGAATAAATTCCAAATAAAGTTGAGACCATGCTAGCATTTTGCTTTGGAATTTTTACTGTAGCCCAAGACAAGGAGCTAGGTGCACCCATTGAGGCATTAGTGATAGCACAATACTGATGACAGTACCATCTGTATCTTGTGACATGTATAAATGAGGGTGAGCAGAACAGAAAACTTGAAGATAACGTTTGAGAAATAAGTATTGCAGTATTCACAGGTGAGGAGAGTGCAGGGTGCTCCTGTGTGCAGCTGGATTTCATTGGTTTTTAAGATGCTATTTTGACACATGCTTAGAGAAAAACATGGTTCATGTCAGGGAGGTCATGGGAGAAAGCCAAACACTTTTTCACGTGTTAACTTTATTTTTATTGTTTCCTTATGACCTTCAGAAAGTGCTTCTTGATTCTTTTGCACTTTTCTATAATGTTGGGTTTTTTGTGAGTGATCTTAATTTAATACTTCTTAGTAGTGAGTGAACAGTCCTATAGCTAGTGGGAAGGTTTCTTAGAGTTACATTTGAGACACGAGATGTCTTACAGGAACTTACTTCTGTAAAGTATACATTTCTTGATATCTCAAGAGGGTGGGTAATACCACAATGCTTTATAAAAAGGGGAGGGAATTCATTGCTTAACAGCTGAATACCTGTTACCCTTTTCTCTCATACAATTTAATCTTGCTTCATCAGGTTCTTGGCACATTACAAGACTTCCCTGCTGTTTTGGTAGTCTTGCAGCCATTTTTTTTCTTTAATAGGCTTATACTTTTCAGCTCTAATGTTTTCTTTCTAAAGTGCTCAGACCAGTATTGATTAAAATGTCTGTGATGCAGAAGCCAAGCTTGTCCACCAGTTTCTGTAATTAAAATGTGTTTTAAAACATGAAAAAGGAAGATTGTCAAATGCTTTCTTCTCATGGTAGGACACTATTTGATGGAACACTGGAGTAAAATCCAAATTTTTCAGAAACAGAAAATACTTCAGCACACTAAACTTTATTTCCATAGCTCTGTTGGGATTTCTTTTTGTCTTTTTAAGTGTGTTGGAAGAGAAGCTGTGCGGTTCCTTTTTACCGAGAAGTCCCATTTTCAGCATGTGGAATGGCAAAAAAATCCCCTGTCAAAAAGCATTTGTGTAGGGAACTTGCAGCTATTGAGGTCTAACAAAGACATTTGTGTTAAAGACTTGTGCAGTGTGTGTGCTACTGACTGTAGGTCTGTGAAAAGTGTATGGAGCTGTTCTTAGGAGGCTCACACCAGTGGGCGTATTGGGTATCACAGCTGGATGTGTGATGAACTAGTTAGGGCCCAAAGCAGCCCCAGGGGGACACTCTCTGTAGGCATGGATCATCCAGCTCTGGGTTTAATGCCCTTGACAATGCCTAGTGAACTCAATCCCACATGTAGTGGGATGCTTTGATCCACCAAGTTTGCTGCTCTCTGAGAGCATCTCAGGTCTGGGACTGGACAGTAGGGAGCCCATGAGAATTTCCAAACCTTTTGAGCTTCTCATGTTTCCCTCTTAGTGGCAGAAAAGGTTAAGACTCATTTCCCAACTTAGTGGAAGGCTTAGGAGCTACATGACTTAGAAAGGCCTCCTGTAATACCACACTTCAGCATTCAGATAAGTACTGTAAGTATACTTAAAGAGCTTTTAAAAAATTTTGGTGCTTACAAAGTCACAGCTGTAGTAATTGGTAATTGGTTTGAAGTAATAGATGGGAATTAATCTCTTTTTGCTTTGTGGTTGCTCTTCCTCAGTATTTGGATTTTTCTCTTTATTTAAAAGCTTGTTGTTCTGCTGAAATATGCTTGCAGTCTGTTTCTGCTAAACCTATATAGGCCATAACCAGGTTATAAATATCATCTGGTAAGGTGTTTAATAAATAAATAAAATATTTCCTTTTACTATGTTTTTTTTTTTATTCAAATGAGCCAGCTGCCCTGCATTTGAATCAGGAGGATTCTTTAGTCCGCATTGCCCAGGGTTTCTGCCTCCCTGCCCCATGTTTTATTCAATGCCTGTGAAGTAGCCTTGAGGCTTAACCCCTGCCTTGGGTATTGGCCATTAGTGGCCTTCATGGATAAGGCTCCTCTCTGATTCAGAATAGATTATGATTTGTTTATGGGGATGAGAGCTTGTGATCTCATGTGACTGCTACTCTCTACTCCTCCCCCTCACTTCCATCTCATGCATTCTCTAGATCCCAAGTGAAACACAGTTAATGCTTTGTTCTCTCAAATCTCGGTGATACCTGGCATCATATCACTAGGGAAACTCTCAAAGAACAAGTTCTGGAATGTATCTCAGTTTAGCAACTGAAATGGGCATTGGATCCGTTGGCAGTGTTTGCTTTAACAGGAAAAACCTTCCGAGTCTTAAAGCAGGAGTTCAGTGCCATAATTTCATTTGTTTACTTCATAAGACAGAAGATTAATTTCTTGACAAGCTGCAGAAGGATCTGCATGTGCTTCTATATGATGCCAAGCTCACATCACCTCTTCACAGCCTGTGCTTGGGTCTGTCCAAATGCTGCACTGGTCTCTCCTTGAACAGCCAGGCTTTCCTTCTTCTACATCCTCAGCTTGCTTGCAAGCAGCAACCTGATCTTGTGTGTGCTGTACTTGCTTTAATTGAACTCTACTTGGCCCAAGTTAGTAATGCAAATCCTTGGTTTGCTGGCCAGTGGAATAGTTGCCATGATATTTATACAACTTAGAATGCTGTGCTGTACAGAAGCTGAATCCACAGGCTCTTTACCACTCCAGAAACACTGGAATGATTTATCAGGTTTGCCTTGTGCAGATTTCTTCAGTATGAATGTTGGGCTTTTGAGGGTCTAAAAATCAAAACTGTGACAGTTTAATGGCCGACTTCATAAATTATCCCATCAGTCTCCAGGATTTAAAGAACTCTTCAGGATCTGAATAATTCCAGAGTCAGCAATGCCAGATTCAGGTCTGTACGGCCTTAATATGTAAAGGCAAAACAACCACTTGATATTTTTACTGGAAAGTTTGGCATAAAACTTTTAGCATTGGTTAGACGTTTATATTTAACATGTCTTCTTCAGTTCTGGTGCATCCTAGTTCACTGCAGTGCTTTGTTCTGGGCTTTTCTCTATTGATTCAAGGAAGAAAGAATATCTTTTCTCTTAAGAGTCTGTTCTTTACCAAGCGTCCAGCCATTTAATGGTAGGAATTCTCTCTAGTGATTTTCAGACCCTGACTTCTCTATCCATCCTGTATTTTATGACCGTGTTGGCAGTCAGACAGCAGTTGTCTCTAATTCTTGCTTGATTTTCAACTTCACTTCAAACATGACAATTAAGCAAATTGACTTAGTCTCATTTTGCTTGGAAGAGATGAAGACATTCCCTGCTGATACTGTAAGACCACAGTTATTTACTGAGCCTGGTAAACCTGAGGTTCTGGGTTTGACCAGGTCGGTTGCTGAATCTCTTTCTGAGAAGAGGCCTTAGTCCAGTGCATTTCTTTAATTTTTCTAGATGTCCTTAATACTGCAGTATTTTGGGTTTAGCATAAACTGTTGCCCCTATCAAAAGCTCAGTGACCTGTTCTTTCCTTACTGCTGTGACAATGCATGCTTTGCTCATGACTCTTACTAATTTGAAAACCACAGGTTGCAATTTCTTTAACTACTAACTGCTACTTGTTAATGTCTTTGTACAGACCTCCTTGGAGTGTAAGACTCCTGGGATGGGGATCTATTATTATTTGTGCCTTGTGGGAGGGAAGAAACCATCTGCCAATAAAACACTCATCCAGAAGGCATGTAACTTATAATAAAAACCCGCCCTCCCATCTACCTTCCCTGCAGAGTGGGTGATTGTGTGTTTTTTACCCTCTGCTCAGAAAAAATGGACTTGGTTATTGGCAGCAGTAGGGGGGCTGCTATATTTATCAAGGCCAAGTGAGCATGGCCTCTTGGTAAGATGGCTTAATGGATTTAGATTGCTAGACAGGGGAAGTTGCTGCCAGCCGTTCAGGGGGAGCATCGATAATTAGAGTTTGAGAACCAGTATTGCAGGTAGAGAAGTTTCTGTGTGCAGAGTACGTGCTTTATGTTACTTTCTCTGTTCAAGTGTGTGTGGTTTATATTGCTGGCTTGTTTTGATGATCAGCTCTCTAACATATTCAATGTTTTTGGTTTATTTTGCAGGAGCTATTGGTTACATGGGAACAAGTGCCTTTGTTCGTAAAATCTACACTAATGTGAAAATTGACTAAGGAAATAAGAAAATTGACCTATGGATCAGCTCCTGTTTTCCTGGGGATGAACTTGCACAGCAAAAAGCGCGAGAAGAGATTGGGTTTTAACACTGGGCACTATATGGGTCTCCATTTTGTGGATGGCTTAAAGTAACATCTATTTCATTGATCCTAGGTTCTTACTGACTGCTTTCTCCAACTGTTCACAGCAAATGCTTGGATTATATGCAGTAGGCATTACTACAGTACGTGGCTAATCTTTCCCCCCCAAAAAACCAACATCGAAAAACAAAAAACCTAGCTCATTAAAGATGAATAGACTAGCTCTCTTCAGTGAAGAGGACAAACGGTTTGTTTAAAGCATTTGTTCCATTCAATAAAAAGAGGGAAACTTGGCTGCTAAAACTACTTGATTAGTAGTCTTCCTGGTACTCAACATTTCTAAATTATGTAAAAATGCTGTTCCAGAAAGATTACTCTTCTGTTTTTTACTGCCATTGCCAGGATAGGAGGTATGTTTTGTATTTTGAACTCCAGGTGCTTTTTGGTTTATTTGCAATATCAACTACCCTACACTCATTTGTTTAAAAAATAATTTAAAAATATATAAAATCCCCATATGCATGTAATATATCAGCTATTGTTCTAGTTGGACCAACTTCCCTTTATTTATCTTTAAAGTAATATCCAGCTACATCTTAAATCCATCCAAAGAAAATACAGTCTGAAGACGGGGTGTGTTCTCTGCAATGCAATTTACTGTACAGTTAGAAAGCAAAATGTTAAATGAAGAGGATTGTTTGTTTTTTAATAAACACTCTGAGGTCTAGATTAAAACAAAACCAACATTTTAACTGAATGTCTAAAGTGATTCTCCTTTTTTCCAAGTTAGTCTTGCATATTTTTTTGGGGGTTGGGTTGAATGAAGATTTTCCTTTAGACATCATACAAGGGGTAATAAGTGTATATAACATTAAATAATGTAACTTAGGTGTAGATCCCAAATGTATTTGGATGTACAGATTTACTACAGAGTACTTTTTCTGATGATTCGGTGTAAAAATGTGTGAATTCGGGTGGCTTTTTACATCTTGCCTGCCATTGCATGAAAATTTGGGGTTTCTTCACAATGTGTGTATGTCATGCTTTTCTGTTCTATTTCTCAAGCTCTTACAGGAATTAAATTTGTAATTTAGAACATTTTAATTTTTGTTAATCCTATCTGAACACTTGTGTAACATCAAAAGCACAGTTGCTTTAGAGTGTTCAGAAAACTAAAATAAACTTTTCAGAGAAAAATGTTTTGATTGTGAAAATAGATGAGTTTGCAATTGAGAATGTTTGAAAAGGCAATACTGCTGAGCGCCAGTTTCTGTATACAATATTAGTGTGGTTTTCATCTATCAAAGCCCCCTGCTTTGAATTCAGAATTTGCTTACAACTGTATTGTACAATACAACTCCAAAGTGAATGACCAACCCAAAAAGATTCTACTTGGCTGTGGAGAAGTGTTTTGTGATCCAGCCAGTGTACTGGGAAAAGTGGGGGTAAGCGTGGACTGAAATAAATGGGCAAATAAAGGTTAAGTCTTTCTAAGATGACTGTTAATTATGCACTGTATTTTGCTAGAAGTATCTTGAATGTGTTTGTGACAGATTGGAGAGCCATGGGGCTTGGTTTTTTCGTGGGTTTTTTTTAGACATCTGCCATGTAAGGATGTTTTCATCAGTGTGGCTGTCTGAAATAGAGCACCTGCCAATGGAGAAGGAAACTTCCTGAATTTAAAAAATGAGCCAAGTATTTGTATTGATTAGCACTGTACTGTCTCTATATAAAAAGTACTGATAATGCAGTAGCCACAGTGAGAAACATCCATCTTCTGGCAGGGTTGTGTTGGAGCTTTGGGTGAACTGTACAGGTGGGTAATAGTGGGAAGCAGTGCATGCTGCTGCATATGGCTTCTGAAAAGTATTTGAGCTTTCAGCTCTGATTTCCCTGGCCAATTTTAATCAATCTGCCAGAAAATAATTAAGTTTTGCTTCAAGTGAATCATTGGTGTCTGTAGGTGAACACTCTGCTGCTAAACAGAATAATTTTTTTTTAAGTTTTGAAGTACAGGCTGATTTTAATATGAGCTTATAAACTGGGTCAATATTTAGTTCGTCTTTGTTCCAAAACATGGAGACTTAAAGCAAAGAATAGATTTTGTACTAGTACTTGATAGTGCATACAGCTGTGGGAAGCCCTCTTTTCATCCATGTTCTTCTAAATCTGAAGTGAGAAGCCATTATCTCCACACAATAAATACATTAAGTACTCTGCCAAGATAAAAGTTTTTTTAAAGGGAATGTTTTGATAATGGGTCTGCTTCTCTATTTAGAGCACTGCTATGTGATTAGTCTATCAGAAACTTCACTAAACCGTTTGTGAATTTCATTTAATCGCTTTTTAATGCCACAGGATGGTGGGCTGCCTACTTGCTTTTTCTATCCTCTGGCATTACTGGCTTTTGCATATCCAGATAGGATTGTATATCTTCTAAAGTGACATTGAAAAGATACTTACTGCACAGGCATTGCTTTTGTTTCTGCAAGCAAGTTCCTCCGGAGAAGTACTGTGTTTAAATAATTGACATTTTTATACAGCCACCCTAGCACGTAAGTTGGGAGTTTGCTTTGTTTTCCCCCTTTTGGTTTCTGAAGGAGTGCAAAATGTGATCAGTTTTCAACAGCTTGTCTTTATGGTTGCTGTTTGGGGCAAGCTGTTTGCCCCCCTTCCCCCTCCTTGCCCTCCTCCCCAGAAATGTGGGTATAGCCTGAACCATCTTGCTTAATAGAAATTGGAAGCTCTCTGCTTAGATGATGTAGTCCTTCCTCTTTTATGGAAGAAATAAAGATCTTACAGACAACACTCCTCTTACCATGGTTGTTTCTTAAGAGTTTCTGGTTCTTGAATTCAGGCTTTTTGATAACTCTTCAGTTGGCTGCTCAGTGCTTCTCTTCCTGCTTCTGGTACAGGGGCCAGGGATTTGGGTAAATAGTTATATAAGCAATAGCCAGTCTTGCCCAAATGTTTTAGGTAAATACAATTGTAAATATTTTCAGTTGAGACAGAGTGCACATAGAAAGTGCCTCTTGTAATTCATATATAAAAAGCGGTGAATGCTGGATCGGAGGGAATGGAGACTGCAAATTATCATTACATTATGCTCTTTTTGTTGTCTGAATGTTCTGAAGCCACAGTCTCTATTAATTCCTCTCCAGAATTACATTCCAAAGTGTGTAAAGGGCACACAAATTGTTTTTTTTAGGATAGTCCTAGGTGTATTTCTTTAACAAGTTCCAGGTTAAAAAACAAACCCAAAACACTAACACTTTTTACACTTTTGGTACTAAAACAGTAAAATTGATAGCACGTTCTTATCACTATCATTACTGCAGAGCTAACACAAATGAGAAAGTTACATTTTGCTCTAGCTTCAACACCACCAGCATCTAGCCAAATTTGCCCAATGAAATATATATAAAGAGCTTCACTGAAGACAGCAAAATTCTGTAATTGTGAGTGCTTCGGGAATTTCTCCACGGGAATGTGTCCAGAAAGCATCAGCTCAGGAAAAGACAAGTCCCCTCTCCAGTCTGTGGACAAGTAAACTGAATAATTGGAGCTGGAGTTTAGGGCTTCTGTTATGGTGAATGAATTCTTTACTGTGCAGCTTGTGGTTCATTTCAAGTCTGTTGGAACTGTAGGTTGAAGAATTCCAGCTTTGGATCCCTTGGATCTTTTTCCAGTTTAATGCACTATGGCAGAGCAGCCCTGCAATAGCTGTTGGCACTGCTGCCATCTAAAATGAGTATCTCGTACCAGGATTAGCCCTGAAGTCACGAAAGCCTCTGCTGCTGTTGGACTTGGAATAAAGCCATACCTGAAAGTGTTGGAGCAGTGTGTTTATGGCTTGCATTCTTCAGGAGCATCATATCTCATGAAAAAAAAAAGTGTTGGTGCCATTTGTTTTCCAAAGTCTATCAAGGGAACATTTTCATTCTTCTAAATGGCTTCAGTGAGAAAATTCTCAAAACTTGCAGAGGCGACATCGGCATGTGCATTCTACAAGTAGTGTGTTTTTATCCAGGAGTGCTTTTTCAGTTCAGGAAAGGGACTCTTAACAGTATTTACTTCAGTGGTTCTGAAATTTTTCTGAAATTTTTCCTCCAATTTTGGGGTTTTGGCTTGTGCAGGGAAACTGTAAAGATGATGGGAGGACCCATGAATCTGGAAGGCTTTGTGTAGTTCAGGAAGTTCAAGAAGTTATTGGAGAGAATCACTTTAAAGGGCAGAAATTCATTTGGGAAAAGGATAAGAAAATGGCTTTTTTATCGGGTGGACTAACCTATTTGAAAGGCAGACCTTGGAACAGATAAGCTGTTAACAATGCCATTGCCCCCAGCCCTGCACCAGTTACAGCGCTTTTATTTTCATCAGTGTATTTGCCACAGTGCAAGGCTTTTGCGAAAAACCAAGGACTCATCTGCCATGAAAAAGGGGTCGATATTGTCTGATACCAGCATTTTTGGCTTATTGATACATTGATTTTCTCACCAGCTCTTAATAGAATACAGAACAGTTAGTTAAATACTTCTGGAGGTTCTACCATGCTGAGGCTTGTTTTGTTATGAGAACCAAACCCATTTGAACTTTCCTTATGTTCTAGATACATCATCTTCAGGACCATGGGCTTGGAGCATTCCAGAACATACCTGTACAAGCTCATGCTTATCCTTCAGCTGGCATTGGGTGACTTCAGCATTCCAGAAAACACATGCATTTGTAGAATTGGGACTTTATGTACAATTAACAAAATACCTAATTTTACAGAGCTGTTATTTTAGGGTTCTCATAATACTGTGAGGTGTGCTTACCCGTGTGATGCAGTGCTTACCTAGATAGATTCCAGTTCACCAAAGCCTGGACCTAAGTCCTATAAACGAAATGCTGAAAAAGGGGGAGAAAGGCCGGTCTCCAGCAGTTCTGTGTAACAAGCTGCCCAACCTAGAAAAACATGCTACGATTAGACACCACACAGCGAATATTTTTTTTCTGAATGCTGTGTGTCACAAGCTTTTATTTGGTTTCTGAAATGTTTTGAGATCTGTAGTAACTCCTTCTGAGAAGCTTCCAAACAGGGCTGAGAACATCATGCGAGACTGAATTCAAGGAAGCTTTTGTGGCTGCTCATTCTCATTTTCCAAAGGTTTGTATTAGGAATTTCAGACTTAAAGCACTAAGCAAGGCTACTAGACATGTAATTCTCCTTTAGATTTCATTTTATGCTGTTTCTTCATTCCAAATCACTTGTCTTATCACTTTATTGGGCTGAGAAAAGTGGGTTATGTAATTAACTTAGTGTGAGGCTTTTCTTGCTCTGCTACACAGGAGTAACTGCAAGAATGAGGTGGAAATTTTCTCTTTATTTTCTTATAATGTCTGGCCAGACATTAGCAGGTGAATAGTGAATATCATCTACTGTTTACTTTAAAAAGATGTGACAGTTTTACAGAGTCAGGTACCCATTTACTTGCCAGAATTGGAGACCTGTATAATAAAATGTAGAAGAAATACCATTAGGTTACTTAAGATCTGCATTTGGATTCTGCAGAATCATTTTTAGTGATTTGAATTGGCAAGCTGAAAGCTGATTTTTGATGAGAACTTTTTTCTAATTATTTCACTACCAGAAAGGGATCAAACACCCACCTTTGTCTGAAGCTGAAATTACCATAATTTTTAATGATGTGTGTAGCAAAATAAATAATGAAAGAGGAAATCACTGTTCCTGGTTTTACTGATCTAAAGAGTGACTTGTAAGATCAACCTATTTTAAAGTGTTGCTTACCTAAGAAGAGGAAATACTTGCATATTCTCTGTGTGTGGTTTGGATGAAGAGGTTGCTATAGTTAAATCTCTGTACAGAAGTCCTGTGCAGCAGCTGTAATTGGGAGAATTCTCTAGGGCAGTTTTTGATGGACCAATGTCTCTCTTTTTCTGAGAGATTCATTGAATTCTACCCACTTGTCAAACAGCCTTAACTCAGGTAGCATATGTTCCAGCCTCTGTAAAGGATGCCTGCCTGTGAACAGGGAAATGCAACTATCCCACCTTCATCTCCAAACAGAGGATTGGAGAAATGTTTATACTTTTCCCAGATTTATTCCTCTGCATAAAGAGAAGAAAAAAAAAAAAAAAAAGAAAAAACTGTTCATATGGCTGAAAGTACTTTGGAAAAACCAGTGGATTCAGCTCTTCAAATTTTGAACAGGCAGATGCTTTTCCAAAGATGTTCCCATGCCCTTCTTCTTAACCTTGCAGCAGAGATCACCAAAACCACCAGCTTTGCTCAATGCTTTCCAAGCACAACTGACTCCTGTGTGAACCCTGAAAATGGATTTTAAGTAAAGTAATGAAACATCAGTTTGACATGCCTCAGTTTGGGAACCAGTGGTCAAGCCAAAATTCATGCTTCCAGATAAGACAGATTCTCTCCCTGCCTCCCACAGCTTGTCCCTATACAACTTTAAATTACCCCAGAAGTATCTTGGTTTTTCTCACATAGTTCAAGGATTGCATTATTGATGGGAAAAATGTTCGGTACTTTTTTATGTGGGATGACTTAAAATCCTGCCTGCTACTTTGGTAAACAAAAAGGAATTTTCCAACCATGGCTTACTTCTAGTTTTTCTACGTGTCACTGCCTGTTATGACAAGGCTGTTGTTAATTATACATTGAGTTGTTAATGCACAGGTGAATGTGCCTGTGACTGCAGTGAGCTCTGCACAGTGGATTTCAGAACCCCTGGAACACATTTGAGCACGTATGTGTCAGCATCTTAAAAGATTCCTTTTAGATAGCAACTCATTTAACCTTATGGGAGGTACTTCCTGGGTGGTAATGCAATAAACTTGATAAAAAATTACCCACCCCCAATCTACTGCACAAGAAACTAAAATGGGTGATGGAAAGAAGAGAGAGCAGGGGTTGATATTTATTTTATCATCTGGATTTTTTCCACGACAGGTCAGGAAAGAAGGGATGTCCCAGGAGTGGTCAACTCTATGAGTGATAAGAGAGTTGAGAGCAATAGACTGCTAGCAAAAACCAGACAGAGAAAAAAGGAGATGGGGAAGTGAATTGGCTTCCTCAGAGTGGGAAGCCTGTAATGGTACTAAGAGTAAATGAGCCTCTGCTAGAAGGGGATGAAACTAAGGGAGGGTGATGGTTCTGCAGAGGGCCCCATGGTGCCTGTAGGCAGTGATGCAGCCCATTGGGCTATACCTGCAGCAGGGGTTCTATAAACCTACCATAAAAAGAAGCAACGAAAGAAGTTTAAGGAGAAGTGAGGGGTACTGGAAATGCAGTGAGAAGAAAGAGAATGCTCTGGGTTCAGAGAGTCATGCCCCATCTCTCCAGGACTCCATCTGCCCTTGTATTGGTGATGCAAATACGTTGGTGTGTTTGGTTTTTTGTAAACTTGGCAGCAGCTGTGGAATCAGCAGTGGGACAGGCTCCAAGGGAGTGGTGCCTCAGTCACTTTGTTAGAAGATTTGGTGGACCCCGAGTGTTGGCAAGAGGGAAGAAGCAGGTCTTGTGGAAGACCTAGCAAACTTTGTGTGTGTTTTGGCCTCAGGGCATATTGTGTGCAGGGATATTCCATCAGCACTAAGTAGCTCACATAGCTTTGCTCATGGATGCTATTCAGAAAGAGCTGTGTGCATTCTTGTTCAGCGAGGCTTGAAAGGACAGTGGATTTTGTGTGCATGTGTTGGGCAGGAGAAGGTTCTACAAAGGAAAAGACTGCCTTTGACAGCGACATATATGGATTGTTTTCTTTCCAGATAATTAACTGTTGGTGTCACGAGTTGCACGGCTGATGTGAGACTTCACTGACTCTTTTACCAGCTCAGAGGAAAATTCACAGGGCTTTCTGTGTTCCTAAATTGCACTGATGTGGCCCTGCCAATCGAGATGACATGAGCTGATCTCCTAAACCCCAGGTAGCAGTCGCTGCTCTGGGTACACTGCTTTGGCTGCCAGTTGCAAAGTGCCATGATTGTTACTGAGAACTATTTCTAGAAGGTTTGAGCAGTTCTTGTGTTAGAGACTTTCAGAGTTCCCAGTAGTAGGGCAATGCTATTTTTTGTGTGTGGATAATAGGGATAGACTACTCTGAACTCCCTTACAGAGTCACTCTAATTGCACAATTAAGGATCCACATTTTAATTTACTCTCTTCCTCCTACAAAGCTTTAGGATGTCCTCTTCTGTGTCCATCCATGTCTATAATAGAGGTTCTGTGTGCAGAGGAGGTCGGGCTCCCCAGTGTCAACTGTCATGCTGGAAGAGGCTAACAAGCAGTTTCCATGTGATCAAAAGGCTGTTCTTAGAGGGTGGCAGCCCATATTTCCACAGGGATGACGAGGATTCATGATGCTGATCAGGGAAGTTGTTGACCACCCTTACAAAGGTTCAAGCTTTTATTTTCCAGCTTCCCATACCCTCAGAAAATAACATTGTCAGGACCTTCTTTTCAGAGAGGAAAGAGCAGCTAGTGCTTATCCCATAAAAGCTGTGAGTTCTAAAACACAGAGAGGTGATCAGCTTTTCCTTTTAAAATAACCATTAGACTGCTCTTCCTCTGAAAAAGTCAAAGAAAGTAGCAACCTAATACAGAAAAAGTAAAAGTAGTTAGTGTGTAAATGGATATCGTTACCTTATTAAATTTAGTCTGAGGGCTGTTTGTCTACACTCCTCTTCAAAAATCTACAGTGATGGAAACTCCCTGGTTCTTCATGGCAATCTGCTCTAGGACTTCCCTGTTTTACTGCTAGAAAGCTTGCCTGAAAGCTAAATCTTCCTTGGTTCATTGAACACCAGCTGTAAGAAACTCCAGTGTGTTTGATTAGCAGAGCTTTCCACCACCATCTTCATGTCAGAGTTTGATGCAGCCTTTTTGGCTTCTGCGGAGGTTTGAAGAGGATTTTAAATATTAAATGAGAGGCAGGGGCAACAGTCAGAAGGAGTTTGCAGTAGATTGCATTGCTGCTGAGGAGGTGCCTGAATCATGTTGTGCCCTTTTATGCTGAGTTATCATTCATTGCTGTAGACTGGAAGAGAAGGGACAAATTTATGGATGGCAAATGATTATCCATCTGAGTGAAGGGAGGGCTTGGAGCCCATGCTGCATTGGGAAATGCTGCTTGAAGATCCTGCTGTGGGAGCTTGGAAGTACACAGTTGAAGGAGCAGTTTTGGCACAGGGAGATTGTGGTATGCATGTTCACCCCAAGAATCCCCCACTGAGCTTGTACCCTTGTGAGCTCACCTCTGCTCACCGGGATGGCATCTGTACCCTCTCTGCCTAATGCTCTGTCTGCTGAGCAGCGTGAGCACAGGTGATCAACCCGTAAATATTGCTCCAGCCTCAGACTAACATCTTGTCAGACCAGAGGCTGTGCTAGGCAGTGTTGAATTCATACGGAAGCACCTGGCTGGCCTTTGTGAGATTCATCCTAGGACAATTCAACACCTAGTGAGGTGGCTGGGCTTTGGGCATCTGCCCTTTCCCTGTCGCTATGCAAACAGCAGAGTCATTGTGCCTGTGTGAACTACCTCCATCACAAGCCAGAAGCCCTAAAAGTATGATGCTTTCCAGTGTGTTACCCCATGCTCTGCTATTAGAGATGTCCAAGATATTGTAGAGGCTCAGACAGCCACGATCCACTAGATCAGATACCAGGGTGTAGATTTTGATGCAACTGAACATCTTGCATGTGATCCATGGGCCTGATTTCCCCGGCCTTGCTGTATATGGATCATCCCAAAGCCCAAATTTTGAGTTAAACAGCCCAGTTACCCCTGAAAGCTACTGTGAAAAGCAGGTGAGAGGGATAAATGCACAACTTGATGTTTAGTGCCAGCTTTCTTAATTTCTCCCATTCTTTAGTTTGGAGTGATTCTTTTTTCTCATCGTTCTCCATCCGTGGTCTAACAACTCCACTTACACACGGGTTTTAAGGCTGCGATATGAAGCGTAGTTTCTCCCAGCGGCGGATCAGGTGATTCTCTTTGGCTACCCCTGAAGTACCGACTGAGGGAAAATAATACTAATAACAGTAGTATTAACTAATCGTAATATTAGTAATTTCTACCTTTTTAATGTATTTTATTATTGCAACTGGGGCTCTTGCTCCCAAGTGCGGCGGGAGGGAGCGGCTGAGCCCCGGCTCCCCCGCGGGCTGGGCGGGGCGGGGCGGGGCGCGGGGCCNCCGCCGCCATGGGCCGCGGGGCCGCCCCGCTCCGCCGCCTGCTGCTCTCCCTGCTCTTGCTGCCGGCCGCGGGGACGGGCGCGCCCGGAGCCTCCTTAGCGCTGGGGGAACCGGAGACGGCGGAGGAGCTGATGGAGTACCGCGACCCTTGCAAAGCCGGTAGGGAAGCGGGCTGGCTGCAACTCTGGGAGAAGTTTGGAAGCACGGCGGCTGTGGACAGGTGTCCCTGCGAAGCGCTCCTCGGTACCCCAGGTCCGCCCGGCCGAACCGTGCCCGGGCTCACCTGGCGGCGGCGGGAGCCCCCCGGCCCGGCCGGGAGCCTCCTCGGCATCCCGCTGCCTTCCCAAACCCAGCGGGCACCCGGCGAGCTCCCCCGCTGCCCCCGGCCCGCCGCTGTGGGAGGGTTCTGGTTGCCTCCAACCTGCGCCCCACTGCCCGCGTTGCCTGGGGGCTGTAGCCCCGGCTGGGAGGCTGTGCCTGGTGCTTTTTTCGTAAATCGCCCCACACTCCCGCACCGCTCCCCCACCTGTCCCGCTCCCTCCCACGCGAGCTTTCCCTCTGCAAAGCCAGGGGAATGCCCGGCCGTGCTTTGCCTTTTGGGGTTGGGGGTTCTCCCCCTCGCCCCCAACCCTTTTGGCTTTTTCTGTGCATTTTCACAGCCTTTTGGCAGCTGTTCGAACTTGTCCCGAGCTCTGTCCGGCCCGAAGTCGCGGTGCGTGCCCCGGAGCGGCGGGAGCGCGGCGGCGCTTGCCGGGGCTCCCCGGGGCGCCCCCGCGGTAGGGAGCGAGCGCGACCCGCCCCGCACACAGCCTGGCCTCCCGGGGCATCCAGGTACTCCATAGCTGCCTGTGCCCAAGTTACCGCATCCTCTCCAGGAAGCCTCCAGCTGCTCCCTCCATCCCTTTCTTGGAGTTTTTCGTTCCCTTGTCAGACTGCACTCTGCTGGTTCTGAGCTCGTTGCTTTTTATGTATTTGAGTTCTGAAAGAGCTGCTGTCATCTCTAATGTTGAATTCCCTTAATTTAAAGAGAATATGGACCCAGATTTTCTCTCTGGAAAACTAGGAGGTACTCTTGATGTGAGTGTAACTCGTTTTGGTTCCAGCTGTCGGAGAATGATGTAGTCTTGTGAATTGCTTCTCTGCTGAGAAATTGGCAACTGATACCTTGTTAGTCGTGTTACATTTACGTATAACTTTGTGTGAAGTCCTGTTTTCTGAATACTGTAGGAGCCGAAAAAGGAAAGGAGTTTCTTTGTGTGTGGTGTTCTTGGTCTCTTGAGTTGGGGCTTTGCCCCCTGAATGTGCTCCTAGCTATTCCTCAGTGTTCCTTGGTGATAGCTTCTCTTGTTATCAGCTCTCTCCTGCCTGCTTTTGTGGTACTTGCAGCCGTATCTGCTCACATAGACGAGCTCCGTCAATGTAATGTCTTTCAGAGCTTCTTGCCTGGTACAGCAAGTTTAGCTGGCCTTGTATGTAGGCTGAGTGTGGTGGGTTTCCTTCCAAAATTCAGCTCAGTCCTCTCCAGAGAGTATTTTTTGCACAAAACATGCCCTTGATCAGCAAGTCGTCTGTCATTTGATGTATGGTTTGGTGTGTGGGGAGGTTAATTCTTTTTAATGAATATGGGATCCAGCCCAAACGTGCTTTACTGTATTTGTGTCTGCTTCTAAATGGTAATGAATTGATCTCTCTTTCCAGTGAAACTAGTTGTTAGTGACACAGCTATGGTCTAGACTTGGAGAGCTACAGATACAGTGCTTTGGCCTTCCCATCTGAAAATGTATTATCCTTGCTTTCTCCTCCAAATTATACCATCATCTCTGCTGCCTCACTTGCCTTTGTGACTGCTGGGTGCTGCTGTCAGAGCAAGTACATGGAGGATGAAGAATGCTCTTTTAAAGACCACACAGAGAACATTTACTTAATTTGACTTCTCTACATCTAACACGGAACCTGTGGCAGAAAAGGGGAAAAAAATATTTTCCCAGCCTTCCATTTGCCTGCCTTCACGGAGAAGGAACCTTTTAGTTCTTTCTCCTGCAGTCCCCTCATTTCCCAGGTTCTCTCCCTTTCACTTCTGCATGCACACAGAAAAGACCCTGGACTGCCAAGGACAGCCTCCCTTCATTTATATCAGCACCTCCTCTTGTGGTGGACAGAAAAACTTTGTGTGCATTAATCCTGTTAATTCAATTCAGGCAGGATCAATCACAGAAATTATCTTTATTTTCTGACTTCTCAGTGTTTGCCTTATATGCTTTTTCAATGTCTTCTTTCCAATAGAAAGGGAGGAGTGAACAGGACCTCTGTAGGTCACACAGGTGATTCCTTTTCCTCCCAGGAGCAGGCTGGTGTTTCTGGCAGTGCTGGCACACAGCTGTCTGTGGTGGGGGCTGCCAGGCAGCCTTGCCCAGCACTGCTCTGGCTTCCTGACCTCAGGCTGCAGTACTGCAGTTTGAGTTTGCCTTTCTCAGCCAATCTGTGCACTTGTGAAGGACAGTGGAGTGCCTTCTGCTTTGCTGCAGCCTCCTGCACTGGTGAGCAGGGGTGAGCATCATTAGCGTCTTTCTCAAGTTTCAGTCTTGTTTTCTGTAGAAGAAAGGGGCTCTGGTTCTTTCAGTGAGTCCTGACTGGCTGCATTTCCAGGCTCTCTGATCCAGTTTCTCTTCATGTGGCTGCGTCCACCTAAAGTGCAGAGCACTTAGGGAGCAGGACACTCCTTACATGCCATGTACCTCTCTCAGTGCACTGAATAGTTCCAATTTTTAAAGTTAGCGCCAAGACAACCCAAACAAGGCTTGTACCCCATGGACCTCTGTTAGACCCTCTCTTGCATTCGCAGCCTTCTTCCTCTTCCTGTCCTAACCCATCAGCTCCTAGTGGAGCTAGGCAAGTGTTCTCTGTTGCAAACACCCTCTCAAAGAGTTAGCTGAGCTAAGATTAATAAGTGATCTATTTCTATTAGTGAAACAAGGTGAAGACACTGTTAATAGGGCTGTCTCTCCAAGAGGGCCTGTCTGGGCTATTGTCCAATGCCTGTATGGGAAGTCTGTTGCGCTCTGTTCCTGATGAACTACAGCAGTGACAAGTCTTCTTAACTTCCTTAGGCCTGTGTTCCTCCACTCGTGGGACAGTGTTGGGATCTGTCAAGAAGCATGACGGGAGAGGGCAATGGCTGCAGACCTGCTGTGAAATGCTCAGGTGTCTGGTATGTTTTGCAAGGGGAAACAGGTGGTCTGTGGAAACAGAGCTGGCTCTGTGAGACTTGTGGTGATGCTTCCATTGCCGCTGTAGGCACAAGCTCCTGTGCACGGTTCTGTGGCTGCAGAATGTATGCAGGCTCTTAGTCCATTGTGAAGACAAACTGCTGCTCCTCTTACATGATTTCCAAAGCTGTTCAAACTATAGTGCTTTACTTATTTCTTGTTATTATCTTTTTTAATTTTTTCTAATTTCCTGTGGGCTAATGGCTGTTGCCCAGAGGCTGTGATGGACTTAAATCTGGCAGGTTATGGCATGAAAGTTTGGCAGTTCCTCACCCCTGCAGCTCATACCCTGGGGTTGAGTGCAGACTGTCGATGGTTGTTCTGCTAGACTGGGAGTGGAAAGCCTGGCACACGCTCCTCTCTGTTGCATTAGTGGAGGATGTAATAATTTCCTGCAGCAAGGCAGGAGGGACAGCACAGGGCAGTAACCTCCTAAAGCATTGCAACCACTGAGCTACTGGTATTAACACATGCCCAGTTACCAGGGCTCAGCTTATGGGCCATAACTCCACTGCTGCTCAAGCTCTTAACTCCACTCATCCAGGATTTTCTTTTCCTAATGTGGCTGCTTTCCTACCCTTTTGTAAGGCAGAAAGAAACAAGGAGATTCCTGAGTGGCTGATCAAGGGGCAGCTGAGGCAGGGCTGCACTGTCAAGCTGAGTTGCCAGGGAAGGTAGCAGTGCTGGCTCTGTGGAGTGGATTTTGCTGAGTGTTGTAGCAGGTCACTGGAGCTTTTCAAAGGGAGCAGTACAAAGGTTCCTGCCCAGATTTGCTCTGTAATAGATGGAAAAATGTCATAAACCTGACATGTGCTTGGATGGATCTGCTCAGAGGATCCAGCTAAGGACACCCAGGCCAGTGTGCAGGTCTGAGAGAGGCTGTGTGACAGGCAGGTAGCGGGAGGAACTATGGATGCCTTCTAAACAAAACAAGTATGTCCTTCTGAGACTCCTCAGACAAATTGGAACCAAAGGAATTAAATAGACTCTAATTTGTTCTGGTAGTTATTTGGGTGCAAGTTTGTACAAACTTTAATTTGAGGTGAAGAGCAGATTCACTGAGGTTCAAAGTGACCTCTGGGGATAATATCATCCAACTTCTGTCAACAAGGGGAGGAGGGAGGTGTAAATAGAAGGGAGAGCTGGGCACTGGATAACTTGTCCTCTGGATGTGTACAGGCTTGATGATCCCTTCCTTCCAGCCCAAACCTGCCATGAGGCTCTTTTCCAGGTGAGGAGAAAAAGCTGCAGTTTGGTCTCACCATCTTGATTCCTTGGTACTTTGGCTCCTAGCATGGTACTCCCTGCCCTTTGTGAGCTGGAGGTGCAGTGCAATAGCTCGTCTTCCAGGGAAGGGTCCACTGAGGGTGTTCTATGTTGGAGTCCTGTTTCTCTCTGCTTTAGGCAGTTCATCCTGGTCTGACATGTCCTGACTACAGGCTGACCAAGTCTGGACATGGGCCAACCTACATGTCTCTACTCTCAGACCAAATGCAGTGTTTCTCTGTGCAGGTGTTTGCATTAGGAGGTTGGCAGAGCTGCCTGCCCAGCCATGTGCTCCTGAGGCACGGGACAAAGGGGACTTGGGCTCCTGCTGCCTCCATGTGTCTCAAGAGTCCTTCAGGAGGATTTGTGTTGCTGAGGAGAGCCAGACCAAGGAGGAGTTGCCTGTAGGTACAAATGAGCCTTGCAATCAAGCTCAGCTTCTTTCCGTGGGACTTTGATCTTGCCATGGCTTTTGCTCTGGGCCGTTGCTTGCAGTGCTCTGAGTGGGGAGGCTGCAAAACACAGCAGGGAGATAGCCCCTAGAAAGTGATTATTCCCCGTGGGTTTTGTGGAGTTCTCAGGATATGAGCTCAAAAGGGGAAGAACTGAGGCAAGAGGTGGGAAGGAGAGGTATGAAGGGGCATCAACTGAGCAGCAATCCCGTATCTCCTATTTCTTTATCGCTAGAAAAGTTATTAGAGAAGCATTTTGGCAATGATAGCTCATCTTTTCCTGCAAGCCACTGCTCCTTCAAGTGTGGATGCTGCTTGTCCATCACAGGATACTGTTGTGCACCGTTGTTCCTGCTCCACCTGCTGATTTGATCCACCAACTTCTAAGTGCCCCATGCATTTAGAGTTCTCACACTGAGTGCTGTCCTGAGAGCTGTAAATTGTGTTTCCTTTTTGTTCTGTTCCTCACAGCTCTTCCTCTGCATAGGCACAGTGACTTTTGTTCTAGAGACTGTACATTTCATTCAGGCTGTGGCTGTGGCACAAACATCTGAGGTCAGGTGCAGACATTTCTGTAGGCAGCTGAGGGATTTGCTCTTAGGAACTGAAAGCCTCTAGGAGGTAATCAAATGAGAAAGGGGAGGGAGCATCTGTAAAGTCTGGGTCATTTGAATGTTGCTTGGGGTTTGAGTGGGATGCAGATGCTGTTTCCCCTGTTGGAAGCGTGGATCCATCATGTTAGCAGGGCAACTAGAAAGCTCTTTGCAGGCTGTGCTATGGATCCAGCCCACTCACTTCTTGACAAGGGATTTCCTGCAATCATGCAAGCAGTCCTGTTTAGTTTGGCAATGGTGGGAGCACTGGCAGAGTGTATGCCAACCTGCCCTTTGCTTGGGAATCACAGAATCCTGTGAAGAAATCTCATTTGCATCTTACAGATTTTCTATACAGCTCTGAAGCCTCTGGGTTTGTATGGAAAGTGGCAGTGCAGCTGTGGTGAAGGTACCAGTCCCCTGGTGTGGGGTCTGAGCTGTAGAAGAGAGTGGGAGCCATAGGCTTACCCAAGGGCAGTCCCTGTGGTGGTGGCAGTGCTGGCAGCTGAGTCCTGGTCTCCTGACGTTAGAAGGTGTATGGCCTTCCAGAAAGGAAAGCTTCCTTTCTTTGCCACCAGTGCTTATAGGAATGCTCTGGGAGAAGAGTCTGGGACATGACCCAGTCTGTGGATTCCTCAATGCTGTGTTGATGGAAACTTTTATAGAGGAAGGAAAGAGCTTTCACTGGCAATCATTCCCTTTGCATTTTTTCCCTGGTGCATTGCAGGAAGGGTTAAATGCTCAGGGAGGAAATTGACTCTTTTTGGGTGGTCTGGGAAAGAATGAGAGACCAGACTGTTCAGTCTTTAATTTACCTGCTTTGGGGAAGTGACAGCAGTTACAGAACGGAAAACAGGTGGGTGAATACTACTGGAGTCACTCTTCAGTGATGCAGCTGTTTGCTATTGGGGAGGTGTTTTGCAGTGAGGTAGAGCTGCAGCAGGAGCTTCCTCCTCAAAGGGAAGGTTTAAGGTGACTTTTATTATAATCCTAGCTGAGCACAAGCTAATGGTGCTGGCTTAAAGAAATAATAACCACCAACCCTTTTATTGCACCCGAGATTCCTGAGTAGGGAAGTCAATGGCCTGGGGAATTGGAGAGCAAAACCTTATGATCACTGCGACTTGAGGTCTGGGTCTGAAGTCCTTCCAGTGTTTACCTGTCTTCTTGGGATCTGACTAAATCATGCTTGATCTTTGACACTTCTTGGGGTGTGTTGGATCTGCTTGGCCTGTAGGAGATGTAACCCTCTGTGCTATACCTACACCTTGGGATTTAGCAATGGACAGGACAGAAGATGGGCAAATTTAGGACAGAGGACATCCCCCCCCTCCCCTTAAAAAAGCTTGGTAGGGTGGGGAAGAGGTGCTTGCAGTTGTCATGGATACTTCTCCAGAGCTTTTATTGAACTTTGTAGTCTGGGTGCAGTTCACAGATATCTGCCCTTGGCCATAGCCTGCACAGGTGGGATCAAGGAATGCTGCTTGTTCTTCAGCTGTTCTGTAGCATAAGATTAGTAAGTCACAGAGTCCCAGACAAAGGCATTTAGAAGCTGTGCTGTAAGTCTTCCAGGATTTAAAAGTCCATAAAACTGAGGATTTTGGTTGCAGGCACTTTCCATTTGGGTAATTACATTATACCTTTGTAGCTGTGCTTGGAGATTTTTTTTCTCTTCCTGCTCTAACCTGTGTAGTGTGCCTACCCTTGCTGATGGTTAACACAAGAAGTTGATGCATTTTCTGGTAACCCACCTCTTTCTTGCTGCTAAAACTGTGCCTGTGGGTGTCTCCCAAGTGATGAGTCTCTGGCCCAGTCTGGGACGAGCTGTGTGGCTGTAGATACCCACTGCAATGTGCTTAGGCTCACATAGTAGTCCTTGGGAAATTAACAGTGCCATGTGCCTGACATATTCTAACCGGCTTTCCCTGATACTTTGATTTCCTTCTTTTTCCCCTTTCTTTTTTCTCTGCCGCAGAGACTTTTGTGCTCTCTGCCTGCTTCCCTCTGTGTTTCCTACAGATTCATTTCAGGTGTTCCCCCATCTCCCTTTTGCTGAAGCCCTCTCCAAACCCTGCCTGGAGAATTGCTCAGATCCTTCTCTGTTTCCTGCCTCAGGTGTTCTGTGATGCCTTCTCCCCCAGGCTGTGGGATACCACATCTCCTCTCCCATCTTGGCAGTAACTCCCAGAGGCCAGTAGGTTCTTCTATCCTTGCTCACCCAAGAGCAGCCCTGTTGTGAATCCACCTGCTGTGCTGCACTTGATCAGCCAGTTGTGTGCCACAGGCTGTTTGCTGTGAGAGATGTGCTGCTCTGCCCAGCTCCCCTTCCCTTCGAGAAAGGGGAGGGGAATGTTGGGCTGGCTTCTGTGACTCAGAGTGCAGAGCTGTCTGTGCTGAGGAGGTGATGATGGGACTGGGGGCACACTGACCTGACAGGGCACTCTGTATACTGATTTGGAGATGGGCAGGCTTGGCAGAAAGGAGGCACCTCTGACACTGAATGACTCTGTTGTCCTGGATCACAAGTATTGCAGGTATTAAGCTGCAACAAAACCACTTTCAACTAGTGCTGAAATGTGATTTCAGTACTCAGAAGAGATAGATGACTAAGCAGAAACTGGCTATTGTTTTGATTCAGCTACTAGGTCTTCTGGGTTTGTTTGGTTTTTGTGGGTTTTTTTTTTTTTTCTTCTTTGTTGCAGCTGAGCTTCCAGAAATGCTGACCTCCAAGCGTACTTTGATGTTAAGACCCATTCTAGCACTTCCTGAACAGGAACCTTCCTGTCAATAGTAACTTCTTAAATGTGCAAGGAAGCCCTTTATTAAAGAACTCTCAAAGACTGGTTGCTCCTTCTTGGCCTGTTTGTGTCAGCCCAGCCTGCAATGGAGAGAAATCTCTAACTGCATGTTGAGAAGGAAGCCCACGGGAAATCCCAGCAACTGGTAAATCCTGGTTTCTCAAGCCTCTGGTTTGAGTGGTACATATTGTCAGAGACCCACAGCTGCTGCTGGTCCATGAATCAGCTCAACTTTAGACCTGAATGGAAATTCACATCCTCTCAAGTCATTTTGTGTTCATGTAAATGTATGTCAGCACTCAAGGAAAAAGCATCTGTTTAATTTCTCCATCCCCAAACCCCAATGCTGTTCACAGAGCAAACCATACCACAGTGTTATGAGACAGAAGTTTAAGCCTGCTGAGTGCTTTATCTCTTCTTGTTGAGAGTTGCTGCTGGAGTACAGTTGGGTCCCTCTGCCTCCTTATTAGAAGAGGCTGACTGGTACAGTACTGGATGCTGAGAATTACCTTTCTCCACTTTTCCTGTCATAGTGGGTGTTGCCAGTCTCACACTCCTCATCCGTGTGACTCTGAACTTAGCATTGTCTGCAAACAGCATTGCCTAATCAGAAGTGCTTTCATTTGCTCAGAACTGTGGCAAAATTGGCTGGTTTGTTTGGCATTTTGCATGCTGAGTTTCAGGTGGGACCTGCTGGGGGTTGTTAATTTCAAAGAGCAGACTTTGAAAGAGATGGATGTAGTTACAAACTGTGCTCTTCTTCCCACTAACAGTGGTTGTACCTGACAGAAGGGCTTGTCCCAGCTCCAGGGACAGACATCTGCTGTGGAGGACTGTCCACGCTGCTGTGTGTGTTGGCAGGATGTGTGTGATGAAGGTATTGGTTCAGTAAGGCATTGGTTTTGCTTTGAAATTCCTCAGATACAAAAATCCTTAAACTCACTAGAATTGCAAAGTCAAAACTCACAGGAATGCCGGCGTTAGGTCTGCTTTGGAGCTTGTGGTGTAGTTTCTTGGGCATGAAGGCAGATAATGTGACATGGAACTCTGACTCGAACAGCTATGCTGTGCAATGAATCGAACCTGAGACTGCATCAAATACAAGTAACAAAGGGGATTTCTGGCTGCATTATCCGTATCTCTGTTGCAGAAATTGGGTCGTGGGTAGTATACAAGGCATTTGCTGCAGGAGAAGCTTGTACAGCTGTGTGGTAGAGGTGTTTGAGCTGTACTGGAGTCAAGAGGGCCCAGATTGAGAAACATCCATTGGTAAATGATTCTTGCAGGCAGTGGAAGAACCCAGTATAGTGACCTGCAAGTTCAGTGGCCTTGAGAAAAGGATGGAACTCTTGCACCTGCATCTTTCTCGCTGAGTACCTTGGACCTAAGCAGATCTATTCCTTGGGTCACTTATTGTCAATAGCTCAAACTAGATGTGGGCAGGGGAGTGATAAAGCAACAAAGGTCTGTGCTTCATTTGTGGGGCCTGCCAGTAGGGCTCCAGGGTGCATCTGGCTTCGGATGTGTTTGATACTCCAGAGGTCTAGTTCAGCCTTCTGTGATCACATCTTGTACCTTGCCATTGCCTACATGCTTCTTTGTTGTTTTGTTTGCCTGTGTGTTTCCTACAAAGGTAAGGAACAGAACTTTATATAAAAGTGAGTTTTGAGAAGTTTTGGCCAGGAGCTGTCTATGTTATTTGCACAGTGTGATTTCTGGTGCAGTCTGTTTTCCATGGTTCTGTTGCAGTTACTCACATCAGAGACCCATAGACCATTTTGTTTTGACCTTGCTGGTACTGCTGACCCAAGCAGGCAGAGATGCTCTGGCTCTTGGGGCTGACCCTTTGAGGGGACAGGGTGGCCTGTCAGGCTGGTTTTGCCCTGGAAGAGGAGCCTGCTTTTTGCTGTGCTGTTGGTGTTGGAAGAGTGTTTTGCTCAGTGAGGCTCTGAGCTGCAGCTGTACCAAGCTGCTGATGTGTTGTGCAGTTGACCGCTGCCTGGATTTAATCTCTAACCTTTGATTGTTCTTGAAAGCATGTTCTAGGGATTTCATTCCCACCCACACTGCTCCTGTGACCCCTTCCATTTCCTGGGTGTCTAAGTACAGAACAGAAAAGATTCATTAACCTGGTAAGTAACCTCTTTTTATGAGGGAAGTGATTTTCCGTCACGCTCTGTTAGATCCTATTGATTTCTGTTTTTCCCCTCATTGGCCTCTTTTGCCATATATTCTCCTCTTTGTCATGCTTCAGTAGGAAGGTGATACGTGATATGCTGGTTTGGCTTTTTTTTTTGCTGTTTCCTGGGCAAAGAGCTGGGATCTCCTAAGGCCATCGCTCAAGTGCCCACGTCTCTGCCTTTTCTTGGAAAGCTTTGTTGTCAAGGCAAACTGCTGGTTGGTAATAGGATGTTGACATGAGGAGTAAAACCTCCTGGCTGCCCTCTTTTGTTCTGGTGTTGAAAAGAGCATCTTTTGCTCTCTTTGCTCATTGTACAATCCCTCATCTCCTGGCAGAGGTGTGATGCATTGCCATGGGGTTTGCAAGCATGCATGAAATGGGGAGACCCTCAAACCATCATGTGTGCCTGCTCTTTCTGTCCTCCTAGGTCATGGCAGGGGCTGGATCCCTGTGCTTTTGAGGTGAAATGGAAGGAGATGCCAGATTTTGGCTTGTCCCAGAGGCTTGTTGTTACAGAGGTAGATTGTGGCAAGGGTGCGGGGAAGAGGCGTGTCCTCGGATCTGAGTGGGAGGGCATGAGGGTGTCCCCTGTTTCAGAAGGAATAGGACATTCAGTGCAGAATTCCATACAGGGAATGGGGAAAGTATTTGCTTCCCAACCAGTTCCCCTCCTACTGTGCACATTTGTGTATTTCTCCCTCTGGACAGCCACCTCTGTGCTATTGCAGCTATTGCAAAGATAAAGTATTACAAATATTACAATGCTAAATACATGCACTCTCGGCAAGATACCTCGGTTTTGAGAAGGCTGTTGTTGTTTTCTGATGTAGTTGATTTTAAGACAGAGCCTTTCTGTGATTCAAGGCAGATATTTCAGTAGTTGGAGAAATAGTTTTCTTTCCAAAAGTACACTTTCATCTTTTGCATTAATTTCTCAACTTCCATGGTTCTTGCTAAATTCCTGTTCTTTATGTATAAATGTACTGTGCTAGTCCTTTGTTGTACTATTGCAATTGAAGCATCAAAGGCTTAAAATCTAAGGGAGGATTGTTGTTTCTCTTAGTTTTGTGTTGTTACAGGAAGGTGTATTCTGAAGCCACGGTTGGTCTTTGCACTGCCTGTCCTAGTGCTGATCACAATGATCAGCTTTGCCCAAACAGAGGAACAGAGCTCTCTGTGGCAAGGGTTGTCATCTAGATTGTCCTAAAGAAAGGTGTGTGATGAATAGATCCTATTTATTTATGAATCTTAGGCTGCACTTTCCCTAAAACAGGCAATTAAACCCCGAGGGGTCAGTGAGGGGGTATGAATTCTGTTTGCAGACCAAGCAGACTGATCCATAGTGGTGCAGAGTGGAGAGCTGTGCTCCCAGCTCTCAACGAAACAGGGCCTGACTCTTTGGTGCCAGGCTGTTGGAAGCCTTGCTTTCATGGTTCACTACATTATGTGGGGAAAGAGAAAAAAGGCAATTGGAAGTTTTTGTGGGCAAAGGGAGTGGATACTTCAGTGAGTTGAATACACTGGAAATCTGCTGAAGACCTTACTGGATCATAGTCTTTGCTTTTAGTTGTAAGCAGTTATGAGGAAAAAATACAACAAACTAAAATGTCTTAAAATGCCTTCAATCAAGCATTTAAAGTTGTTTTCCTCTTATTATTTTCAAGGCTTTGAACTTTGAGTCTGTGGTAGGGTTTTTTTTGTTTTTTTAAAGTTTCTACATGTCCTTCGTTAACCCCAAAGACTCCTAACATACCTTGAAAGGGAAATTGTAATCTGTATGTGTAAATGCAGGTTGGAGTAGAGAGATTGGAAGGTCTCATAGCAAAGGGAAGGCTGGTAATGTTGCTGTCAGCAGAGGGTGGCACCATCGAAGGAACAAGTGGATGTGGGCCTGGCTAGGGAGGCTTGGGACTCTTTAAAACACACTTTGGGATGGCGTTATCTATCTGGTGAGTGCAGGACTGGAGCTTGGTGACCTCTTCCTGCAGGACTGTTTTCAGAATGCAAATTGTCCTTTCAGTTGATGCGAAGGCTCAAAGGTTTGTGTTCAGGGGCGTGCAGGTCTTCCTTCCTGTGCGAGGAGTGGACCTCTCCTCTGCTCTGTGGTGCTGCTATGTGATGCCAGCAGCTTCCTCAAGGGCTGGTCTGAGGATGCCATTGCCTTCTGAGGAGTGAAACTCTGGAATGAGCCGTGTCCTGAACGGACTGGAAGTGAGTGATGGGGTTGTGCCTCTTCTCTCCTCCTTTTGCTGGTGTGGGGGCAGAGAGGGTGACGGATACACCAGAAGTTCTGTGCATCCTGGGGCTCTTGTTACTCATTGTCAAAAACTGCAGCCAACTCTATTACGTTGTCACAAGCCAAGGTCCTGGCCTTGTCTCCATCCCCCTGCCTTGCCCTGAATTTTGCTAACATGCATGAATACAGAGTCCTGAAATTCAGGTTCATGGTTCCAAAGTTCATGGTCTTGAGAATAAACAAAAAACTATTGTGGTGGCTGAGAGCTGCATACCCCATTAACCCAGAATCATGAATATTTATCGTGCTGGATTACAAAAGAACATAGAGACTATATTGTATTTCCTATAACTTTATTTCCATGGCATCTTTTCTTGGTGGGTCATTTTAATGTAAGCTTTGCTTATTTAGTTGCACACTTTAAGCCGATTAACTTTTTACTAATAAAATGTGTGTTGCCTCCCTTTGTCCCAGCTACCGTTTGTTTGTACCTACACTCCTGTGACAAAGAGTCCCAGAGAACTGCTTTAAGCTCTGGATAAATCCCACTGCTGGAGGCTTTGGCCCAGCTGAATTTCTGAGCTGATTTCAGCCTTGCATTTTCCCTTTTCCTCTCTTGCTGCCTTGAAGGTGGACCCTCAAAGCAAGGTCTTTGGGTTGAGCACCTTTCCAGTCTTGAAACCATTTGTAGTGCTCTGGGGGTAGCAGAAATTATTTGGCCTGTTATTGCTTGCTCTCTGAGCTGGGCTAGAATAAAACTGTGAGTGGTGGGAGTTGGGATTTTCCAACCATGAAGACTGGTCTGTGGCTCTGCATCTTTAGTAGTTTCCCAGCTGGTAACCACGTTATTCTTTCCTGCTTACAAAATTTGCCCTGTCATTCAATGTCCAACATAGTGCATGCTTTACTGTGGCTTCTCTCTATGAGAAGTATCATCCCAGAGAGATGATAACCTCCTGTCATTTTGTTAAAGACCCTGTATAAAAACTGTGCTTTTTAACCAAAGGCAATTCAGGCCACAATTTTAAAGTTCGTTAGGAGCCAAAAGGCATGGATAAGCACTTGGAAAATACTTTCTAAAGGACTTTTATAAATCTGTTCTTTTATATTTGGAGCTTTGCTAAAGCTAAAATGATCCCTTAGAAATGTAATGTTAATACTTAAGAATGACTGATCTGCCTCAAAACAAACTCAGTAACCTGTTTTCGTTGGGGCAGCAGTAAATGCCAAAGAAGGTGTGGAAAAGCAGGGTAAAACAGAGTGGTACATCCAGAAAGTCTCCCTGGCTGCAGTAGACTCCACAATCCCCTGTCCAGAGATGGCTCGTTGTCTTTAATGGTATTGGGTAGCTTTGTCTTCCATCTGCTTTCTTTTTGAACCCGTGTAAGCTTTTAGCATCCATAGCCTGCTGGAACAAGAAGTTCCAGACCTTAACTGCAGCATCCCTGTGCTCTTCTCTTACTCACCTGTGAGTCAGAGCATCTGGTGTCTCAGAGGTTTAGTTAGTGTTGCCTACCTGTTTCCATTTTTGTTTCCTTTTACACCAAAGCTTCCCACATGTTGGCTCTTGTCTCGGGGAGATTCAGAGGAATTTAGCTATTTTTAATAGCAGAAAATCCTCATCCTTTGCTATTGAAGGAAAACCCTTTCTTTAAGAACTCTGAGATCACACTGGCTGTGGAAAAGGAGGGGAAACATTGAGGGCAGTAGCAGGCAGCCATGCTCCACACCCTGTGGAAACTGCTTAGTGCTCCTCTGCAGCAGATCATATGAGCTTGTAACTGGCTTTCAGCTGGTTTAGGATTCTGCTTAGGAGCTAGGGGTGACTCAGGAAGAGCAGTTTTAAAGAGCAGTGGATGGGGCACTTCTTAGCTTGTGAAAGTTCACAACCTGCCCTTGTTCTGCTGGCACCTGGAAAGCATGAAGTGGCAGTGGAAGTCCTTTGGGTAGCTTGTACTCAGTATTCCCTGCCGATGGCAGAAGCACGTGTATTTAGTGTAGTGCATTGGTTTCCCTCTTCAGGGGAGTAGTTTGGGGTTTATTTATTGTTTCAGATTTGTGAAGTTCCTGGGTTTTCTTCCCCAAACTTTCCCAATGGCTGCTTGTCCTCTGTATAGGACTAGTGGAGCAGATGAGGTTTCACATGAGTCATGATTTTCAGCATCAGGTATGTGGGTGTAAAAGGGTGTATTAGCAACAAGCCCAGAGAAATGCACTGATGTGTTCCCCCTTTCCATTGCTCTCTGACCCATTGTGCCACACTCGTAACCTTTCCTATGCAGTCGGACCTGGTGAGGAGACAAAGCCAGCCTTAGCATGTGAAGCCATCACCAGCCATGGAGATAATGGTTCCCCATCCAATGGCACCCAGTTCCTGTGTGACAGTTATGCTGTGTCCTGCAGTAGGGATGCCTTTCATGCTAAAGAACACTGTGAACTGTACTTATCCCACCTAACCAGCACGTTAGTTGCTTTGTTTGAGGAATATGGTATGTTGGACACTGAATTATGTTTTCTGAGCTACCTTAAATATTATTTTCCTCAACATCCTCAGACTGCTAGACCCTGATAATACCCCTTTTTACCAGTTGATTTGCCTGCTTTCAGCTCTTCAGTGTCTGATGGTGAGGGAGCTCCATCCTCTCTTGCACCTAGGTACATGAAGAGTGGCTAAAGGTTTGCTCCCCACTATACTGCAGGTCTGTGCAAGATCTGGAAGGGAATCAGAAGAGCACAGCTTGAAATCCTCCATGTTAGGCCATAGTGCTTTGTGGTGGTTTTTAATCTTGTGCAAGGGGTGTACCATGCAGAGGAACACTGGCATTTGATGGATGTTGATGTGGCTGCAGAGGGATGACTGATAGGAGGGGGAGCAGATCTGCTGCTGCTGGGTTGTTACAATAGCTGAATAGATGGGAATGTTTTTTGATGGGGGCAACCCTTCTGGAAAGTGCTTGCATTTTGCTTTCCACTGATCCAGAGCTGTCTCTGAGAGGGTGAGACAGAGGCAAATCTCCCTCCTCATCCTTTCTGCTAATGGTGGGAGGGAAAGGGGTGTGCTACTGCTCCCTCAGGCTGTCCTGCTGAGCTAATCCCCTGTCCATGGCATCTTCTGGAGGAGCAGGAGGGATTGAAAACCAGCAGCCACTGGAGCAAACCTGAGCACCGCCTCTTTCTAACCCAGGACAAGTGTCCTGCAGTAAACAAGCCACTTGCTATTTTGGTGCCTTCCTTTATTTTCCAGCAGGGCTAGTGACCCTGCCTGCTGCTGATGCTCAGGGTTGCTCATGATAAGGCCTGGCTTAAAGCTGTGGGAAAGGAACTAGATTCTATTTTGCAGTTCTTTGGGTTGGAGTTGTCTCTGACTAGTCTGCCTGTGGCTGGGAAATGTTTTTGGAGCCTGAGCCAAAAAAGGGCTTCGTTGTCTCAGAGCATGCATAACACAGAGACCGTACTGGCACCGCTAAACCCTGGCAGCTGCCTCAGAGCAGCTCTGGTCCCTCTCGCCTTTGCTCCCTGCTTTTGTCAAACTGCAATGTCCCGCTTCAAAGACAGGCACACTCCTGACACAAGACTGTTTGCTCTCCAGAGGGCACTAACAGCTTGTCAGGGGAAGAACTTGTCTGTATAATGATATTTTATTAAAGCTGAGAAATGTCAAAATTGAAGTTTGCTTTTATACTTTCAACCCTTCCCTGCTTGTGTGTTGTGATAGTTGCTAATTATGCAATTGCATGATGCTGCTTCAGGAATAGATCCAGCGGTGAGGCAGAGGGGACTGATTTGGACAGAGATTCTTTCTCTTCTCTTGCAGAGCCAGGAAGGTACACACAGAGCAAGGATGAAAAAAGATCCTTGCTAGCTTTGTGCTTTACTGGGTATTTGGCATAGGAGCATATGGATCACTTACAGAAGTGCCAAGTACTTGCTGTCACAAAGTGGGGAGCAGAGCTTTGACACAGACTAGGCTAATGCACAGGGTGCAGCTGAGGTGTTTCAGAGGGGGAATGGCCAGCAGAAATGCTTATGATTTATATTTATAAATGTTCAACTACATAAATATATAATGTAATCTTACAAATATTTGTGAAGGCCTGGGATGAGTATCTCTGACTGTTCCTTTGTATTGAGGACAAAGCTGGAAAGGGAGGGATGGGCATACTGAAGTAGAAGTCCACCCACTGCCTAAGAGTCCAACAACTGCTCTCTGACCCAGCCATGCCCACTGATGCTGCAGTCATGGCCACTTTATTCTGATTTAAAGCTGGGCTGCTGCTGAGGAAGGCGGTCTTTCCTCTCATCGTCCTTCTCCCAGTATCAGTGAGCTGTGGGAACTGAGCACAAAGAGGGACTAATCTGGTTTTTGCTCAGAACCAAGTGGTTTTTTACTTTCCAGTCCTCTGAATGCTTGTGGTAGCACAGGAAAGGCTGCAGGAACAAGTGATTGGAAAAGGAGGGAAGTAAAGAGAGAAATCCAGCTGCCTCTAGGAGTGTAAATGAATAATTCTGCAAGCTGCGTACCATGTACAGGTGATGGTATTTCTGTTGTGCATGTGCTTGTCTCATCCTGCTCGCTTGTCTGGACACTCATGGCTCTAGTTAACCTTCCCTGAGAGACCTTCCAGTTTCCATGCAGTTGTAGGAGATTTCATGTATTGCCAATCAAATGTGACTGGAAAGCACTAAGGATGAGTTAGCAGTTAGGGGAGGTGTGGAAGGTAGACAATATTTGCATATGCATGAAGCATAAGCCTTGTTGAATGTCACCTTCTGCTGGATGCCTGAGGGAGCAGAGCTCAGACTGGTGTCTCTGGCCTTCCCTGGGAGGTGAAGGATGAATGACGCCTCCTTCAAATTGCTGAACACTCTATTTTAGTGCTGGCTCTTCACATCTGCTGTGGTGTGATACAGTGCTGAATGCCATGAAAGGCCTTTAAATGGCAAATACCTTCCACCTGAGATCCTCCTGATTCCAGAGCCTTTGATTCTGGTCTGGACCTGCAGTCTACTAGCAATTGTATTTGGTATGAATTCCACCATCTTGCCTTTGGAGGTGGCAGTGTGTTGATTTTAATTCTATTCCCAATCTCCAGTGTACTGATTTCTGTTCATGAGAAGACATGAGTGTTCTGCAGTGGTATCCCCAAAAGCAAAGACGACTGTGATGGAGAACCTGGATATGTTCCTAGCACTTTCTGATGCCAGTCTTCCATTACTGTAGCCTCACATGTGCTCCAGGCTTCCTGCAGAGTTTAGGGCATGAAATAACTCCTGTAATTTGGACCCATGGGAAGAGGCTGAACTGGAGAGGACCCTGCACTAATGGTGGAGGAAGCAGAGGTGGCTGCTGTTAGTATGCTGAGTTGCACAGCATTTTCATTCATTCCAGCTGTTTAATGGGATTACACGAGGAGTGGCTTCTGCCTGCAGACGTTTAGTGCCTATGGAAATCTGCAGCTGTCTGAGTCGGTTATGTGAAAATCCCACATCTCCTCTTTATGCATAGGAATTTCTGAATGACAGAAACCATGTGAATCAATTGCATGAGTAACTTTTCATGTGCTTCACCCAATACCAGATTTGAGAGATATTTTCTGTTAACTGTGTCTGTGGTCCCCAACAACTTCCCCAAAGAGGGAGGAGGTGCTGCAAGGTGGCCACTAGATGTAGGAGTAGGATAGCTTTGGTGAGAGTGGATCCCCTTACCTTGGGCAATGGGAGACAGTCCCTGTGCAAGGCAACGTGGAGCTGGATGCTCTCATATTCCACTTGGTCCAACTGCCCTTTCTGCCTGGTGAAGTGGCAAGGAGTAGACACCTCCATCCTCAAGAAAGAGAGAGGAACTCCAGCACCTTGGAGCTGGCCAGCCACGAATGGTCTGTCTAATAGTGGAGCACTGAGGTGGAGATCTGGGACATCCAGCTCTATCCTGGATTCTGTGACCATAAAATAATCACTTCTTCAGGACAGGCTGAGAAACATTTTTGAATGGTTCTTTAAGGCACCTGTTTGGTGCCTGCTCCAGCAAACTCTGTCTGAAGAGACAATGTGCATTTTACTGTGCAAGGCCTGTTCCAGTAGGCACAGGCTCTGCACTGCGCTTCCCTGGGGTGCAAGTACAACCTGCCATTGCTGACAAGGAAAATAGTGGCATCCGTGTACTTTCCCCTTTGAATTTTCAAATCCTTCTAATAGCCTCCCCTCCATTTCCAAATAGAGATATTTATTGTATGCTTCCCTGACTGGATCTACCTCTTGGAGAGCAGTAACCCTGAGTGAAGGCCTTACTGACAGTCCTCCCATCTACACATCTAGAGACCATTAGTTTGGATGTGGTCTAGCTGTAATATGGCAAGTGACCTCTTGGCAAGCTGGAATAGAGAAGAAAGCCACCGTGCGTATATTAGAAGTGAAATGTCAGCTTCTGGTGTCACAGCAAAATGTGGAAACATGAAATTATAGCTTATATGGAGCCACAGAGCTTCATTTAAGCTTTGAGCAATTCCAACAGTTACAGCCTGGTGCCCAATGGAAATGTCTGGATAAGGACTGAGCAAAAAGCATGGCTGTCCTATGAGTAAGTAACTTTTTCTGGAACAAGGAGCAGGAGGTGGTTACACTGATAGAGGGCAATGAAACACTGGAACAGGTTGCCCAGAGAGGTGGCATCCCTGAAAGCACTCAAGGTCGGGTTGGATGGGGCTCTGAGCAACCAGATCTAGTTGAAAGTGTCCCTGTTCATTGCAGGTGGTTAGAACTAGACCTTTTAAAGGTTCTTTCCAATCCAAACCCTTCTATGATTCTACAATTTCCACTTGTTGAGGTGTTCATCACAAGTCTTTTCCGAAGTCCGCCCACTGTGATCTGTAAAGTGTGTTACTGCAGTGGTGTGATCCCAGGAGGAGGCAGTGTTTGGACTGGTCAGCAACATCTGACTGTGAAAGGGGCTGGGGAAACCCAGGCAGACCTGGGAACAAAGGAGCTGTTGCTCGAGGACGAAACTTTTCTCTGTGGAAGCCAGACAATCTTCCCATTTATTTGTAAGTGGCATTTGGTCACAGCTCTTTGGCAACATATGGAAACTGTTTAAATTAGCCGTATGAGCCATGCGTGAAACAGATGCATGTTCTTGAGCAGGCTTTTATCGTTGATGGTTGAGCGAGGGAAGGGTGCAGCTGGCTTGCTTGGGAAGTGAGAACATATCCTCACCCAGATGTAGTTAAGTGCTTGAAGTGAAACAGAACTAGCATGTTAAAGAATGTATCAATAAAGACCAACTTCTCATGGGCACCTACTGCATAAATAACATGAATGGAGATCATGACAGCTGACCTTTCACTGCTTTCTTGGCTGCTCACTGTTGGTGCAGGGTCAGTTGTATTAAAAGAAGACAAGGTGCGTGATGCCCTTGCTAGTGTCTCTCACTTGTATGCTGATCTGTCAACAGCCTAGTTTAAAACTCCGAGGTCTGATCAGAGCACGGTTCTACACCTTTCTGAGCAATCTTAGTAAATAGAGCATAATGAGATCTTGTTGAAGAAAACAGAAAACTGTGGCTGCTATGACTTTTGAGTGTGAATTTTGGGAGCAATTTTGTATGGGGAGAAATTGCACCCAAAACTGAAGCTTCTGTAACTGGAGCTGTGACAGCCTCTGAAGTCTGAAGCCTTGTGGAGCTCTGTACACTGGGAGGACTGTGCTGCTGCACAGTTCTAGATGCTCACTGTGGTGTGCGTGGCTGTGACAATGAAAATGCCCTTGAATATTGAGAGCTTTGACTTTATGCATGCCAGCTGTGATGGGATAGACCAAGGTGGGAGTCACTGAGAAATCAGTGATTGTTGCTGTAGATGTTTGGGTGACTGAGTTTAGCTGATGTGGAACAGTAACACTGAAATACAAGAACAGAGCATTTATGGCAGTGATACTCAGCAAAGGGTGAGAAAGCAATCTACATTTTGGGACATCAGAAAGAACCATGTGAAGGAAAGCCACGGCAGGATGCAGACCTCTCCTGTGAGGGCAGCACTGTGATTCTGTGTGCTGCACAGGGATGTCTGCACAGTATTTATAGAGGGTTGTGCTGCTGCCAGATTTGTAGCTCTTGCCATTGCAAAGTAGACTGGAAGAGTGCCTGCTGGAGCAGGCTGGCTCCATCCTCTGCTGTGTCTACAGGTGCAAATCCAGAGAGGTAATTGAACAGGCTGCTGGTGAGCCTTATGAGCCACAGAAAGGGACATGAGATCATGTTTTCTTTGTATAAATGATGAGGCAATCACTGGTTTTTTTTCAGATTTCTTGTAGGAGTTTAAAATAGACAGGGAATGACCAGAGGGACATGGTATTTTAAGGGTTCTTGAACCATGTGTCTCTCTGAACCAAGAGTCCTTTCAGCAGCCTGTGCTGTGGGCTGTGTTGTGCTGAGCTACCAGCGCAGTACCCATCTGGGGCACCACTGTGTCCTGAAGGATTGCCCCCTTCTGGGGAAGCCACCTCTTTGAATTACACGATGCCAGAGACCTGGTTTCAGTGACCGAGGTGAATTACCTGGTAAACGCCTGTTTCTGGGCAAGTTGGTGGTACAGGGAGTTTCCCTGCGGCGCATAGTGCGGTGGGAGTGCCTTTTCTCAGACACTGGTGGGCTGAGCCCTTCCCCAGGCTTGTGCACACCAGCAGCCACCTGGTGAGCATGAACAGCCCTCGTGTGGAGGTGATTCCCCCAGCTGTAGCACCAAAGGCTTCAAATGTAAAACCAATGCATTTTCAAAATGAACAGGTGAACCAAACAACTGCTTGTGATGACAAATACTGATACTGTGACTGATGGATGAACCTGGGTGGAACATCTCCTGTGATGTGTTTTGACCTCTCATTTGTTTTTATTCACATGCTTCTTTGGACTGTTTTGGCTGGTGGTGAGACTCGCCTGAAAGCATCCTTGTCCCAGGTGTTACTCTAGCAATGTTTGGTGTATTACAGGGGGTGGAGCACTTCCTTTTGCAAGGTTATTTTTAACCCCTAAATATTTGTGGTGTGGCCAGTCCTGGATGGTGACTTGATGGTGACTGGACAGCAAGGAAGGGCTGTGTTCCCTGCCAGGGTGAGTGATTTCCATTCCTCCTGCTCAGGGTGCCACTGCAATTTTTCATGTGTAGTATCTCCCTCCAGGGAGTGTTTGTAAAGTTTGATTTTTATAGAGAAGAGTGAAGAAAGGAGATCAAGTCTGCTGGTCTCTTTTTGTTTTGTGTTTGGTGGTTGTCTTGAGAGTTTTGTTTGGTTGGTCTTTTGGAGAGAAAATAAACTTTTTATTTTGTCTCTTATTAACACAACATAAATGCTATGTTTAAGAATTTATCACAGCTCAGCATGTGCCTGGGACAGTGCTAATGCCAACTTGGGACAGTTCTCTCCAAAACTGGAATTGCCTAGTGCTTTGCTGCGTTATGCTCACCTGTTTCCTCTGCTATCATCTCTTGCTTTTTGTTGATGCTGTGACTTTGCAGCTTGTGAGGGCTCCAGTCCTGTGGGTTGCTGAGCCCTTCATTCCCTGGAGTGAGCTGTGGTCCTTGCTGGTTTGCAGAGCAGGAATGTGGCATTTGCCTAGTTCCTGAGACCTCATGCAAGGATGACTTTTGTCTTTCCTGCTGGGATACCTGTGCCTGGCTTAAGGCACAAACTCTGCTGTGACCTGGGGTGCCTTTGGTTACATCCCATGCCCCCACCATGCCGTCAGTGCTGCAGCCACTCCAGCTTCTGATCTCATTCTGATCTCTTCATTGTGGTGTTTTTGGCAACCCAAATTCCCCACCCAGGCCTGAGAATTTAACATCAGCACATTTGCATGACTGATCGGATTTGTCTCGCTTCTGTGACGACATTGTTTCTATGGAAAATTAATGGATTCTCACGTTGTATTTTTAATGGCTGAAACCACCTCCCTGCCCACCCTCCCATCTCTGAGCTTTCAGAGGGAAAGTCTGTAAACAGCTCAAATTAGCTATCCTCCATAAATAGCTCCCATTTCTTTCCTGCCTGCTGTCCGTTTCTTTTTTCTCTTCCAACAGTGCTGCAACACTCCTCTCCTGGTGTTGGTGGATAAAGAACAATGAGTAAAATGAGCCTATGTTTGCTTTCCTTGTCTAGCCCTTGAATAGCTGTGATCTATCATGAACTGCCTCCTTTCATCCAGAACCATGTGGCTTTAAATTGTCAGCCTGCCTTAAAGTTTGCTCCAAGCAGGCCTGCTTTGCTACCTTTCTTTTTGAGGATGCAGCTCAGTCCGTGGCTCCGCTTCTGTTCATTTTTGCCATGAGCCAATTTCTTTTGTGGGTGGGCAGGTGGCAGTGAATTTTCTACCTATTTGAGGTCACCCATTCCCCTGTTGCAGTGCTTGGGCTGAGAACAGTGAGGTTTTGACACCTGTGTGTGTCTGGCCACCTGAAAGAAAAACATCCCTCCCCAAATGATGTCATTTGAAGTGCAATGTCCTCAGTGGGGGGGACAGTGCTTAGCCACTGAACATTCCAAATGAAATTAGAAGAGTTTTAGTCTTAAATTTTCTTCTGTCATCTCTAAGGTTATGTTTCTCATCTTAATTTTGAGGAATAAATCAAGAGCAAGTCCCATGGTATGGGAATTATCTGAGGAAAAGGTCTGACCTGGATGTCTCCTCCCAGAAGACTGGAACTGGTACCCATAAGGCTCAGAAAGTCTTGTGGGACAGCTACTGAGGGACATGCAATATTTTAGGTCAAGGTCTCCTGACTCATGGTACCAAAACCAGTAGTGATGAACAAGAACCTGAATTCCTGAGACAGAAACTGCTGGCAGCCAGTCCCCATGCCTGTCCTTGGGGTGATGCTGGGGTAAGAAGGTGATCCCTAACCACTCTCAGTCTTAAATGGTTGACTGGTGACAGTCAGGGCCTGGAGTCCCTACAAGGCAAAGGAGAAGGTCCTGTGAAAAGAGCTTGTTCCATTGGTGCCCAGCTGGGCTGCATTTGGTTTTCCTTGCACTGGGGTGTGTTTGCTGCTAAAGACCCGGCTCTCAGCCCCACAAGCCCAAGGTGGGGTGCTGTCTCTTGCTGAGAGTGGGGCAAGTTATTAGGGACCTCAGCTGAGCTTCTATTCGTACCTTCTGGTTTTAGGTCCAGATACCTGCAATACCAAACCAGCCCGGTACCTCAGCTAGGAGGTTGTGTTTGCCAGCAGAATAGGCTTTCCTTTAGTGCTTTGATAATTGAGATGCACTGCTACAAATGGCAGGCAGGAAACCACAGGCACCAGATCTGTTAGTTACTTAGGACAAAAACATTGTCAGTTTTTTAGGCAAAAATGATGAAAGTATCCTTTGGATTTTTGTGGTGTGGAGAGAAAAGGAGGCAAGAGAGAATCTTCTCTGTGTTGGCAGAGGCTGGGCTGAAGCAATGGACTGTGCAAAGTGTTACTTTTCTGGATGCAATTGTTGCTTGGGGCTTTGGATTATATTAGCATGGAAAAAATGCCTCCAAGGGAAGAGGCACAAATCACAGCTTGACCAATAGGGAGGGGAAAAGGACTATAAAACAGAAAATCAATTTAATACTCAGTGGGTGTTTGCAGCGTGCTCACCCTTCCTTCAAATTGCCAAAGGAAAGATTAATTAAAGTTATATTGAGCAGCAAAAATGATGAAGGGGGTGAGATAGGGCTTGTGTAGTTCAGCTTTCTCCATAATTAATTGACAAAAGCATTCTTGGATTTCATTACCCAGAACCTTGCCATCTCCTGCTCTTAAAGTGCAGCTGAAGCAATGCTGGATTTCCAAGACAGCATTGCTGCCTTGCAGGTTGAGCTAACAAGGGTCACTTCATAGGCACTTTGGGAAAGGGCTTCTTCTGTAAAATAGTGCTACTGTGCTATTTGTAGGTCTTATCATTTAGGATCAGGCCACAAAATCCTTTTATCTGGTTATGGCTTTGTTTCCTGGTTCCCGTTTCTAGTAAGGTTGAGAGCTGTATGCACTGTGGGGTGCAGGTGTTGGCAGGGGATGGAGAGAGCTGGTTCTTAGGTCTCTTGTCTCTGTCTGCTGCCTTCATTTAACCAGAACAACTTTAGAGCAGGGTGTGACAAAAGCTGTTGGTGATTGTGGCTCCATGGAATGGACAGAATCCAGGAAGGATACCTGTGTCCCTCAGGCAGCAGGAGGGGGCCAGAGCTGCCTGGTCAGGACAGCCAAATGAGTTGCTGAACTTGGTTTCACTTGCAAGGGAATGAGGTCTCCAAATGAATTTACCTGCTTTCGGGGTGGCTTTGAGGATGTTTGCCTGTCTGTGTTGGGGGGTAAAGATCAAACTGCATGTGTTTGTGAGTCCATGGTAGCTTCTCCCTAAAGTCTGTTTCCTGCCTACACAAAAAATGTGGCCAAGAGGCACTCTGCAGACTGTCTACAGCTTTCAGGGAGAAAAATTCAGAGACGCACAGCCAGATCCCTATCTCATGTCAGCATTGCCGTGGAAGTGGAACTTGGATCATCACCTAGAGCAGAAAACAGAGTATTATGAAGCTCCCACAGCTTAATTTACTTCCTATGGAAGCAGGAGGGGTTAAGCCAGTTGCTTGGGTTTTGTACCCCACATTACAGGGGAGCAGCTTCCTTAAAGCTCTGAGGTGCTCTCAAGTACTGGGCAGCAGACATCCATCCCCAGGCAGTGCTCTCACATGAAGGTGCAGCTGTTTAACCATTTCAGGGCCCATAGAGGGAGCTGCTTTGCTGCTTGTGGCATGGATTTCCAGCTGCCTGGCATGGCTTTCCAGCTCTGTGTGTTCACATATGCCCTCCTGCACTGCTCATTTTACTGGGAATGGGTTTGTAGATTATTGGATTGGCGTGACTACCATGTTGAAGTGGGAAGATGAAGACCTTTAGTGAGGAAGTAACCAGGAGAGTTGTGAATTTTAAAATGAAAATACCTTTCTCCTAACCTGATTCTGGCAAGCTCTATTGCTCAGTTCCTGGTTAAAATAACATAGTATTCAGTCCAGGGACTGCAAAGCTGGGCATTGTGTAGGCTTATGTGTATGTTTGCAGTTTTGAACAAACTCAAGCCCAAAGTATTTCTTTGTTCCTGCATTGTCACCTTCCAGGATAGGAAATCCGTTGGATATGAATCAGGACTTCTGGCCTAATTGAGTCTCCTGCAGATCACTTCCCAAGAGACAGTGGTTTGGGACCACTACACATGATAATTTAGGCAGTTTAGGTTTCTGCAGAAGTCTGGATAGGGATTTAGACTCTGGTTCCCAGGAGATTTTGATGTTTTTGAAATATTTGTTGCTGTTTAGAAGCAGACCTTGTTCATAGACATTCCTATGCAAACTGAGAGGAATTTCTGAAACAAAATGTGCTCCCTCGACAGGGGAACTTCCCACTGAAGATAGAATCCCCAAGTCCCTGTTGCCAAGAAACCCCACTGATGCCAGACACCAGCTCTGACTCCAAACACCCTTGCTGAGTGGAGCCGGTTACCACCAGAGCCTCCACGGCAGCTTATCCCCAAAGCTGGCCAGTGGGAAACTTCTGTTCATTCCTACTGAGGAGAAACAAACTGATCTGGATGAAAACATAATGGATGAATGTGGCAGTTTTGATGCTTTTTGTTTACTTGTTGCTTGTTTCCCATCTTCCTTTGTCTTGAGTGTTCAATGCTCACAATCTGGCCCTATTTCCAAGTTGCTGGTCCAGGATTTTTTTCTCTCTCTTCTTTCAGTGGTTTCTGCCTTACTTTGAGACTTCACTTTTCCCTCTGACACAGTTGTTACTTTGCCCTGAAGAATGTATTGAGCTTTTTCTATACGGTATAAATCTTAGCATTCTTCAGAATATTGTTCTGCTGGTTCCTGTGCCAGCAGGAGGTTCAGCAACAGACCTGCCTGCCTGCAAGGAAAGAAATATGGAGGTGCCGGGAACGCGCTTTGATCCGTTGATTTATTTTCTTATTGTTAGACTGCAGAGTGTTAGCCCTAATGAGAGCGTGGCCAGCCCTGAAAACTAAATCTCCCAGCACTCAGACCTGTCAGGTTGGGAAACATTCAGTAGATGCTCAAAAATAACTTGGCGTGGTTTTGCCAGTGCATGAGGAGTTGTTCTGCTATTTGCCAGGAGGTGGGATGTGTTTCTGTGTCCACATATGCCCAGCTCCCCTTGCCAGGTGCTCCTGTTGCTCAGGTGGGAGGGACGTGGTTTTTCTCTTGCACTATTTGGATATGGTACAGTCACCTCCAGATCAAAAGGAACTAATTGGTGCCCTAGGACCTTTCCATAATGTAGGTGATGGGAGAGCAGAGATGTGGGTGGGGATAGAGATTGTGCCTTAGAAATGCATGTATGATTGATCTTATGGGTGGGTTCAGAGCACATCCTGCATTTGCACTGTGAGGCACAAACAGAGGGTGTGGCTCATGACTTTCGTGGCTCAAGACACAGCTGAGTCTGTGTCAGGCAGGCTGTATCAGTTGCCTGCCCGTGATGCTCATGGCACTGGCGATGTCAAGGTTAATTGTGCGAGCACTTCTTCCTTGTATGTTTTGTACTGACACAAGTCATGAGGTACCTCTGCTTGGGAACCCAGCTCTTATCTACACACAGGGGTTGTGAATGCTAGTGAAAACTGAGTTGTGAGTATTGATGAAACAAATCTGAGGCACCTACTTGGGTTCACATTGCTCTTTGTTTAACCTGCCCATTGCTGTATTGCCCGGTGGGATACCTGCTCAAAAAGAGCAGCAAAACCGTGTTAGAACTCTGCTAGAAGGACTTAAATGAAATCTGTTAGTGTGAGCTGTGCCAGCTAGCTGCAAATTCAGACAAGACCCTTGAGCTGGTGATAGACATAGCTTAGTGTGACCCCATAGAAAGAGGGCCCCTTTGACTCAAATTGGAAGACATAGTCCTCAATCTAGGTTCAGATCCTGTTCAGCACTTAAAACCTGCCATTTCTTAATAAAAGCTTCAGATGGTGAGTCTATATTTGAGGTGGAATGGGATGGTGGGAGCTTTCCTGGCAGGCAGAGTATACACATTTCCAAAGTCTCTTTCTGTCAATCTCTGTCACAGCTGGTTCTGATCAGTGCTAGAGGGAAAATTGCAGTGGTCTTCCACAACATGCAGAGGGTGACTGCTTTGCTGATCCCTGTCATCAGGGTAAAAATATGGCCTATACTGATGCTGGAATAGGGGCTTCCTGGCAAGAGTTTGTGGCAGGCAAATGGATGAAAGGTTTGCTCCAGCTTGGTGGCTGAAGATCAGTTCAAGCACAGACGCTGGGTGATGTTTCTCAAGTATGGAGTTATATTCTTCTTGTGCCAGCTCAAGTGGATCATGTTCTTGTAGAAGCTTGGAGCTGACTGTGGTGAGGGTGAAGGATACCCATCCCTGGGAATTTGTCTTGAAGTGTTAGAGATCAGCCTGGTTTTAACAAATTGCAACAGTACATTTTGGGTTGAGACGTATTTCTAGGAACAGTATTATTTAGTTTTCTGTCTGAATACCATAAGCTTCTTTTGGTGATTTATTCTTTTTCTTACTAGTCTTTGAAGGAGAGAAAAAAACCTCAGAAAGTACAAGATTTTTCTTAAAAACCCTGGATGACACACAGTTTTCATGGAAAACAAAAGTTTTAAACAGTTGCAAACGCTTCTGAATTGAGTTCTCATGAGAGATAGGAAAATTATTTATCTCCCCTGAAATAAGATTGTGCTACTCAGAACTAGGGAAAGGAGAAAATGCAAGCAGGGAATAGGAGAAGGGTGACCTCAGGGCAGAAAAAGCAGGTTGGAGGTGATTTGCAGGGAAGAGTGGTGACATTTTTAGAAAGAAGATGCTTTGCGCCGTCACATTGCTGGGGACTCCCCAGAATGTTACTGTGGAAAATGAGAACTGTGAAGATATTGATGGTTTTGGGCCGTGGTTGTGGGGGAAGCACCTGGAAAAACTGTTGAGCCTGTCCTCTGCCCAGAAGGTGGTGTTTGTTCTCCTTCCCAGTGCCACCTGCCATGCTTTCCTGGTCTCATGGCACCTCTGTGCTCAGCACACAATTCAGACATCAGCATGTGGACTGTTTTCCTGTGGGAGAAATGTGCCGAGAACACAGACAGCTTGCCAGGCTGCTTTTTTCTTTTTGGTGCTGAATTTGTTTGTTAAACACAGTCATCCTTCCCCTTTGCTCAGCAGACAAATGCTGTCTGGTTGCATCTGCTAGGGGGTGGTGAGGTTCAGCATTCAGGTGGTTGGTGCAGGTTACCAGTCCAGCAGAGAAGCAAAGTCTCTTGTATTGGCTCCATCAAGCTCAATAAGAGCTGCTCTGTTCTTACTATCTAGAGCGATTAATGCATTTTCTCAAAGAAAAGCTGGCATGCTGTTGCACTGTGTGTTAAGAGTTTGCACCTGGGTGTACACTACAGAGCTCTGCCAAGAGAAACTCTGGTTTCCAAGCTTGTTAGCCTGCTGTTTGGAGATTTAAATTTTTTGTTTGTTTCTTTCTTTTTCTTTTATTTTGGAAATCCTCCCACATTAAATTAAAAAGGAGAACTTAGTAAAAGAAATCAGAAGGGATGATTTGAGATGCTTCATTTGCCAGCAGCCTCTGAACTTGTGACCCTCTAAAATAAAGTACTTGGGCTTTCCTGTGGGACGGCTCCCTCTGTGTGGAGGCAGGCTTTCAGGCTTGCATATCTTTAGGAAGGGGCCTTTGACAGCATAGGAGAAGTTGCAGTGTAGCATTCTCAGCCGGGACTTCCAGCAAGGAAAATTGTTCAGCTGGTTGGGGACTGTGATAAATCATGGTTCCCCTGGAGCATGCTGGGACTGCAGAGAGCTGGAAATAAATGCTAGGGAAATTCTGCTTTTGTAGTGGGCTATCTTTTGGGATGATGTATGGCTTTGTAACAGAAAGAGATCCCTTCTCTAGAGCTGGGAGAAAACTGCTGCCTTCCACTGGGAAGGAAAATGTAACAGTTCTGTTGATGTAAATCCACACTGCAGCTTGCCCTGAAAGCTGTGTTTTGGCATGGGCTACCTTAGCCTGAGAAACAGACTGTGTGGTACCAATGGAAAAGAGCCACCCAGAGCCCAGGGTGCTGGCAATGAGTTGGGACAGTAGGTTTGACAAGAGGGTAGGGAATGGTGGTGATGGATGGCCAGTTATGGTAATGACTTCCCAAGCTTGCATCTCTGCCTCTTGACTACCACGTTGTTCTGGGCAAGTAATTTCTGGGGATGGGTAAAATGTCATCTCCTCAAATTGCAGCCACGGGAACCTATGTCACTGCTTTCTTCCACTTTCATCCCAATCAGCTTGGGATGTTTGGCTGTACTAGTAGACTTGTTACCTGGTGGGGATCTGCCAGTGTTTTGGGTTCTTCTCTGTTCTGAGTGACGGCTTAGATTGTCCAGAAGATGGGGAGAGCCTGAGTTTTGTGTTTGTGTAGCAAATGGAGGTTCTACCCTAGTTATAACTGATGTCAGTCTGTGTATAGGTTTGTCTGCACTAAGTATGTCCTCTTCTGGAACTGGGTTTTGGCAGCACTTTTAAGAAGACCCAGCCAAAATGTTGGAGCCAGCCTCTCTTGAGGCTGCCATGGCCAGGTAAACAGTGGGGACAGCTTTGTCCCAGGGAAAGGGAGAAGCAGTAGAGTTATCCTCTGCTCATGCCAGGGCTCTGCTGCTTGTAGCAGGCGGTAGCAAGCAAAGATTTCTTGCCATGCCCACATCCCAGAATAGTGCCATTGGCAAATTCTATTGTACTGACTGAGCTGCTGAGATGCAGAATAGAGGAATCAAGTGTTGCATCAGAACCAGCACCATGTTGTGTCAGAGAAAACTCTGAGTTAACCTTTCTTAATTCAATTGCCACAGATCTGATTGCAAGTTTCTGATATTCAGGCAAAGGTCTGTATTCCACTTGGTCTTGGTAGTGAAAGAGATGATTGGTAAAGCGCATTGGTTTCTCAGGCCGAATGTGCTTTGATCAGTGATGTTCCTAGTATAGCAGTAGGATGTTTTTTGCCCTCAAGTAATGTAAATTTTGACTTAACAAGAGAAATAAAAAGCTATTTCATCCAATCTGGTCGCTGTTGCAGACAGTGCCTTAGCATTGTTCCTTGTCTGTCTGACTGAGTTCTCTTTAGCTGTATCATTAATTAATTTGCTCTGTTTTTTCTTATTTTTCATCAGCCTGTACAGGCTTCTTGTATGAGTTATAAGAGCTCTCTTTGTAATCTGTTTGTCATTTCTGAAAGATCTGCTAGGCTTGGTCAACTGCCTCATTGCCTGTGTTTATTTTGTTCAAATTCTTGAAATGGTAACTATACACTGTGCAGCATCAACTTGGCCAGGATACTCCAGGGATATAATTTTTTCCACTCAAATGATTTGTAGTCTGTTTCTCTGAGCTGTGGATATTAAGCGATCAGTTTGTTGATTTTGTTTTGCTGACTTCTGACCAAAATTCAAAGATTTTTACAAAATTTAAAACACTGCAAACTTAAATCTAGGGAACTGATCCACAAGGGGGCAAATAACGGGTGTTTCTCTAGCAAAGTGGCAATGGTAGGCTGGCTCTCAGGCTGGATTGAGACCAGTGCTGTGTGTCTGGGTGTATGAGGTCCTGAAGCCTGCAGCCTTTAGATACACCCTGCTGAGCTCGAGTGCTTCACTGCTGTGCTCCAGTCTTACACACGTTGTTAGGCTGGGGATGGTGCGGGTGCAACATCTCAGTAAGGATCTGAGCTGTGACTTACAGATTTCACAGGAAATAGGGCAATGCTGGTGGTTGCCTCCTGTAGGCTTTAAGGAGCAGTGAACACCATCTGGTTGAGAGTCACACCTATATGAATGAGTGGCACAAGGAATCCCAGATAATCATCTCATTTTGGTGGATCTATGCTGTGACTTAATGTAAGTGCTGTCACTTGGCCTCCGCTGATGTCCGCTGTTTGTGCTTTTAGAACTGCAGCAGCCTTTGACCTTTTTCTGGTCCATGAAGTTATTGCCTTTCAGATGTGATACAAGCCAGAACTGTACTTTTCTTCCAAAATAAAAACTAAACTAATTGCACTTTGTTTCTCTCCAGCTGCCTTTTGGGGAGATATCGCTTTAGATGAAGATGATCTGAAGTTGTTTCAAATAGACAGAACTGTTGACTTAACAGAGCATTCAGATGGCAACGCGAGACACACTTCAGGTAAGGGCAGCCCCGGGGTAGTGGTGCCTTCTTTCACCTGGTTTTGACCTTAGGGAAGGAGCACTTCCATTTCACTCGTAATGCTGTTCCCACAGTCAGGGTGGTGCATGCAGAGCTTAGTTATGGCACTGAGGGTGGGATCCAACTCTGAACTTTGTTAAATAAAAAACAAGTCACAATTTCACAATTTGATGTAGCCAAATCCCATCTTGTCTGAGGGAGGTTTTCAGATTTACGGCACTGGTCTCTTTCTATGAGGAAATACCTTTTTGCCAGTTTGGAAGGAAATGTGTTTGAAGTTGGGCCACTCAGTTTGACAGGAGTTCTGACTCTTATTGTGTTCCTTTTCCTTTCACTGTATGATCTTAATGGAATAACACATTTTTTCAGCTGTCTGCCTAGTAAAACCCACTGCAGTCTGGCATACAGTCTGCTCTAGAAGTGATATAATTGAAATAGGTTAACAATTGTGTTGATTTTCTGTAAAGTGTGGGCTCATTTTGTCCCCCTATGCAACTCTAATGCTCAGTCTCATGCCAGACAAAAGGTGTTTCTTGACTCAGGAGCTCTGACTGCACTCCAGCTCTAACAGTCTCTGAAACACTCTGCAGCTGGTTCAGAGGGCTCCCCACAGTATTTTTCCCTCTACTTTACTGTATGCTGAAAGAGAGAAATTGCTGCAAGTCTGAGCTCTGAGAGATACCAGAGTGTCTGGAGACAGAGCAGGTCAGAACAAACTTCTGTTTTTCTTTGCTGTTCTGCCTATAGGTTAGCAAGTAGGGTGAGAGGTTGGGTAGAGGCAAAAATCACTGAAATTGTATATTTACCTGATCCCCGTGAAATTCAGCTCATATATCACTTGAAAGCACTGGTGGCTGGATCTCTTTCCTTGTAACTGCCTAACTTTGGTGTCAGAACATCTAAGCACCGTGTAGGTCTGGTTCTGGGGATGAGTGGTCCAGCTTCCTGTTGGGATGAGCGTGAAAGATGACACATGCAACGCAGGCATATTTAATTGTCAGTGTAAATGAAATTCTTGATAGAGAAGGGCTGTCCAGTTCTTCAGATTATGGGTGGCTCCCTGGAAATGCCATTGTCCTGCATTACCATGTCACTTAGCCCTTTCATATAATGTTTTTGGCTGTCACACATTCTTAGGTGATAGATTATTAGGAGCAGAAGATATATCAGAAAATGAGGATTAAGTGGGACAGGCAGCATTAATCTCTTTCGCATCTCTTTGGTCAGTTCCTGAAGTTAGATGAAGACACTACTGGGAAAGCAAAGTCAGATGATGTTTGAATATATTGGTTTTCTCAGGTAACATTTTTAGTTGTCATGTCTAGCACATTTCTTTCACTTGGCACTGGTGCCAGATCCATGCCATCTGGAAAATGAACTGGATTTCATAACTCACATCTGTATCACGTAATGCAGGCACTGGTCTCTCACAGCCATGGCTCATGTGGTGTGGTTGGACCAGTCTCTTCCTCGCACTTTTTACTGGTGCATTATACAACACTTTGCCTTAGGTGAACGGAGATGTCGCCTCACTCACTTGCCCTTGTCCTCATCTCTGGCAGGTTTCATTTGTACCCCTGGGAGTGCAGCTGACAAATGGGCAGCCCCCGTGACTGTGATGCTTTCTGCAGAGCACACACTGAGGGATCTCTATGGTCACCTGCCCTGTGAGGAGCTCTCTTCAGGGGCAGGAAGGGTTGATTCTTCTCTTGAGGGGCTTGCTTGACACTCATGTGAATTGTAAGAGGGTGGTCTACTTCAGCATGATAGGGATTGGGCTCCATTCTTCCCTGGGAGAAAATCCTACTCCCTGTTTTATTTCCAGTGGGAAGAATGCAACCTCTGTACAGAAAGAGCCTAAGACCTTTTTTTGAATGGAACCCCTCGAATTATAACATTTCAGAGTTTCCTGAAGCTGTTAATCGGATTAGCTGTATAGCGGAGGAAGTACTTAATACGTATATACAGACACACAGGCTCCTCGTATCTGGGAGCTGCAGTTCTGAACGTTTTATTAGGCCAGGCATTCTTCTTGCCTGGTGTTGTTCCCTTGTTCCCAGAAAATGCTGTTCATCTGGGAGGAGGAGTGAAAATTGTGCCATTTGACACTGCTGGGCTGTTCATAGGTGTACACCCTCATAGCTTGTGTGGAGCATCTGCAGCTGTCAGGCCCTGCAGGAAGAATGAGGTTCCCATGTGCTTAGGAGTGATGGGACACATGGTCCTCTGGATCCAACAACATTGTACTGCTTTAGGGAAAGCTTTGCCTTGGCTGGTGAGCACAGAGACTGTCAGATGTTTCAAGTTTTCCCCTTCTTCACCCTCTTCCAGTCGTTGTCTAGAAAATAGCTAGGTACTTCTCTGGGTCCTTGATAGAGAGGGGCAGGGAATCTGAGAACTGTTTGGATTCTGCCGCAGATCTCTGTCCTGAGCTTAATTTCACAGCACGAGTGTGCTCCAGGCTTGTTTTCTCTGTTCATTTCCTGCTTGCAGAAATGCCATGGTCATTTTTCAGAACCTGAAAATTTGTGATCCTGCCTGAGTGGGATGCCTTGAAGTTCAGTGTTTCCAAGTACTTTCTCAGCAAATATTGGAGTTAGTGTTTTATTCCTAGCATCTGAAAGCAATGGACCAAATAGCGTTGTCTCCTTGGTGAAGTCACAGAGCAGGATCATGGTTCCTTCCTTCTGAGGAATGCTGGCTCAGAGCTCTCTGGCAATCCCCTCAAAAACTGATCGTGGATTTTAGGGGTGTCTGTCTCCTTGGTACCTTACCTCAGTGCTCCAGCAATGATGTTCCTCTTTGGCTTTGTCTGGGTGTCTCTGTCCAGTACACCCAGATTCTTTTGTGTGAGGGGTCACACTGGGAATTGACATTACACAGGGAATTGCATCACTTGTGTTAAGTACTTAAAGCCTTCTGGAGTGCAGCATATGACCTGATAGTCCTTATTCATGTGAGCAGTCTCATCTGCTCCAAAGGAGCTTCCTTCCTAAAAATTTATCAGGAAGAGTACAGGTCAAGCATCTGAATACTGCAGTAGGTTTTGCAATAGCATCTTTTGTGCAAACGTCCTTCTCTGGTGCATTTATACAAGCGGAGTTTTCTTCAGGCCCTGTTGAGGGAAAGGCAGGCGTGGTGGTGGTCTATGACTAAGTGAGGCCCATTTAATCCAAGTAGTTGTTAGATGTCTGCTTGTTGATCTCTGTTGACTTGATTAAAGCTCTGAGCTGTGTGAGTTAGTAGAGGGGTTTTGCATGCAGTGCAGACTTAACTGCGAGTGAATGCCAGGAGGTGTGCTCTTCTAAGAGGGCTCAGAGCTACCAACTAGGTAATTTCTTGTCAAGACCCTGTCATGATTTCCCTGAAGGTTTTTTCCTAAGTGCTGTCCTCCAACCCAATTTTAGATTGTGATCGTTACATGACTTCTGGGCTCCTTTCAACAGGTGTCTCAACCTCAGCTCTGTTTTACCTGAAATGTAGTTTTACTCTCATCAGTGATCTGGCAAAAGAGCTGTTTAAAGTAGAACATGTGACCTTTCTTTGAGTTGAGATAAGGTTTTCCTAATTTTCTAAACCAGGAATGTTTTTTTTTCCTCATTGGCTGTTCTCCTTTGAACCTAAGTCCTAAACTCAGAGACTTGCTTGTGATCTTTTTGTTTGTTGCTTTGTATTATAAGAGATTTTGCAGACCAAACTGTCCTCCACATCACCTGCTCATCCTGCTATCACCATCTGTAATACCATATAAAATCTGCCGAACAAGGAATTTCTCCTCTTCCTTAAAAATATTTTGGAGCTAGAAGAAGGGACAAACAATGAGGCATATTGTTAAAATGAAGGTTTTAGCTGCCTCTCTGTTTCCGTGGGATCAAGTTTAGATGTTACGTTTACTATGAAAATCAGGTGTTCTCATGCAGCAGTGTTGAAATGGATACCCTTAGGATTTGGACCTGTAGAGAGACAGTAATGGCTCAAAACATAATGAAATGAATCCAGTACCTGGAGATCTGCCAATGAGTGCTATCTCAGCAAGCCCGTGCATCACCAACTCCTAATCACTTTGATGAAAGATTTTTCAAAAAGCTTGCGGTTTTGAAAAGTTTCTCATAGATTTTTTTTTTTTAAAGCCTAGTGAACATATCTGCTTTTACAATATAATTTTAGTTCAGAAGAAATTTGAAAGCTTTGAGGATTCATCTGCTGCAATGGAAAAAAAGAGGATCCACGGGCAGGCTGGGAAATTGCACATTGTCACGTGTCTTTTGGACCCAGATGAGTCCGCTGGTGCAAGGTGATTATCTGCTGAAGCATTAGCCACAGAGGAAGAAGACCTTATTTCTTGCCATGCCTCTTAGAGGTATGTGCCTGTTTAATACTATCTGGCTTAATTTAAGTTTTTATTGGCATTTTAGGGATTATGAGGACTTTCCTGATACATTACCTTTTTTCCTGATTTTTGCATCATAGAGACAATTTCTAGTCCTGAAAGGCACCTCTGTGAGTAAGAAGGACAAGTTTGTCTCTTCAGGGTTTGGCAGCAGCAGATCAGAAGCCAAGGGAGTCTGGCTGCCCTCACTGATGCCATGCTGTGCTGGGCTTGCTGCTAAGAAGCTGACTCCATATCCCACTGTTGCCAAGAATGCTTTTCAAGAACAGTCAAAACAAGTTTTCTTTACCTCTCATCTTGAGAGGTTTTTGGGCTCATGGCTTGAAGGCCTTGATGAGTTTTTCACACTGCCACAAATGACTGGCAGAAGAGATTCACAGAGCACCTTTTCTAGCTAGAATAATGCTTCAGATAACAGTGCAGCTGGGAGAGGGATATATTTGAACCCAGGCTTTCTACTGAATCAGGGGAGACAGAGGCTGCTATGAATGACTGGAGGCTCTGACAGCAAATTCATGCAAGTAATTCTCTGACAAATGAGGCAGACAGGAGTTCTGCATTAAACCTTGTCTTAATAAGAGCAAGGAGCTGGTTCATTGGCAGCAGCTCTGTTTTTCTTGAGTGTGCTGTGAAAATACAGGCAGCTACTCTGCTGCTTCTCCACATCTGTACAAGGGCCCATCTGCAACAGGATGCTTTGCTTTTTCTTGTTTGAAGATGCTCATGGTCACTGTCTCTGGTTGCGTTCTTGAGGAAAGGCATTGATTCCCACGTAAGCTGGGTTTACTTGCTGGACAGGTCGCTGGAGTGCAGCTCTCCTGCTAAGAGTTGTGCTGCTTAGCTTCAGGGTGGAGAGCAAGACTTCTCCGGTGGAACACTTAAGCTACTAGTGGCAGTCACAAGTACAAAGTAGGGTTTCTGCTGTTTCACTCTGTGAGAGGTTCCTCAGTGTAGAGGCTGTGGCCAGCAATAGTGCTGCACATTACCTCTGAGTCCTCTTGGATGCTATTCATGTGTTTCTAGTGAAATTTAACTTAGTGAAAAATATATTTCTAGAAGACTGCAAAATCCAGGGATTTAGACCATGACTAACTGAGATTCCAGGGAAGATCTGATTTATGGATTTGAAAGCAAGACTGTTAAATTCAGCTAACTTGACACATGCTTGCCAAACTCAGCTGGTTTTCCCCTCATAACTCATATTTGGTGCTCTACTATACTGTCACTTGGTTCAGGGTAGAAGGAGTGGACTTCAGCATTGCTGGATTTCACAGAACCATAGAGTCATAGAATTTAGGGCTGCTTGGAGCCCAACCTTTAATTCGTTTAGGCTTAGAGCAAGTCTATGGGTTGTGCTAACTTAACCTGAGCTGTATTGGCCAGAAGCGATGCAAGTAACTATGTACATGCTGTAACATAACCCACATCTGTGAGCTCTCTGCAGGGGTCTGCTCTTTCCCTGGGAAATCTTTAGTGACGGTTGCTTCCTCCTATGTGAGTAGAGGAGCATCTTTGTTCCAACAGACCTGTCTGAGGGCTCTGTCCAGCTGTCTGCATACCTCCTTTCAGTTTTCCTCAACACGTGACATGCACTCTGGGGATGTTTCTTTGCAATCCAGGCACATTCTTAACAGGAAGAGGAGCCTCAGGAGTGGAAAGGTAGGTGCCTAGAGCCTGGCCTGATGCTGAGGTTTGGTTAGCTGTGCCAAATGATTTTCCTATGACTAGCCCAAATGTTTACCTATGTGAGTCGATTCAATCAGGGGTTTTACCAGAGCAGACAACCATGAAATGAATTTCCCACAGTTCTGTAGTTTGCCGAGGCAAGGCAGGAGCTCCCCTTTGGAATAACTGAGTAAGTCCTCTAGGGCCGAGGGTGCTCTGTTCACGCTGCTTTTCTGCGTTACTCCCTGCCCCAAATCTACATTTCTGTGCAATAAGCCAGTGATCTTCTCTTTGCAGAAAAGCAGATACTGTGCTTTTTTCTTCCACCTAGAGTCTTACCCTCCTATTGCAACTTTCTCAGACTTGCCTGATTTTTCTCCAGCATAAAGATAACAATCTGGAAATCCCATGTCCTTTGCTGATGAACCTTCTAATTCCCCCTGTAGTTAAGACTCTTCTTCTAGAAAATGCTAATCTTTAGGTTTGATATTTTCACACCAAATGCTTTTATTTATGTATTTCTGAATGCCAGCCTGAAGTCTTTTCTGGAAATTATTGAGAGGGATTTTTCCCATCTTAAAGATGCACTTTTTCTAGTCACAGGACTAGAATCTGCCAGTCCGGTGCTTGATGGTAGTAGAGGAGAGAAGGTGATGAAGTCAAGATGCCCAAAGCATGGAATGTGTATACATGCAAAGAGGACAGACCTCCCTTGTCAGGTTGGAGAAGAAACCCACAGTCAGGACAGCACAGCTGTCAGGAGTGGGGAAGTAGGATTGTTGGCCACATCTGCCTTTTCTCAGGGGTTGTGTAGTGCCTTCCTGTGCAGTCAGTTGCTGCTTGTGATCTGCCTGAGTAGCAACAAGAGGTGCTAGAGTCTTTACTCCACCTGTCCCACCAACAGATATGCAAGCTCTGATTTTCTTTCAATGGCACGCTTTGAAACAACTTGGAACTAGTAGGCTTGCAGTGCTCCTGTACACACTTGGCTGTGGTGTTCCAGACTTGTGACAAGTAGAGAAATGAAATCTATCTCCTTTTTTCCTTTTGCTTGTGATAAAGGTCCTGCAGTGCAGGGTAAAGAGAGTCCCAAGCAATAGGTGCTGAGTACACATGAATGGGCAGAGCACAACCTGAATGACACAGTCCTGTTACTTGCTCCACATTTCCTGTGGACTAAGATGTTAGTTTTCCTCTTGTTTCAGTTCCCAGTGGCAGCTGGTCACATGCACCACAAGGTTTGTTTTGTAAATGCACTGTTCCCTGAAATCAAGTTTTCTGGATGGTGGCCTTCCACCTGTCAAAATAAGTGGTTTGATTTCTGCTGTGCAGTCAATGTTCAGTCTTACACAGGTTTTTTTTAGTGGTGTTACGAGCTCTGCAATATTGCTCAAATTAATCCATCCAAGCAATAAAGCTTTCTTCATTGTTACAAAAATCCCCAGCTATTTCAAACTCTGCCACTTACTCATTCTTAGTGGAAACTTTAGTTGTGCTTATCTTGTGAGTCACAATTCATATGCTTCTTTCAGAAATCATCCAGGAGGGCAAGTAACTCAGTATCACTCTTGTCAAATGCTGTACTTCAGAAATTAAATAGCATGGATTTTGTTAATGAGCCATTAACATTATTTAAGCACCCAAAAACATCTGCAGAAAGTGTCCGTTGATGCCATGGTTGAAGCTGCTTCCAAGCAGCCTATTTCTATAGTTTCTTCCTATTCAGCTTGGTGCCACCATCAGCTTCAAGCATAGCTGCAGCTTTGGGCACAGTTGCTGCAGTACTCCTGCACAGATGATGCCAAATCCCTGCTGCTCCCTGCTTAACCTTGCCAGGTTTTGGCTCCCAGCCCCAGTACTTTCCCCATCCTCAAAGGTCTCTTCGGCACATCTCAAGCACCTGGAAGTTGGTGCTGGATGGCACTATTAACCCTTTCAGGAGCTGGGATAATCACCATGTAGGAGCATTTGTAACATCTGATTTCTGTTTGCAACTGTCGTGCTCTTGATCGCGCTTAATTAAATTTTCTTTTGCTCTCGTATACAGCTGGTGTATCACACTTGGAGGCTGTTCCTTTTACTGATGCCAGAAGAGTCTGAATGGTCTTTTGTGTTTTAAGTGGAGGTTATTAAATAGCTTTATATTAATTAACTGTGATGGAGGGAACACATGGGCAAATGTACTTGAGGAGATCAGTTTATCCATATGGAAATTACATTGAAAGTTAAATCCATTACCCTTATTGTAAAATTTGACAGTGCTTAGCCAATAACTGTGGAATTGACTAAATCATGCATTTGTGGTTCAGAGCTGGGCAAATGCCTAGTTTCCTTGAATATTTGCTCAAATGAAAAATTGTATTTGCCTCAACTGCATAAGCTCCCTCGTCATTTCTGAGAGTGTTTTAGGCAAATGAGTTTGAAGGCAGAAATGGTCAGTGAAAGAGTAGGATCTAATAAGCTCTGAGAGCAGTCATTGCAGGATGGTCACTCTGAAAGACTGGCTGGGATGCCTTGACCCTCAGGCTCTCTACTTTCGAGCAGGAATGTTGCTGTGCCCACAAAATAAAAGTAGCTTACACTGGTCAGAAAAATGTCTGGAAGGTCCAAGGAACAATCACTTGCCAAAATGGCCTGATGGACAATAACAAACAACAAATAAATTAGAAGTTGTAAACTGCTCGTGGTTGATTCTGAACAGAAGGGGGTTACATTTGTGGAATAAATGTGTTCACTTTGAGCTGCTTGTTCAGGCCTAATTTGGAGACAAGGCTGATGCTTGTAGCTGCAGTGGACAAAACCCTTTTGCTGTGGCTCCCCTTTTCAAATGGTGAGGACAAAGTATTTATTCAGCTGTCAAGTGGGGAAAGAAAGCAAATTAGTTTTAGGCTGGAACACTGGACTTTGTTTGCTGTTGTAGTTCTGAGGCCAGATGGTGACTTGGACAGCCCTGGGGAATGGGTAACAAGTTTCTCCAGGGCAAAGATCAGAAGCAAAAGGAAATATTCAGATTATCTTGCAGTTCCACTTCCTAGAGAGGAAAAGGGAATGTGAGATGCATCAGGCTATGTTAGGGAGGGGATTAGCCACTCCTTTTCTTCTGTTGTTGCTGTTGCCGAATCCTGGAGTCAGTTTGTGGTAGAGTGGGTCTGAGACCTGACTTCCCCTGCAAACTGCAGCTGTCCCTAGGAAGGACAGGGCAGCTCTGCCAGCACCTGTATGGGCAGCTGGCTCCAGTGAGGAAAGTGCCTCTGCCCTTACTCCTCAGCTCCCCCACAGCTCTCTTTAATGACAGAAAAATGATTCGGGCATCTGTTTCACTGAGGAGTCAGGGAAGACCTTGGGGAAGGAGATGGTCTAAGGTTACGTAACAATGGCTGTATTTTGCTTGTGCTCCCAAAGCGTTTTAAGTTCCACTTGTCCTGCCTCAGTGCTGGCTCCTACCTCAGTTTCCCTGGTTTGGCAGTTTGTTTCAGGTGCTCTTTAAATGAGCTGTCGAGGAGTTGGTAGGTAACCAGGCAGATGAGGTGTCTCAGCTATATCTACTTAGGCTGCTTAACTGCCTGTTAAACATGCTTCAGGCTCCCAGGGTATAAGAAGGCACCAGAAACTCTCCAAGAAGCTCCACAACTGTGAGTGTCTGAATATCTAGGCAGAAAGTGAAGTGGAAGAAAGGTCTCTCTACTGGCACAAAACACTCTCCATGGAAGGAGTTCTAATTGCATTCTAGCATAACTTAGCTTCCAGTGTAAGTGTTTTCATTTTGAGTTAATTTTTATCCAGTATAAACAAGCTGGGGGGTAAAACAAGAGGATTAGGAAGGCTGAATGGGAGGAGCGGCCTGGCCGGGTTGCTGAGAGCCCTGGGCTCTGCCGGGGAGCCACAGCTGGAGCAGGGCAGGGAGCTGCTGCAGGGCAGCACAGGGAATAGTGCATGGCTCTGTCCAGAGCGGCCCGGGGTGCACTGAGGCTGAAGAAATTAGACTCTGCAGGTCAGAAGGAAAGGGATGTTAGCCAAGGGGGGCCGTGAGGTTGGTACTGCCTACTAGGACAGCAGTGGGTGAACCCAAGCCAGCTCTTACAGTTTCCTTATTGCCTGCAAGTTCACTTGTTTCTCTTTCCTTCCAAAAGAGAGCCAGGGAAGGTGATTACTGTGAATTGAGAGGAATGTAGTAGTGAGGCAGACACCTGTTAGGAAGAGATCTCGATCCATCAGATTGACAAGAAATCAAGTGCAAGGGGATGGGGATAGTTGGTACTATGCATTACTCAGTGGATATGCTGGGAGGGGAGGAGTCTTACACCATGTGTAGGGACCTGGCTAAACAACAGAGACATGCACATGTACTCACTTTAGCTTTTCATTTTCACTTGCCTTGGTAAAACACTACTTGCAGAGCTCTTTCTCACTGGAAGAAATTAGTGAGATGACACGGGTTGTAGGTAGTGTTTTTCTTTCTTTTATCTCTCATTTATCTGTCTTTTTACCCTAGGGAACAGAAGTGGTTGTTACAGCCCACAAGAAAAGACCCCTTTCAGTCATCTCAGTCCTTCCTTGTATCCAGAGAATGTTGCTCCCCTTAAGCATTAACTCTCAGTTGAAAGGTTGGTGGAGAAGTTGGGTCAGATTGTCCCCTTTCTTGCAATGCCTTATTTGAAAACAAGATGCATCACAGTATAAAAGTGATGCTGCCACTTCCAGAAGAGCAGGGAGTACCCAGGGAAAATACAGGATGTTTGGGAATGGTGCTGCTTGCACTTCTACTCTGCCTGCCGTACTACTCCAAATACAGCTGCCCAGCAGAAGATCTTGTCCATTATGTGTTTCGGAGCTCATGTCTGTGGCAGCCCTGGGTTTGCTTAGCTGTATTCACCTTCCTCCTCTCATGAACTTCCCTGTGAGGCCAGTGTCCTCCTTGCCTGCACAAGCATTCACAGCTGATGTGGAGATGACACATCTGCCTGTCAAGCCTCTGGGCCTTGGGACTCTCCTGAGTTATTGCAGCTAGTCATCTTACTCTGAATAAGAAAAACAGATTCCTGCAGGGAATTTGGGGTTCAGAATTCTTCCTTTCTTTAATTTATTTTTCTTTAAGTAAATTGAGGGAACTTCAGCTATTCCACTGACAGGAAATGCTGAAGGATATATCTCAAATCATTTGCTCAGATCTCCAGGGTACAGGGGTTTATGAAAGGATTTTGCTATAGACTCTCCACCAGCTCTGGGAAACATCTGTTCTGCATTCTGAATGCATTTTCCCAGCAGAAATTGTTTTAATAAAATCATCACTTTTTCTGTGCTTAGAAAACCCAGTGCAATAAAGTTTTTCCTATGCTAAACAGTTCTTGACCACTGGTTAATGAAGTTAAAAACTTGCATGTAACTGTTTGACTTATCCTGTTTTTCCAGGAGCTTCTCTGCTGGTCGTAATATGACAGAACTCACCAGAACTGAAACTCTCAACAGTAACTACTGTTCAATATTAACTGCACTACTTTGTTTCGTTGTTGCTTCATTGCAGTCTCTGTTTGAAATCCAGTCTCTAAGCCGTGGCATGTGACTAGCCTATATATTGAGTGAGACTATGAAAGCAGGGCGTTCTAAGGCGTAGGTAGGGGAGGTGAAATTCTTAATAATTTTTTGAAATTATTTTTTTTATTACTGTGTTGTGACCCAGCTCGGAAATGGCCTTTTCTCCACAGTAAGATATATTAGAAAAAGTCTTGCTGTGGTTTGATTCACCTGAGAGCAAATAATTATGTGCACAGCCAAGTAATTCTCGGCTAAATCAGAAAAACTGGAAAATCTGTCAAAGTCCTCAGTGCTCACTGTGGATTCCTTTGTTCTCAGGAGAGGTGATGAGCATATGGGTGGTAGCTACTTTCAAAGCTCACCTGTGGAACCCTTTCCCTGTGTGGACAGCAGCCAGGAAAGGGAAAAGAAAACTTTATGAACATGAAGAGTTTCTTCACTGGTCTGGAGGGGAAAAATTATCCTGGCTTGGACCTGTTCTGAAAGTGGTTTTGATTTTAATGGGAACTTTTACAATTTGGGGAAAAGGGAGGTGTTGCAAGCTTCATCCCGTCCAATTTCCCATGTAAGAATATTCTGTGTTCACAGACTGCAATTTTTCAGACAACTACAATTCCTATTGTCACTAGTTGGGTTTTAGACTAACATTATACATAGGCATCATTTGAAAATGAAGCTTGACTCAGGTAGATTGATGTTTCTCCTTTGCTTTCAGTTGGGTAACTCATCTTGCCTCAGTGTTTTCAGATGAAGGCTTGTGGATGGTGCTAAAATGTTTTGGAAGTCAGCTGCCTCTCAAGCAGCTTTGAGGTCTTAAACGGACCCAGTAGGAGGCTGGTAGGTGTTTCTGGGCCAACTACATGCATTCTGATTCACCAGCAGGCTGCTTCACTACTTTGCCTAGCTTTTGTCTTCTTTTTTTCAGACAAGAACCCCTTCATGGTCCGTAAACAAGTGGAAGAAGCACAGAAGCTTTAGTTAGCAAGAGATCTGATTGTCCACTCTTCGGTGATTCAGACTAGCTGGGCTTAAACAAAAAAAAAACCAAACCAGAGCATGCACAGCAATAAATACCTTCAATCCTAAATTTCAGCTTGTAGGAGACACGTTTTCAGGTCTGATATAGTACTGCTCTCCAAGTCCCACCCTCTTTTATTGGAAGTAAGGGTACTGAGTGGAGTCTGCTTCCTGCTCTTCCTTCAGGTTGCACATCTTTTGCCTGTGCTAGTGGTGTAAGGGAACTGCAAGCAGTATAGTTTTGATGGCATGCTTCATGCACGCTCTCTCTCTTAATATCTTGTCCTTTATTTTGGTTTCAGCTGAGCAACTTGGACTTCATTTAACAAAATTGGATTTTCAGTTTCCTCTCCTGGGAGAGTGAGAGAAACTGCTTTCTTCCCAACAATGCCCTAGCCTGCTGCTTTCTGCTTCGCTGGACCCTTACTTACCACCTCAGGCTGCTTCTAGTTCCTGAAAACAATTTAGACACCTGTTCTTCAGCCATGGTTGCAGACATGGTGGATTTATCTCAGATTTGTGGTGCTTTCAAACTACTGGACATTTCCTTCAGTCAGCCAAGAGCCCTTGGTGATGCTGGTCTGTGAGAAACAGAAAAACAAGTTGCTATACAAGTGCACTGTAGGTAGAAGATGAAATATTCCCCAGCCTGGGTAGGGAATCTCTTTTGTGTCTCTGCCAGGTCATGCACAGAAACTAAATTACCTAGTTAGGGAGTCCAGCCGTGCTCTGTTGGGGTTGCAGCTGTTAAGTAGGACAAATTATTAGGAAGAACTGAATTACAAAAATGTGGAGGTTAAGAGCGTTTAGGAGATCTAGTACAGCTCTCTGCATGGAGACATGACCTAACTAATTCTGTATCATCAACTGGTTGTGGGAGAAGCAGACAAAACTCAAACAGGCTGAAGAAAGGTGAGTGCTGGTCTAGCACAGCAGCAGGTGGGAAGTACTGAGGATGAAAGCGATCCTGGGGGGCTTGTTAACTGCTGGATATCCATTGAAGTCAATGTCATGCCTTTGTGGGGTACCAAGCCTGCTTTTATTGGCTTTCCACAGAGCACGATGTCAAACTGAAAATCTCCCTTCTCCTCTTCAGTGTTTCCACTGATAATGGGCTTCAGTACCTACATGGGCATTTTGTGCTCTGGAGCAGTAACACTGGAATATGTTCTGCTTTTGGATGTGACAGAGTAGTCCAACAGAGAGGTACAACTTCAGGAATGTGTTGAGGGGACAACAGGACCTACACATTGCCTGCAACCTGTGTACAGCTTCTTCCAGATAAAAGGTGCATTTCTTGGCTTCCTTACTTATTGGTAATGGCATATCAGTTCTTCTGGGATCCTACATTAGCCCTCTCTTGAAAAGAATCAGAAGAGGACTAAATGTCTATCAAGTCACTTTAATTTTTGGGATATCTTTAGGCATCATGATGATAGGAAATGTCTAAAACTAAATGAATCAGAACCCAATCTTCTAAAATTCTCATGTTTGATTCCAAAACACCCTTGTGGGACACAAGGCTGTGGGTGCTCCCTGTCTCTATGAGTGAGACTAGAGTTTGAAAATATCCAGTGTATCTGCACCCCCATATCTGGCCTTTGTGTAATGCTCTCCCTTTTCATCGGCTACAATAAGACAAAATATGCAAAGATGTTGTAGATTTCATTAGTCACACTAGTTTATTCAAACCTCTTTGCATAAGAAACCAAGGCCTGCACTGATCTCTGGGAAAGAATGTGCTCAGAGCTTGGAAAAGCCGTGTGCTCGAATGGCACCGCGGCGCAGCAGAGGTCAGCAGCTCGGACACAGGAGAGGGGCCCGGCTCTAGGGTTTGGTGCCATCATTTGCAATTCAATCCCATGCAGCTCCCTCTTAGGAGAACAATTCACTAAATACAGAGTTGTTCTTTTTCCCTAATTCACCATATAATTCACCTCCCAAGTTCAATTAAGAAGCAATCTGTTTGTGACTGGAAGCAAGCTGCATTTATTTAGAAATACAAAATTATCCTTTGCCTCAGCAAAGACCGCATGCCTTAATAATTCTGCTGCTGAATGGCTAGTTGGGGTTTCCTTTAAATGAAATGAGATATTGTGTGAAGAATAGCATACTTTGCAGGGGTGGGGGTGTGAGAAGTCCTGGGGATGTAAAACTGAGAAGAGGAACTTTTGTTGAGCTTGGGCTTAAGGAAGTGACGAGGACTGGGCATGAAAGAAAACAAAGGGAAATCTTAGGATGGGACACTGAAGCTGGAAAAGAGTGATAGAATTCAGAGCAATCCATCTTGTTGAATCAGGCTTGTTCCTGTTCACACATCTAGTGGCTTTTGTCCAGCCAAGCTCTGTTAAACTGTGGCACTTCCTTTGGGAGACAAACCCCTGATTTACTGTGTCTCTTGGACCAGGAAGCTCTAACCTATAGCCAGCTGACAGTCTGAGTATTTTATTTTCTTCTGAATTGTTTTGTAACTATCTTTCATCATAATTTTCCTGATATTCTTATCAGTTATAGTAGTATAATGTTGGAGACTTGTTATCATCCTCTCAGTCCTTCTCCAAGGTGTCAGGGATATACCTTTTCCCCTGTCCTTGCCACGCTGGACAGGCTGGAGAAGGATTTGCTAGTAGCCAGCTCCAGAGCAAAGGAGAGTCTTCCAGCTGGCAAAGCAAGACTGCTTCAGTGACTGGAAGATGTCCAGCTGTCTTGAAAGTGAGACATCCCTCTTGGAAGTGTCCACACTGCATCCAGCAGCGCCGTAGGACTAACAGTGTATTCTTTTCTGCATGTGGTGTTTTACCATGCTCTTCATTCTTTATCTTGCCACCAAGACTGCAGAAACTTGCTCTTGCAATACCTCTACAGAGATCAGCTCATTCAGCTCCTGCTCTCAGTAAATCTCCTTGAAACTAGCCTTCCCTAGAAGAGACTTTCTGCCTATCCAGCATATGGAGAAACTAAGGCATGGTATGGTGATGAGTTGCAGGGTGTCGCTGTAGGCTAGGAACAAATCCAGGAAAAGTGCCTAGCTTTATCAGGCATTTAGTCCCTGCTCCCTGCACAGGGAAAGCAGACAGTTTCTGTGGCCAGCAGACCCCCAGCTGGCATTACTGGTAGCTGCTGTCCTTTCCACATCAGAGCTCTGCCAGCCGGCTCACCAGAGATGAGTCTCTGCTCTTTTTTCCTTTGCAGGAGGCCTGGGAGAAGAGGTGTCAAGTGAGAATGCCACTTCAACTGACCATAGTGACAAAGCAGTTAAAAAGGGTAATGTGGTACCCCACCCAGACCTTTGGGTATCTTTTATTTACTTTTTTTATCCCCTGTAAAAACGTATTTTTGTCCTCTTGTGTACATGTGTGTGCCTCTCTGCCTGGGAGATCAGCCCTGCCCAGGCATTTTTTGCTGTTGGTGAACTCTCTGAAGGGGTGGGTTTGCCGTGTATAATGTGGTGGGTTGACCCCAGCCAGAAGCCAAGCACCCAATCACTATTCCCCTCCTCCAGCAGGAGAGGTGAGAAGGCAGGAAAAGCAAGAGTGAGAAAACCCATTGATTGAGATAAAGACAGTTTAATAAGTGAATGAAGGAGGGAAAAATAACCATAAAGGCAACTGCTCACTCCCACCCACAAGCAGCCCCTGATAGAAGGATGTGTCAGGCCTCTCCAGGGAGGAGAATTTAACAAATTTCAGTTGTTAAAGGCAGAAAACTATAGCAGGAGTTGGGAACAGTCAAGAGCTGCTGCAGGGCTGGTGAGGAGAATTTGCCCAAGAGGGTGTGCTGCTGGCAAGGAATGGAAGCCTTGGTGGCACAGAAGTGTGGACCCAGAGTCCCCTGTGCAGAGCTGCTGCTGCACCAGGCACAGGAGAGTGCAGGGCAGACAGCTCCTCACTTGGGTTTGTTGTCAGGAGCTGTCCATGTGCAAATCCACAGAGATTTAGGGCAGCCCCAGGAGCAGTTTGTGAATAGAAGACAAGACTACTTCTGTCTTGAGACCCACTCTCTTCTTCTAGCTGTGGCCCTTGTAATGCCATTGCCTGTGCTAGTACCTGGTACCAGCAGTACCAGGTGTATGCAAAGAGCAGGAGGGTGGTTCTTCCTTTGTTGGGAGAACCCCCAACCTCAGAGCATCAGCCTTCCAGGATCCAGCAGCTGGCTTGGGGATGGGGCAGCTTCTGAAATGCCAGGGAGGTGCTCAGGAGTAAGAGGAACAAAAGGCAAATTCCCATCTTTGTCCTGCAGCTCAGAGCAAGGTATTCAGCAGGAAGGGCTTGACCTGGTGAAGCAGGAGGGAGGGTTTAAAGTTCATTCTTTTCATTCCCCTGCACTGCCTGAATTTCCTTCCTATTGTATTGATCCCCTCAGCCTTGACAGTGATGAATAAGGGAAGAGGCTCTCAGCAGCCCCCCTGGTCACTCAAGGAAGGTCTTAGCAGGACCTGTGCTTTTTAATAACCTGGCAGCCCCTGTCCCTGACTCGGAAAGCAAAGCTGTGGCTGGTCTTGCTGATTTACATACAAATTGCCATCTTCTTGGGCTTCACAGTGGTCCACTGGAGAGCCACCATCAGCGATGCTGCTCCTCAGGGTGACAAGGATGTTCACCTTGGTGTGACCCTTTAGGCCAGCACTCCCTGAAGGCATGGCAACCGCTGTACTGTTTTGCATTGGCTGTGCAATACAGGGAGCTTATGTAACAAGTGGTGTGTCTACACAGTCCTTACACAGGCTTGTAAAGCCCAGCTGGACTGTGGCTGCTTTGAGGTTTGAGTAGCCCATGGCACATCAGTTAGGGGGTGAACAACTGGGAAGCTTTGAGTAAAGGATATTTTCTCTGGGTCAGACTCACACCACATTAAAAGTGCAACTCATGTAGGCATAACCAGAATTTGAGCAGAGCTGCAGCAGCACAAATGTAGGGCGAGGTACAGGGTCTGCCTAGAAGCCTGTATGAGTCCTCTGGCAGATTTTAAGGCCAGCACTGAACACGACACGACCAGGGCTCCTCTACCCTTTGTAACAAGAAATGTGTTCTGCTTTCCCTTTTGTATTTTTGCTCCTATTCATTAAAATGAAGAGATTCAGCATGGATGGAGATTTGCACTTTTGTTTTTCCATCCTGAGCATCCCTTCTCCAGCAGAGACTGTCCGATCTATAGATTTCCAAACCACCCAAGACCTTGTATGTGAAACCAAATACTTTTCAGCCTTGAGTACAGATTTCGGAGTTAAGAGTCTGTCACCTTCTTCCAAGGCCAACTCGAACGAGTAGTTGTTGCTGTAAAGCTATTCCTGATAGAACAAACTGTTATCTGCAGATGAGTAGATGGATAGGGCAAGTTGAGAATATACAGTGATGTCTAGGCTTGTTTGATTCCCACCTCCTGTTCGCCTTGTTTAAGTACTGTGTCCCCATCTGTAAAGTTGCTGTTGCAGAGTGAGTGGCTAGAGACAGGGAAGGATGTGCTTTTACATCCTAATGGGAGAACAGGTTTGGCATAGTGCCTATGGAGGCTCCAAAACAAGAAGGGTCAGTTTTCTATAGATTAGCAGTCTCGAAGTGCCAAAAAATTCACTAGCAAATCTGGCTATGACTTCTGGTTTGGTTTAACACCTTGCTTTTTCTTTTTATCTTTTTCTGAAGCTCCAGGGTATTACCTGAGGGCTGCATGTGGAACGAAAGAGGATTTAAACAGTGTTGCCACTCTGTCTTGCAGATGGCAGGCAGAACATGACGCTTGCAAGGAGCCCGAAGAGGAAGGAATATAAAGATGAGTCTGCGATGGATACACCCTCCTCTCCCAGAGTGCGCAGGGCAACCACATCCAGGGCTGAGAGGATCTGGCCAGGGGGGGTCATCCCCTATGTGATCGGAGGAAATTTCACTGGTGAGTAGTGAAAACACTGTTTTCTGTTTGCTACGGGGTTTGTCTCTCAAATTGTGTGGGAAACCTCTGGAGCAGAGTTCTCCCACAAATGACTGAGGTCCTTGGGAATCTGTCTCCTGAGGTAGGGTGAGCATGTTGTTGCACAAGGAATTGTGTACTGTGGAAGCCGGAAGCTGAAGTGTGCAGTGAGATGGTTCTTCTCTTGGAGTCTGAGAAATAATCGAGTGACTCAGTCACTTTTCTCTAGGGGCCAGCACCTGTGAGCTGTGCTCACCCCCTGTGTTTCAGAAGAGAATCCTCTCTGCTGTTAGAAGAGCAGGAGCAGAAATACTCTAGGTTTCTGACAATAGCTTTGCCTTCGTTTTGAGGAGCATCTGTAGCACTCATGAGATTCCTGGGTCTTGAAAGATGTATGTGGTCATTACTTCACATCATGAGAGCAAATTTGGCGCATCACTTAGTAGCTGCTGTTCAGATCAGAACACCTGCCAGCTCTGCCAGAATGGCCTGTACCTAGAGAGGTGACGTGTTTTATATGCACAAATACTGATGTACTTAATCTGTAAAGTTTGCTACCTTTTAATTAGACCAGTTAATTCATCAAGCAGAAGGAGAGAAAAGGTGATACAGGAAGCTAATGCTATAGTTGGAAGTGGGCCCCAGAGTCCTAGAGGTGTCTACAGGCATAAGATTGGCTGTTTGAAAGGTTGACTGTTCCCATATCCAGATGAAGTCCATTAGAGATTTTGCTGAAAGCCAAGCCTTCACTGTGCGCTCTTCTTGATTTCTTTTCCAGGAACCCAAAGAGCTATCTTTAAGCAAGCAATGAGGCATTGGGAGAAGCACACTTGTGTGACCTTTGTGGAGAGAACTGATGAAGAGAGCTTCATTGTGTTTACATACAGAACATGTGGGTAAGTGATGCACACATTCCCTGCAGCTATCTATTGCAAACAGCCCTTTCAGTAACACATGGCTCTCTGTAAGTCTAGCCCAGAATTGACCAATGGCTGCATTGGAGAATCTGTCACAGAGATGCAGCTGGTCACTTTCAGTGAGGATTCCTAGGACAGTTTAGTTTTTGCTCAGAAGGTGCTAAGCCTTTCTGGATTCTTTTTTCCTGGGATAACACTAAAGTGTACATATGCATATTTATAGATATGCACTTTTTTCTTTATGTTTTCTGTATACATACATGTAAGTACATATAGTGTATATAACTTCTGGCCTGTCCTGAACCCTGCCGGATGCCATCCTCTGTTCCTATGTTTCAGAGTTCCTCAGGTCACTGAAATGCTGCATGGGTTTGTGGTTTTCTTTCCCAGGTGTTGCTCCTATGTGGGTCGCCGAGGAGGGGGCCCTCAGGCTATATCCATTGGAAAGAACTGTGACAAGTTTGGTATTGTGGCTCACGAGCTGGGTCACGTGGTGGGTTTCTGGCATGAGCACACACGGCCTGACAGGGACCAGCATGTCACTATCATCAGAGAGAACATACAGCAAGGTAAAATCACACTTCAGGTTATTCCTGGCTTTTGGCTGGGTAGAAACCTTTCTTGCTACACTTGTGGAGAATGCTGGGGGTCTGTGAGTTGAGATGGAGAAGAAGAAATAGTGCTACTCCTTGTCTAGAATAAGGGTCAAAATAGATATATGAATAGACCTTTTGGATGTCCAGTTGGAAGTGGTGGAACACAGGAGCCATATCCATTTCATTCTAGGCTCCCAGAGGTAGAAGGCTTCTTCTTTTTTTTTTTTTCTCTATAAGTGATTTGTTTCTTTTTCTTGTTGTTTATGATCACAGGTCAGGAGTACAACTTTTTAAAGATGGAAGCTGGGGAAGTGAACTCGCTTGGAGAGACCTATGACTTTGACAGCATCATGCACTATGCTAGGAACACGTTCTCCAGGTGATAATTCAAGGTTACATGTCCTTAGGACTGTTTCTGGTAATTGTGGTTGACTCTATGGGATATATAGAGCCTAGAAGGAGATGTCTAATCTATTGCTGCATTGCAAGGCTTGAAAAATATTTGAAAAAGCAAGGTGGGTGTAGTATCGTGGGCTCTTGTTTTCCCCTTTCCACTATATTTACTCAGTAATAATACTGATCATCTCAGAGAGTTTCCAAAGCCTTGTTAACATTCTTTGCAGCCTTTCCAGGCAGCACATGTCTATCTGTGTGCATATGTGCCCATGTGCAAGTCGGGTAATACTAAATCAAGCTTTGAATCTCTTGGTTGTCCAGTTTATGCTTTGGAGTCACACTACAGCCTCCAGAGTCTCTAGTGGCTGTGCCAAGGGAGAGTTTAACTCTAGATCATGATCTTTAATTACTTGGGTATTTTTTTTTAGCCATTTATGCATGAGCTTTTGATCATGGCCTCTGCAGCTATGTGGTTCTGTGTGATTGGATTTTTTCATGGAGGAGTTATGGGTCCTGCCCCAGCTAACTGCCAGCTTCTGCATAGGCTCTTTGTCCTTGACTCCCATCTCATCCTCCAGATGGAGCCCATTTTCTGACCAGGCTGCTCTACTGGGTAGAGAGGTGATATAAACATGATTATGTCCTGGATTCGGAATGAGAGTTACTGGATGACCAGCTTTGTTTTGCTGCATTATTAGAAGTTTTCTTCCATAAATCCTACTATTGCTCTTTCCCAAGAGCTTTCTGTCACTACATACTATGAGTAAAGGGGTTGGAAAGTACAGTGGAAGTATTCACACTCTTGGCAAATTTTTGTTGCAAAAATTAAAGGTATCTTTGGGACTTCTAAAATTTTCTTAGTCCCCAGTTGTATTGAAGGGCCAAGCCTGTTGTTTTGTGCTTTTTTGACAACTTCACACCAACCAGTGGAAAATTATCAAACATTCTGAAATGCTTTTCTTGTTGTGGCAGGAGGGAGATGGTGTCTGGGCAAGGGTGTTTTGCAGCCTTCAGAGATTTCTTTGCCTCAGATATCCAAAGCAAACAATTTTTTCTTCCCTTGAGGCATCTGCTGGACCCTTACAGCATTTGCTAAACTCTAAATGGTTAGAATTGTCTTGCACAAAAGCAGGATTAAGTTATTACTGCCATTTATATTGTGGATGCCTTTGAGTCTGTGTGTCTTGAAAACCAGGGTCCTTCAGAGCACTGCTGGGCCAAAATGGGATAAAAATGGCAAGAGTCCTTCTAAATTTAAATTGGTGCTCAGTAGGATTTTAAGTCTGTTTTCTTTAAGCCCTTTGTCTCTGTGACCCACCCTTACCCCAGTTGCAGTCTTTGTGCAGTAATTGAACTGAGCACTAAGTGCCTCTGTGGGCTAATTGTGCTCTCACCACAAATAAGCAGTGCTGGAAATAGGCTTTTACTTTGCCAAGACCTGTCTTGACATCTGCTCCCCTGAGGAAGCAATGCACTGACCAGCCACAGAGACTGGTGGGTGTATGCACGCATCCTTCCCACCTCACTGAGGTTGGCGAGTGCTGCCCAACTGCAACCCAAACTGACAAAGGCACAGAGTCCATGAAGATACTAAGTTCCAGCAAGTTTCATTAAGATCAGTGGCTAGGAAAGGGAGAGAATCCCTGCGTGGCCCTGCAAGGGAAGGGCTGCACTGGGTGTGTCAATACATTAGCAGACACCGGAAATCTGACATAAGATGGTGTGAGCGCCTGACCAGTGGAGTTGGCACGTGTGGGTGAGCAGGGGAAGGACACAGAATCACCTCTGTGGCTGACTCTCTTGCAGCAATTCTTACCTGGCACTTAGCACAACTTTGGTTTTAACTTCTGTCAGTATGGACCGTAGTAAGTCATATGGTGCTTGCCATGGTCAAATGCTGCTGTAAATCCTGGGCCCTTTTTCTTCTAAACTTTTACCTAGGACAGAAAGGTACAGCTTTTCTGAGACTTGATGAATCCTAGCCGTGTTGCCAGTCATACTTTTGAGAACTGGTGTAGAGTCACTCCTCCTTTCCATTTCATAGCAAAATATGTCTCTCATCTGTGTCGGTGGCTAATAGAAATAGGAGTATGGCACAAGAGACTGTAATGGCAGCAGGAACAAGATTTTACCATTGGAATTTCTGTTCTCATCTTTGTCAGAAATTTGCCTCTTTTGCAGAGCGTGGCTGCAGGCTTTTATTTCCTGGTGCGTTCCTTACAGACACGGCAGCAATCTAAACTGAATGTTGCCATATCATGAAACAATTTCTTTTACAGCTGTCAAGACCCATAAGTGGCAACTTAGCGAGCAGAAAGTTTACACCTTCACAAAGCCCTAAGCAAGTAGCTGGTTTCCTTAACTCACTAAGTGGCTTACTAGCAGACGTGGCAGCACAGTCTGGAGTTACAAAACATGACCTCTGCAAAGCTCGTGTTCAAATCAGGATGTAGGTAGCACTGCCTTCACATTGAGGACATCCTTCTTGTATTTGCAATGCACTGTCCTAATCCTGCACAAGACATACACATATCCTCCACAGGTTTTACTGCATGAAGAAGAGTCATGTTGTCCCTCTTCTGCACATGGAGATATAAATACAGAACTGGGACAAAAGGTAGCTGCCTGCAGCTCAGTCCTTAAACTGCCTTGAATATCTGCTTCCTTGAGTGTTGTTTAAGCACCTGTGTTTTTTACCCTATCTATTGGGACATGAGTGTTTAGCATTTGCTGAGATCAGTTGATAATTTTATAGCATTGGCATGGCACTTTGCACACTCAGGGTACTGTGTGGATGCTAATGACTCTTGTGAGTCTCTTCTCAAACTCTGTTGTTCTTTGCTGGTAGGAATAGTGGGCTGTTGTGCTTGACTTACCACTGCATTGGGCAGCTAATGCATGTTCTGCCCATGCCTGGACAGCAAGAGAATGGAGCATCCAGGATTCATGGGTTCTTTTCCTACCTCTGGGAGGAGTGTTTAGATATGTTGCTCAAGGATGGTTCCAGTGGTAGATTTCCTGAGCTGCTCTGTTTAATGATGTCTGTTTGGTGTTTATTAAAATATTTGCACTTTTAGAGACACTCACCAAATGTGCAGCTTTACACTCTAAATGTTTTTTAAGCAGATGGTGTTTGGGTGGACAGCATGGGACTTCTGGGACTTGTGTGTTTTGGGCCAGGCAGACTCTCCTGTTCTTGGTTCCTTTGATGGCAAAATGAGAGAAACTACTTACTGCTTTGTAGTTGTAGTCATGTTCAACAATGTGTGTGAAAGAGAACAAAATTCAGTTGGAGGAAAAAGCAAAACTAAAAATCTGCCTAGAGTACAGCCTTATGGAAGAAAATGTGTTTGTCAGGTAACAAGGGTAGTTTGAAGTTATGGGTTGTTTACGTTGTGTGAGCAGTGCCTGAGGTATGCGCTATGTGCAGAAAGCTGAGGGCTGTGAGTGCACACTTGTGAGGGCTGGAATGGGAAAAAGAATCAAAAGTTTGCATGTGCGAGTGGTGGTTTTTCCGTTAAATTCTGTCATTCTTCCCTGGTTGAACCTGGAGATCTGCAGAAAGCATTTCAGAGGCCACAGAAGTATGTCCCTGCCAAATGCTGAGTTCTGTGAACTCCTGAGGAGGCTTGAAAATTTACTTTGAGCAGACTGACCCATTTCTATGTTTGTGGTGTTTCTGGAATTGGAGGATTTATTTTCAATACATAAACTTAAATAAATTCAGCCCAAGGCATGCAGTTGGTACATAGAATGCCAAACTGAATTTATAAATCAATATTTGATGGACTCACCTCAGATCTTGTAAGTACTGATTTTGGTGCTGATCAGGAATTTTTCTACTGCTGTAAAAACCCCAACATCTCCCATGCATCAGCTGATTCTAGTTTTCAAAACAGATTAAATTCCTTTCCTTCTATTTTTTTCTTCAGTTTGAATATTTACAAAATTTCTCCCCTTCCCTTCCCATCTCTGGACTAGGCAGCACTAAAGTTATTGCCTCTGCCCTGATTTCCCATTGGGCTCTCTGGACAGTTATATCCTGTCCTTCAGAAAGAGCAGTCTGCCTCACTGAGCTGATGCTGAAGGTTAAGCTCGGTGTTAGCCTTGGCATCCCCAAGCCTGTTTGGCATTCAGGGGTGCAGTGAAAGGTTCCTGTGGACTGGACAGCCTGGCTGCAAGAGCTTGGATTTTGCCAACGTGGAGTTCAGGTTTCTGGTTCCCTCCCTCTCTCCCTGCAGTCCTAATGTTCCCTTGGGGTCTCTCTTGCGTGCAAGCTCTTGCTTGGCTGCATGGACTGCATTTTGATAGAAGTGAGGCCTGAGCTTAATTCCTTCACTGTACTGAGATCAGAAGTGCAGTAAAGAGCTCCTGAGTGTGAAGCACATGGAAGAAATAGTAGCAAGTAAAAAGAGGCAGAGACAAGTGGAGTTATTAGCTTGGAAACTCATACAGAACAAAGGTATAACACATAATCTTTTCGTCTTCTCTGTGGCAGCCCCAGTCTGCCAGCCCAGCCTCATCTGCTACTGAGAAAACTCCCCTCCCCTTTGCTACTTTGACTTAAACGCCAAATCTGTGCTCCTGCTGAGCCAGATGTGCCATGAACCTTCTGCAAGAATATTTCATTGCTTTTTCTGATTTATGGCAAGGAATGTGCTACCTCAAACAGAGGCAGCAGCAGTTTTGAGATATCCAAGAGGAATTTTCTGGCTTGGCAGACGCCTGTACATTTGGAAGCTGTCTGCTGTAGTGAGAAGGCTGTCCTGAGATAGTCAGCAGTTATTAGAAGCTGCACCACTCTTGCTTGTTAGGATGGGATATATGGTTGGGGGGATGGGTGTGGGAGGCCTGCCAGCACTACTTTCTGTTCATTGTGTCACTTTCCCTACTTCACTGCTCTGTGTCTCTCTGCTCTTCCCTTTAGAGGAGTTTTCCTTGACACCATCCTTCCCCGTCGTGATGATAATGGGGTCCGGCCAACTATTGGTCAGCGTATTCGCCTGAGCCAGGGAGACATCGCTCAGGCAAGGAAGTTGTACAAATGCCCAGGTAAATATGGCTTGGGGAGATGGATCCTGCTTTATCATAGACACATGGGTTATGTGGAAGGCATTGGAGTTGAAGAGCACCTTAATGAAGCCTTTGAGGAGAGAGACTTGGGAAATACAGACTATCAAATGCTTTAGGCTGGAGCTGTGGGGGAGAAGTGAACTTGCCTAAAATGTGTCTCCTGTTAGTACTTTGCCAGTATTCTTGCTGGGTTCAGGGTTTCAGATTGGTCCAGTGTTTAAACCAATGTATAAGACCACAGACAGAGTGGGGGCTAGGAGTTAGCAAAATGGTGGAAAGATGTCTGGTAGACTGAGGCCCTGGAAAGTGGTGGATAGCTGGTGTGCAAATCCACTGTTTTTCTGTATCCAACAAAAAAGGTCGGAAAGTATGAGTCCATAGGGGTCTAAAATGAATTCTGAGGGCTTCAGGGTCTGTATGTTTGAGGAGCATTGCTTTTAGCTTATAATGGGTGGTATAACTTTTAGGTCTGTTAGTTCTAATTAACTTTTTTTTTTTCTTTTTACCTCATCGTTACATTTTTCTTTTTATACTCATCATTATCTCTAAATTGATTTTGGTTGAACAAAATGTTGTTCTTGCAAAATTATCTCATGGATTAGTTTAGGGGTTAATTTATTTTGCACTACGTTTTTTGATTGAGTCAGACTTAATCCAACCAGGTTTTTCATTCCCATCGCTGGAAGAATCAATTACAGATTTAGATTTCTCAAGGCAAGCTGAAAAGCCACTTTGGCCTGAGGTACTAACTAAAAGCTACAAAGCAACTTTCTTTAAAATGAGGACTCTTCTGTGAGTCTCAAGTTTTCCATTTACAAAGTAGAACTTTTTGTACTTTTTTTTTTCCACAAAGCTTTAGCAGAGGTTATTGCAGTTCAGAACATATTTGGCAGCAAAATAATTGGAGAATTAAGCCTACTAAACATTTTTTTTCCAAATACCTGTTGTTCTGCTTTGCTTTTCTTTTTTTCTTTGCATCAAAATTTATACACAGGTTGCATCTGAGGAGAAGAGGTGCAGTATTTTTAATGACATTAACATCTTCATCTGCCATTTGAATCTGTAGCTTGAAAAGTTTTCTTCCTCTGCAAAATACAAAGCAAAGGAGTTCAAACCCAAAGGACTTCAACTGTGTGTTCAAGCAGGATCTAAACGAGAGTTTAGGATGAAGACACTTTGTTCAGTAGTCAAGCTGAGGATTTTAGAGTAGAGTGCAGCAACATAATTCAGAAGTTGAATGGCAGATGGCTTCCCTGTTAGAGTCTCCATCTGAGAATACCTAATAATATCTCCCAAAAAAAAAGAGCTAGTATGGTGGAGGATGAGTTACAAGTATGCACTGGAATCAGCCAGAACAACTGCTGTGTCTGTTGTAAGAAACAGGACTCTCCAGCTCATTAGACTGGAGCTCATGTGCCTGCTACAGTTAGGGCTTGCTTAGCTTGTCCATTCTAGTATCCTGCTGTTTTAAATTGCTCTTAATTCCCCAAAGCTTATACCTGCTGGGTTAAAGTTAGTGCCAGGCCAGGTGAAACCAAATGAAATTTGCTGAAGGAATTTCTGGAAGGCAAGATGCAGTCTGCTACATAGTAGTTAATGCTAAATTTGCTATGGCTGCACAGTCGAGGATTTGGTGACTACAGTCACTACAAAAGCTTTAAAACAGCTTATCCTGCTGTCTTGTGCTGTGATAAAGGAAAAAGGCTTGTGTAGCTGTGCTAATTGTGCAGGAATGGTTAAACTGTGAATTGAGAATGGTCCTGCATTGTATCACCTCCTCCAGTTCTCTGGGCATTTTCAAAAAGATGCAGTGTACCAGTAACCAGCTGATGAGCTGCAAGTGCTCGTCACTCAACTGCTTCATTTACAAACAAGTCCTGAAGCATTCACCTTTCTACTTTCCTTTTCACCTCTGTTCCATTCTACCTGCTCAGTTTCTTGGATCCTGGAAGTACCAAACAGTTGCCCTATTGGACCTGTCGGCTTCTTTGCTACTAAGTGGAGTACAGTCATACTGCTTTTTAGAGTGCTCTGCAAGAGGTTGTGCTCTACCCACAAAGATGTAGTGCTCACTATTGTGCTTCCCCCTGCACTGCAAGCATTTGCTTTCTCCATGCTGGAAGGCCAGCCTGTCACAGGGTCTGGGGAGTTTCCTCTGCGGGGCTCAGAGAGTTAGATAGGTCTCCTTGCATATTTCACCAAAGTAGTCTTTGCAAGTCGATACAATAGTACCTGTTCCATAATTACAGAGTCTTGCCAGTAGCTGTGTAATTGCAGTCTGGGAGAATTAAGTCTGGACTGTTGGAAACCTTCACTGTGGTTCGGCCAAGGGCAATAATCTCATGTCACTGTGGTCATGTTGTGCGTGTTTCCCATGATTTAGAGGTCCCTTTGTCATTTCACGTTTATTTAAATAGATTTTTGAGCAGAGAAAAAGAGCATTTATTTATCCTGGTGAGTTATGGATTGGAATTCCCTCTTTATAAAAAAAAAAAAATTATTAAAAAACTCCTTTCTGTGTCCCCACATTTGTTCATCTAGTTTGATCTGTCAAGCTGTGGATCAAACTTCCTTAGGGAAATTAAGAAATTCTGGCCTAGGTGAATCCTTCTCCTCTGCTTGAACATATTAAACTTTTCCGATGGAACCAGTCTCTTTTCACCTCCAACTGCCAACCCGCCCATCTAAATGTAATCGTGGCTGCAAAATTAGCCTGCGATAGCATCAAGCAGAGGAACAACCCCTGGAATTTCCATGAGAAAGGGAAGGCCTTGTTGGATCTTTCAAAGCACTGCTGCTTAATCAGGGATTTTTGGGGGCTGCCTTACTGTCTCTGAGGAAACAAGAGTTGCAGATCCAGGGCAGCTTTATAATATCAGTTGGCTATGAAATTGGAAAAACAACTGGGAAGCAGGCATGCCAAGGTCCCTACTCCTTGCACTTGGCATTTGGATGTTTCTAGTGGGCACTCTCAAGGAAATGGGAGCTTTGATATTTGTGGTCCTCCCACCCAGCCAGTCAGCTGTTCTGCAGGTGTGGATGGTCACTCCTTGCTCCAGCTCAGTCATCCTGGCTCAGAGAGCAGAACAACAGTAGTCACAGCTTTCCAGATGTTGGAAGCTGCAGTTCCCTAAAGGAGCATATGCATGTACATATTCCTTGCTTCCCAGAAGTTGCTCTGGGATCTACATTTCATCAGCTGCAGCAGGCCACAAAACAGGAAGTTGGAGACTAATGGGCTGCTGTGCTCATATTTAGTCCTGTGCAGTGTAGTGGCCGGGAAGGTTCTGGGCAGCCAAAGCACGAGGGCGGTGGGGCTTGCCCTGCTTTTGTTAGGGTGTCTTAAGCCAAAAAAAGACAATTTACAATGGTAACTAAGGAGAACCTCATTGAGCAGCTTGTAATGAAGGGAAAACAGTTTTGCTGGCAGCAGTGCGGGGTTGTGAGGTGGGATGGGGTTAATTGTGTTTGATTAGTGAATGAGATATTCCTCAACTGAAACCTGAAAGTGCTGGCATGTGGAAAGAAGATGAAGGAAGAAGGGTTCTTCTTTGGAAGCTATTTCCTCTGTGTCCTTGCACTGATCATCTTCTATCCCAGAAATTCTGACAAATTTCACATCACCCCTTTGGCAAGGTCTCAGGTGGTCAGTGACCTTTGGCCAGTACCATGAATGAGCACTGTTGGAGTACCAGCCACCAACCTGCACACAGCAGCCATGAGCAGACAGTTTTGTAGACCCTGATGTCTTTCAGAGTCACTCCGTTTTGATAGGTTTTTTTCCCTTCTCCTGCAGCTTGTGGAGAGACCTTGCAAGACTCAACAGGTAATTTCTCAGCCCCTGGCTTTCCAAATGGCTACCCCTCCTATTCCCACTGTGTCTGGAGGATCTCGGTGACCCCAGGGGAGAAGGTAGGTGCCACAGCAGCACAACGTGTACTCTGCACTTCCCTCACGTGAGGTTTTGCCTGTGATGACAGTGTTAGTACCTGCCAGAAGATTTCTGCATGCCTGGCGTGCAGGAATGGAGCCTGGAAAGGCTCCTGAGCACCACTCAGGAGAGAGATGGAGTCAGGAATAAACGATCTTGAGGAGAGAAGTGGTGATGCTGGAGCAGAGCCCCTCACATATCTGGGCCATGTGTTGATCTCTGATCCTCCTCTCAGTTTGAGACTAAAACCTGCATGGACATTTCCTGCCACCTGTTAGCTTTGGCAAGCGCACATTCCAAGGCCGGTCAGATGAGTTAGATAAGATGTGCTGCAGTCTGGGCTCCTGAAGGGAGCTGAGGAGCCATGAGTGACATCCATGGCCTGCCCCTGTCAGGCAGGCATAATGTCCCTGTCAAGGAACTCCCATTTCCTGCCCTGAAACGCCAAGCCCCACTGTGCATCAATCACCCACCCTGTCTGCTTTCATCCCAGCTCCTTTTGTTTTATTGATCTTCCTGTAGAAATGAAATCTTTCCTCAATCCAGTAACAGCAACCCCGCAGGCCTTTCACACCATACCAGGCTGCAAGAATGAGCAGCCCAGCTTGGGAGCTCCTTGGCAGAGTGACTTTGCTGAGGATCACCCTCAAGACATGCTTAAGACTCAGACTTGGACAAAGAAGTGCAGAGCTCGTTCGTTTTGCAACAGCTACCTGGCTCCAGGACCTGGTTCTGTCACCTGCAAGCCCAGTCCCATGCCATGCTGAGCTCCTGCCATCAGCTGCAGGGAGAGCATCGCTGTGGCAAGAGGGCCAAGAGCCATCCAGGTTTGAAAACAGTGGCATTGAGAGTTTTGTGGTGTCCATCTTACTATGAACTCTCCCTTTGCTTCTCTGCCTCCTCAGAGTTGTGTTGGGAAGGACCGAGCATCTAGATGCTGAACCACTAATGTTAAGGAAATAAAGAATTGATTTCAGATTAAATGCTTCAATTTACCTGTTTAATCTAATGCAGTGATTGGTGCAAATTGTTGAGGTGTTAGCTGAGAACAGATACTGGGCTTATAGCATTCATCTGCCTAGAAACAGATTAATCTCCTTTTGCTGTCCAAAGTCAGAATACTGCAAAAATGTGAAAAAAGGACTTTGAGGGAGAACATCCACTTTAATGTAAAGACATTTCTGTGACTATGTTCAGATTATGGATGTAAATGAATATATGGGTCAAATCATGCAAGGAAAAAATACAAGTACACCCCAACAGTGACCTCCATAGGTGACCTCCCAGACTAAGGCCCATGATCCATCTTACAGAGGAAGGAGACCAAAATTATAGCATTATTATGCCAAGCTCTGTTTGGTAAAGCCACTGAATGCACTTGCATCACAATGATGGTGAGTTTGATGGTCAGAATGTGGAACCTAATTAGCAAAATTAGATATTTCTTGCAAGTATCATTTATATGCAGGTGTAGACCCCAAACGTGTGGTTTGTGACAATGTCTTTCTCTATGATGTTCACATTGCTCAAAACCAAAGATTTGGGTTTTAATTTTAAAAATCCAAACTGCGCTTTTGTTTAAGTAACATTTTAGTAACTGAGAGGTATTGAATTTGAATTACAGAGTTGATAGTAAAGGGCTGTCTGCTGTCATATACTGTCATGGTTTCATTAAAATACTTTGAGAAGCCTTTCTTTTTTGAGAAACGGTGGTGCACAAATCCCACACACGGCCCAACTGTCTTTGCCTGCGTTCTCACTTAGGCAGCACTGTACCAAAAATGAAACAATCTGTAGGGTCTTCTCTTTACAGTAACTCCCTCCCCAAAGAGAAATCTGCAACCTCTCCTTTCAGATTATGTTAAATTTCACATCAATGGACCTATTTAAAAGTCGCCTTTGCTGGTATGATTATGTGGAGGTGCGTGATGGCTACTGGAGGAAGGCTCCGTTATTGGGTGAGTAGCTATTTCATTTTAATTGAGTTTTGTGTATTCTTCTTGATGCTTTGGAGAGTGGCTGGGGAAAACAAAGATAAATAAATTTTCCTTTACTTGGAAGGAGCCTAGGTCCAGCCAGTGCACTGGCGATCCCTTAGTGTCTCCATCCAGAGATGTCGGTGTGCTGTATTCACTCCAAATGATCCATGCTCCAAGCCCTTTGGTCGCAAAGGCTTTATTCCTTCCTTTTTCAGCTTGAGAAATGAGGCAGGGAGGGAAGTGAGCCAGGGCCCTGGCTGGGACTAAAACTGTCGTCTCTGGAGTTTTATTATTGCTCTTTCCTAAGTCCGGGGAAGAACTGTCAGGCAGTCAGAATGAAGCAGCTGCACAGCTCCTGACCCAAGCTCCAGCCATTATTTCTCACGTATTTGTGTTTACAAATACACAGTACTCTGTACTTTGAGCCTCTGTATTCTTAGCAGGGAACTTGCTAGACCATGCCTATCGTGTCAAATTGTGCAAGGATTCCACTCTGCTCCTGCTCCCAGAGATCTCTAGGAGGTACAACTCCGCTGTATCCTCCCTGTTTCTCTGCCTCCTGCTATCGTAACTGCAAGTCTTCAGTCACTCTGAGTGGTTCAGGAGTCCCACCTACTTTGCCACTGCCTCTGATCCTGACCTCATCCCCTAAGCTCGGTGTCCCAAACATGTAAAATGCAGCAGTGCAAACAGCCCCTTCTGCCTAAAAGGAAAGAAGCAATTGGGTTGGGCAGCATCCCCAGCAGTGTTAGAGGGGCTGCACTCCATGCTGCAAAACAGGACTGGGCTAGTCAGCATTGGGTCAGAGAGTTTAGGGAGGTTTGGCTGCTCTCCTTGGCCCCACTGGACATCCTAGCCCTGGTACCAGGTGAGGTGCTGAGGCTGAAGCCATGCTGCTTCCCAGGTTTCATTGGGCCTACCTTTCAGTGCAGTTGGCAGCCGGTTTTACTGTTTACTGCCTATTTTGGGGTTGGAAGCTCTTACTGCTGTTCTCTGCTGCATATGTATCAGGTAACATTGCTCCAGCAGCTGCAACTTAGGTCCTTGTTTGTTTTTTTTTTCTGCTGAGTAATTTAAAGGTACTTCAGAAGCCAAGCACCTCCCCGTCCCCCTAGTGCAGGTGGACCTTGGGAGTGTTTCCATCTGGAAAGAGACGCTGCATGAGTGGCCGTGGCTCCCGCATGGGGCTGAGCCCATGAAATTAGGTCGGAAGAGGCAGACAGACGTCAGTTCAGCAGGGGGTGGGGAGGGGGATTAGTGTGAATTGTGAAAGCATGGGCTTCTTGTGGAGAGAAAAAATACATGTGTGCTGCATATTTTCCCAGGGAAGTGTGTGAAAACCCAGCCTTTAAATGGTGTATAACTTTTTATGAATGGGCCCTTTATCACACTCTGAGGAGCTTGCTCATTCTTGTTCCTCATCTGCGTTTCCTCTTCTTGACACCCTTGTTAAACTCCAAGTCTAAATCCAGGAGGAAGTTGCTCAGTGACCCTAGAGGAAGGAGCTTTGCAGTGCTGATGCTGTTTTTAGCATCCTCTTTGAGAGTGGAGGTGGGAGATGCTATTGATATGCTGCAGGGCCGTCACACTGCCCCAACAGCACTGGGCAGGTTGGGGGCACAATAGTAGCTGAGTAAAGCAGGGCCCAAGATAATATTTGGATGGGTGACTCTGCAAGAAAAAAAAGCTGGCAGTGAAACTGCCATTCCCAGACAGTTAAAGGGAAATAAGATGCTGTCTTGAAGGTAAGGCATTAACCAGGTTTTTACCCAGTAGAAGTTGTTCAAAGATGCCTTTGCCTGGTATTGGAAGGCCAGGATCCCTATTACCACTGTTCTGACTGAATTCACCCTGAAGAACTGTTCTCTGCCTCTGTCAAATTCCGACTGGGATTCAGTTGGAGAGGATGCCAAGACCATGTTGAATTCAGTATGTAGTGCTGCTTGTGTCAGCTGAAGTGAAAACCCGTGTTTCCTCTGTGCGAGCTCCTGACCCAAGTGCAAGTCCCTGACTATCAGTGCATACTTGGTGCTTGCTCTGTTTCTGTGAGGAGCTTCTAGCTTCAATAGATAGAGGAGCACCAAATTGGTGTTGCTGAGGTTGTCCGGGCTGCAGATGCCATCTGCAGTTGTTCTGTTTCTGGAATCCTTCTTACTGGCAAAATTTGAGAGTTTTCCAGTGCTGGTACATGCCAAAGAGCTCAAAGCTGGGGGGATCATGGAATAAAATGGTTCCTGGTCTCTTTCTCTTGAAAGAAATTAAATGATGGCAGAAGTTTAACCAGGATTTTTTGAGCAGAGAATGAGATAAGGGTTTTTTCCTCATCAGCATGGCCATGTCCTGCCCTTGTTTTGACTTGGACTATTTGCTCCTGGGTGAAAAGTGCTGAAGGAGTTTTTAAGGCTTAGCAGGTGGAAAGGACATTCTCTAACACCACATCTCTAGAAGGACAGGGTGATGCTTCCCCACCACGGCAGCTCAATTGCTCAATAATGTGATCAAGACGAGCCCTTTTGAATTTACCAGGGCAATAGAGGCTTCACCTGTAACTACTGGATTCTGCTCCCAGCTGAAGAGAACTTTAATTCACTTAATAATTGAAAATAATATGAATTAATGGAGGAGGGACACAGAAACTCATTCAAAAGCACAAGTGATAGGAGTGAAAGGGTGTTTTACACAAGCACACTCCTTTAACCCAAGACTCTTTGCTTCCCAGAGTTACAGGTGCCTGTTATGCTGTGCTGTCTCTCAGGAGATCATAGACATCTTCATTGTCTCTTTCCTGCCTTCTAGGTAGATTCTGTGGTGACAAGATTCCTGAACCAGTAATCTCCACGGACAGCAGGCTGTGGATCGAGTTCCGGAGCAGCAGTAACATCCTGGGCAAAGGCTTCTTTGTGGTCTATGAAGGTACAGCCCTTAGCTGGAAGTCTGTCACATTGTACGGAGCAGACGGAACAAGGTGCTGGGGTTTTATGGGATCAGCAGGAGTTCTGCTGCACTGTGTGGTTAGATACAGCCATGCTCTTGTTTTTATGGGAATTGGTAGATTTTATGGCTTGTTTCAGTAGACAAAACATGGATTTTCCAACTAGATCATCACATTTTGGTGGGCACAACAAGATAGCAACACAAAGCAATAGCTTCCATACTTGGGCCAGGTTCTGTTTGCTCTAACCTGCCCCTGCAAGCAGCATTGTGTGGAGCAAGAGTTTCTTTCAGTATTTCAACAGGCAAAGTTCTGTTTGGGATCATACATTTTATATCACTTAATACAGTTAGTCTTCGGGTGTTTTTGTTTGTTTGATTGTTCTTTTGTTTCTCCCTTGTATGTTTTACTCACGGAAGATTGGAAATTAGCATGTCAGATCTTCTACAGGTCAGGTATTTTAGAAATTTGCATGGCACTGAGATGATGAAACCACTTCGGAGGAGGAGCAATACTACCACAGTCATTACAAATCAGTAACTTCCCTTTTCCATATATGCTTATTTTTTTGCAACAATGATTCTAAAATGTATTAAAAGCCTTCACTGTTTCTGGGCAGCAGGCATTTTTCTTAGAAATACCAGTGTTGTCAACAGCATTGAGGTTGACTGTAGTGGTACCGACATTGCATCATCTTCTTTCTTCAGCCACAGGAACAAGCATAATTCTGGAAGCCCAGTGCCCAAGTGTCCCATAAACTCATGAATAATGACACTAACAGAGGGAAGTGAAGCAAACATGGGACTGTTAGAGCATATGAGGATTTCACAGCAGTTTGGGGCTAACAAATCTGTTTCACAGGAGAAATATCTGGTTTCTGCAGGAATTGTTGCCCCAGAGACAGAGGTGGCTTGCCTGATGTTGGGGTTTTTTTAACATCGCTCCTGAAAAGCAGCTGTTGCCTAGACTATGTGGTTTGTAACACCCCCTTTATGGTAGTTTGTTGGAATTAGAAGTGATCAAATTGGTGTGTATGGCATCATCCTTCATATTGCTAAACGGTATTTGAAGAAAAAAATTTTACACTGGCTGCATTCCAAAGTCACTTTGGGAAGTGACTTTGTTTTCCCTTGACAATTTCCCGTATTTCCTGTTGATTAGTAAATGGTCCCTAAAGATTCAGTGAACACAAGCTTTGCTTCACTTGACTTTTGAATAGAGCAACTGAAGGCAGAACGTGCATCTAGTGGTCAAACAAACTCCAAGTTCATCTTTTCCTGCCTCTTCAAGAGTGGCTTTTTATATAACTTTTCCTGCAAGAAATTTCCCATTGGAATGCTCTGAAATCCGTGGCTATGCCTGAGAGCAAGCCCAGAATATGACTGATGTAAACCAGCTTGTACTACAGACGCAGCGATGGCCCATTGCACATTTCCTTTCTTATCTCAGCCTCCTCTTGTCAGAACAGCAGGTAGTGAGATTGTCTACATCTCTCTTCATAATTTATTTGCTGAAGTAGGAGATTTTCCAAAAATCTACTTAAATCCCTATTTCCCTCTTAAGCAAGCTCTGATAATGACTTGTTTCTTCTGCACTTTGTAAAGTGGCTTGCTCAACTGTTTTGTGACTTCTGTGCCTAGGCAATAAAGGTAGTTTTTATTTCCGGGGGGATTGCCTATAAGTGTTTAATTTTCTATCAATTTTTGTCCAAAATCTTTCTCTGTTGCTGTTAGTTCCTCTTTTTCTTTCGAACTCCTCCCTCACATTTAGCACTGCTTCTCTGTCTTCTGCTGTAGTGACAGTGCACATGAATGCTCATGCATCTGAACATTCCTGGAAACTGTGGGTGAGGACTGATTTTTGGATTTGGATTCCTCTAAGTCTTGGCCCTAAAGTTTTCAGAACATGGGAGGAAAGAGGCAGAAGCATGTAGCCACATGATGGTAGAATTACTTGATACCAAATGATAGTTTATTTAGTAAAAGTGTCCTCTTAATTCTGTCATTCTGTTCCCTTTCTTTCATGAGATCTAAGCTGGGAAGATGTTGGTGGTTTTGCCCTACAGCATTGCTGACAGCCCCAAATTTGCCATCACTATTGTCTTCTCAGGCTCTACCAGCAGATTTCTTTCCATTTTGCAGTAAGGCTCTTCCAAGTATAGTTGATGCTCAGCTGTATGTCAGTGTGAACTACTGCAGTGGATAGAGAAAGTATTATTTGTTGGCTGTCAGTTTCATGGCTCTTAGAAAAAAGTCCTCTGCTCTTGTAGTCCTCTTTCTGTTAGGTGGGGGAAACAGTTCTTAAAGGGTCCTTCAGAGGTTTTCTCAAGTGCCACTTGTAGCTCTGACTATATGAACTCAAATTGCAATCTAAATTGTGCTCTGCAGCTGAATTTTTGGGTGCAACTTTTTGGTGGTGCTTTAGCACTGATTCTGTAAGAAAGAGGTTAGCTCTGCACTAATGAAGCCATGCTTTTAACTCAGCTACATTAGCAGCTTACAATGCAAGACCAAGACAGTGTTACACAATGCAAGCAATTTGCAGGACACTACAGGGAGACCCATATCTGTATTGCTTATTCACTGCCTTGTGGGGAGAAGCCAAGGGTGAGGATGGTTGATATCTGGCAGGTGTCATTGCAGTACCATCTCTCTAGTACTTTCTGCTGGTGCTTTTTGTTTCCTTGACTTTAGGCACAGCCAAACCATGTGTTTTGTAGACGTGTGTCGTGCATCATGGGGTAACACAGATTTTAGCCTGCGATCTTACTTTCACTTCTTACATAGTCTTGCAGAAAATTTTGCCTAACTGCTGTTGTCTTCAAGGTCTTTACTGGTTTTGTATTAAACTAGGTTTTCATTAAATTTTCTATTTTAGTATTTAAACTTGTTCTTACTTTGGCACTAAAACTTAATTTTTCATGCTCAGCAATCAGCCTGATGGTCTGATGGTGAACAGCTCAAGTCATGCTTGTTAATATTGCCATCGTGTGGCTGGATTAGATTTGCAACTTCCTTCCCCCCCTTCCCGCTGCCTCACACTTTTCTTGGTTCTTAGAGCTGGTAGCAGGTTTCAAGCAGATATGAAGGTGAGCAGTGAGTGTGCGTAACACAAATTTATAAAAATTCTCTGTCCCAGTGAGCTCACCTTCTGAGGACATTAGCACAGCAAGATGGGAGACACTGTCATTAAGACAAAATGTTAGATTTGTAAAAACTTACATGACTTGTGTGTTTCCTTTGTATAGCAAACAATACTGATACAGATTTGATGAGAAAGGTGCATATGGAGCAGGCTTTACCTGCAGAGAAACTTGCAATCTTGTGGGTTTGCTGTTTCTTTTTTATGAAGCTATTTGCGGTGGAGAAATACACAAAGATGCTGGCCAGATCCAATCTCCCAATTACCCAGATGACTACAGACCTTCCAAAGAGTGTATCTGGAAGATCACAGTTTCTGAGGGTTTTCACATAGGAATCACATTCCAAGCCTTTGAGGTGAGAAATGTCATTGTGTATTATATTACAGATGTTTTACCTCTATAGACCCTTTAAAATGAAGAACAAAGTGGTAGTAACAATAATAATAATTATAATAAAAAATCTTTTGCCTACTTCAGGGTAATCATTTACCTTACCAGATGCTTGCTCAGAGATTTTGAAGCCAAGTTTAAAATATGCTGAGTTTTCAGAAACTGTTACTCTAGACAGAAAGAATTAGAAGGGACTCAAAAGTGTTGATGATCTTAAATAGGCACTCATGAGTCCTTGAATTTTCATTCTGGTCAAGTGGAAGTAAATGGTCACAATCCAGGCAAAAAACTCTTGTTGACGTCACTGGGAATTGTCAGATTGGAGGATGTGACTCCCCAAAGAAACATTGTGTTCCCGGAGGCAGACAGGTTTTGAAGAGCTCACAAAAAGTTTTCTTCTACTGGTTATGGATGTCCTACACTCTTAGCTACATGCCAGTGATCAGTCTCTGATTACTGATGTTAAGTCACAGACAGGAGTGGACAGGACCTTGGTTTGTGCGTAAACCCCATCTATCCCACAGGCTCCAGTGGCTTGTGAACACTCCCCATGCTTGTCCTGTGAAGGGCTGACACTGCTACCTCCCTGCAGCTATTCCTTGAACCTTTTTGTTTGTAGTTGTTCTGCTCTGTTTCTTACAGCTTCTCGTGCAAAAGCGGTTTGTAGATAATCAGGGACTGGGTTTCTCGCAGGATAGCTATGAAGTAGCAGCAGAACTGAGATGTGCCTAGGCTTGAATGCAGTTTGAAGTGCAGAAGAGCTCAGTGGCAGCCAATAAGTACTTAGTTGTAGCCAGTTGTTTGGGGAGCTGATCTGTGGCCAAAGTCTAACTGTGTCGCTAGCCTGGCTGGAAGAACTCTGCCTAGTGAGGTACAGGCACACACTTTTCCTGTTGCAGATTGAATGGCATGATTCGTGCTCTTACGACTACCTGGAGATCCGAGATGGCCTTACTGAACAGAGCCCTCTGATCGGCCACTTCTGTGGCTACGAGAAGCCAGAAGACATCAAATCCAGTTCAAACAAAGTATGGATGAAGTTTGCATCTGATGCAACCATCAATAAAGCAGGCTTTGCAGCAAATTTCTTTAAAGGTATGTGATCTAGTCCCTCTCCCAGTCAAAGCTGGGGATGATTCAGCCCTTAGGCCATCCACAAATGACCAATTATCATTCTATCGACTTGTACTTAAGATTTGTTTGTACGACTGCAAATATCGAATTTATATGCAAATTGCTTTGAGAGTGTAGAGGGGGTTGATGCTGAGGCAGGAACATCTCCTCCCTGGTTAGGACAGAAAGCAACTCTGGGCTGGTGTCAGCATGGATGTTGCACAGCTGGACACAATGTCACCTTCCTTTAGCCATGCCAGAGGACACTGACATTTTCAAAGAAGTGCTAATACTGCACAAGGAGTGTTAAAGACAGCTCTCTGCTTAAGTTCTACTCCAAAAGAAAGCTCTGGAGTGAGGGTAAATCTGAATACAAGTAGAGTCCCAGAAAAAGAATACTGAGACCTTTAGGAGAAAAATGTGTTCCTAAACTGAGATCCTCTTCAGGAAGATTGTAACTAAGACTAAGATTTAAAATTTTTTTCTCTTTTTAAGAGCTGGACCCTAGACATGGTCCTTTACCACCATCCTGGTGACTTGTTAGAGGCAAGAACCAAATACTTAACTGCTTGGGAAAATACCTGCAGAGCTTCTGGGGGCAAACAGTCATGTTTGTCCTAAGTTCAGTGACAGTTGTACAGAAATAATAGTTAAAATGCCAATATTTGGATTGCATAAGTACTTTATTTATTTCTGCCTTAACTTTTGTCTCATGTTAAGGGTGTCATGGTCCAGTTAGGTTTCTCAAATTTTCAGGAGAATGTACTCTGTGAATTAAACTTTATTCCATGAACTTAAGACTTAAAACAAACTTGTCAGGGCTTTGCTCAGACTAGTCTATCCCATGAATTCACTTATTCACCATTCAAGCCATAAAATGTCATAATTTATAACCCATAGTTCTTCAACCATGAACTTATGTGCAAAAAACCCAACAAGTTAAATAAGCTTAATTCACAGATTATATTGGCCTGTAAATTTGAGAGGTCTTAATGGACTGTGACAAAGGGTGATTGCAAGATCACTGGCAAATACTGTGACATTTAATCTCAGTCCCTGGACAACTCTCACAGTACCTAGACTTCCTTATTTAAATTTCTCAGGTTCCATAAAGGCACAGAGAATACGTCTTCCTAAAGACATTTTGGCTCCTTTCAGGAGTGAACAGTGTAGGCTGACTGTGGTAGAGATGTCTTTCAGAAATCAGCACTACATGGAGACACAGCAAATCATTCTCTAAAATCTGAGCTTCACCTACAAGTTTGTAGGGGAAGAAGCTTATACAGCTGAACCTGAGGTGCTTTTTATGTGATACAGATAGTCAGAAATAAATTTGTTTCTTTTTTTTTTCTTTTTAATGTAAAAATGCGTAAACTTGTACAGTAGTACAGTTGGAAACGGGAGACAGGTATTTTCTGTGGCGTTTTTGCTGGCAGACTATGTCTTCCAGTGTCTGCTTGGATTTGTCGTGTTTGAACCAGAAACCATGTAGCTTGTGGATGGTTAGGGTGTTTTTAAGTCCATGCTAGTAAATTCAGCTGAGGAGTAAAGTGTTTCTCCTTGGACCAAGCATCACAGTAGTCATAGCTGCACAATTTCTAGCCAGCTTTCATTCTGGACAGAGCTGATGTCTGTGTGCAAAAGCTGGGTAGGCACACCTGCAGGCTACATGGGGAGTTTCAGCCTGGAATCTGAAGTCTGCAGCCTCTACCTCCATATCCAGCAGGCTTGTGACTACCAGACACTCCATGAGCAAAGGGAACAAAGTGGATGGCTCTGCAGGCACTCTTCATACTGCTTCACATAGCTGATTGAGGAATGGGTGAGCTTTGCCTTAATCAATTATGAAAGGAATAGGGCTTCGATTAAATGTCTTACAACATTGAAAGAAAATAACTTAGTCTAAAAAAATCAGAATTAAGGATGGAATTGAATGCTATGCTTTGTGAGAACATGCAATGGCAGTGTCCAACTTTTTAGAGAAAATAAACCTGCAATCAGCTTAGAGAGGGTAAACCATTGGTCACACCCAAGATGCAATGCCAGGAATATATGGAGAGCAATTACCTCATCTCCACCCAGTCAGGTATATCTCATGGGATATCTCCAGGATTATTCTTGTTAGTTATCTTCATTTTGGCAACAAATTGTTTGTATCACTGAAGCCTATTTTGTGTATGGTTGAAATGGTAGTTCATCTGCCTAGAACAGGGGAGAAGAATGAGAAGTAGCAGCAGGGTCATGCACTGCCTGTGGCTCCCCATCCCCCTCCTGCCTTTGCACACCCATGGCTTTGCTGAAGAGGCAGAGTGTAACTTGTAGGGGTACAAGACAGGGAGTGAAGCTGAGCCAGGAAAGGGAAGCAGAAAGGTGTTTTCTGTAAGTGTTTTAACATTCGTTTTCAGTTTTTGTTTCCCAATACCTAAACCAGCACTCAAATATTTATATTAATTGGCAGTAAATTAAGTTGAATTACCCCAAATTGGGTCTGTTTGAACAGAACAGTAATTGGTGGATAATTTGTCTGTCTCAACCCAGAACTTTCTTGCTCTTATTCTTCCTGTTTTCTTCCTCATTCCATGGGAGTGGAACAACAGCTAGGTGGGAGTTTGACTGCTAGCTGAGGCCAACCCACCACGGCCACGTTAATAAAACCACCTGTTACAGGATACATATGGAATCAGGGGTCAGGGTGAGAAGCCAGTGTCTATCTTTATGTTAAAATGTCAGTTCAGGCTGTTGAGATGTGATTGAAGAACCTGACTTCAAAGTCTAGGGTAGCAAGACTTCATGTGCCTGTGAAAAGGCAGAACTACTTGCGTGTCCTCCCAGCTCCTTTGCTGCACCGTGTTCCATGGGCCATGACCTCCCTCAGCTCCCTCACTGTGTGTGCCACAATGGGTTGGTTCCTGGTAGCTCAAGTTACTCGAAAGCGTGAGGGATTTAAAACAAATGAAGCAAAGCAAAAAAGATGGTATATGAGAACAAAAGGCAGTGAAATCTTTACAGGAGACTGTTTTCCTGCTCGTGTCTAGAAAAAGCGCTGGTGGCTAGTAGCAGTAATGATAGTCCTTTATGGTTCTGGTGCTAGGAGTGTTTCAGCACTTGTGAGCTTTGCTGCAGTGCCTGCTCCACAGTCTTGGCTCAGCAGTCTTGGCTCAGCAGGAACAGTGCTCTGTTCCTTCTGTCCAGAAGGGTTGCATGAGGAATATCAAGGTGTTTGGGTGGTCAGGAAAGTGTGACTTGCTCTGGCTTTCTCCTGACAGAGATGGATGAATGTTCTCTGCCGGACAATGGTGGGTGTGAGCAGCACTGTGAGAACACACTGGGCAGTTACAAATGCACCTGTGAGCCTGGCTATGAGCTGACAGCTGATAAAAGGAGCTGCGAAGGTAAGTAACCTACAGATTGAGTCAGCTGACTATAGGATAGGTATTACAACTAATAATGGAATTGATTAGTCTTGGAAGTGATTTTCCTTGCCCCTGCGTCCTCTTTATTTTGCTTTATTTTCCCCCAACTGAATTTTTTTTTTTGTTAACATCTTCCATTGAAAAACAAGTTTTGGTTAAAAAACCTGAAAATAATCTGATTCTATACTGATAAACATCCCTGAAACCAGTTGTCCTTCATGGCCAGAGATTGCTGTTCAGACCAGATCTCCCACAGTGCAGCATAAGGGAAGTAGGCATTACAACCTAACCATTGAGTGGCCCAAAAGTATTTAAATCTAAAACTGAATTTATTTGTTTTTCAAAAAGGAATTTACTTCATATAATAAAATATCAGTGTTTTGTCTGCATGCAAAACAGACTTTCTCCATACTGAAGAGAATTTTCCTCCGTTCCTCTGTTATGGAGGAAAGAAACGCATGTCTATAATAGAAGCTGTTTGTGTCAGTTTTCTAGAGAGTTAATTTCATGCAACAAGGGTTGCTTCTGCCAGCAATACAGCTGTTGGTGTTCTGAGAACCCATCCATTGTTCTTGTCCCAAAACTCAGTCTGTAGGGACATGTAGGGAGCTCCGTGTGCTGTCAGCGGTGCTCTCAACATCACCTGGTTTGCCCTGACTTCTGCTTTTGTCGAACTGTTTGGATAAGAGTGCTGTCAGCGGTGCTCTCAACATCACCTGGTTTGCCCTGACTTCTGCTTTTGTCGAACTGTTTGGATAAGAGTGCTGTCAACTTGGTGAGGGCAGAGTCAGGTGTGTGCAAAAGGCTTTTGAAAGATTTTTTCTTTTTTAAGTAATTTCCTGCATTTTTGAGCAAGCCAGGTGCTATAGCTTGGCAGGATTTTTTTTGGACTTCACTCTTAACCTCCTATTTTAGACTTCATTTGTGGGCAAAGCAGAAAGGATAGTCTTTGAAACTGCAGCAATATACTTAAGAGTAAATTGCTTTTTTTTCTCCAAAACCACTTGCTTGCTACTTTATTAATATTGAAGCTGCTCCCTTGGGTTAGTCCTCTTAATGCAAAATGGTGCTGGGAACAAGACACAGAAAGCTTTTAACCCTGTGGGTTTTGAAGATGTGGCCATATCTCTTTACTCTTAAGAAACAGCAAGAAAAAAATAGAAAAAAATTGCTTTGTTGCAAAAAGAATTTTGCAGCAAATTGAGGTTTACTCCTTTGAGGTAACAGCCCTGCCCTCCCACAAGAGGATGAAGCTGAGATGTCCTAAATTTTTAAAGGAAATAGGATAATAAAGCTAAGTCTTGACTTCGTCTTCAGCTTTCCCTAGAGAAGATGCAGTCCATATGTAATAAACCACTGAAGAGTTGACAGGAGTGTCTTCCCCAGGATTCCGTCATCTCGTAATTATTCCCTTACTGATAAACTTGCAATAGTAAGGTTTGTAGCACTTAATGTAGGTGAATTTACCAAGCTGGCCTTGACAACTGTGTCGTGCATGTCAAGTCAACTGATTCCCAAGGACAGAGATTAAAAAGGAAAATTAGTCTTACATGGTGGCTCTCAGGGCCATAGCCTCACTGGGTGCGTTTGACCGGTGATTTACAGCAGGTGAAGTTTGTGTCTTCTTCACACTTCCCAGCGTTTTAAGCCTGTTCTGGATGCTGGGATTTGAAATGTGCCACCAACCAGGATCTGGTTCATTTGCTAGTTAACACTGTGGCCCAATCTGTGTGTCTGAACAGAACCAAGTAAAACTTGTGTTCATTTATTGCCTCTCCAGCTGCCTGTGGGGGCTTCATCACCAAGCTCAATGGGACCATTACTAGCCCTGGATGGCCCAAGGAATATCCTACTAACAAAAACTGCGTCTGGCAGGTGGTAGCTCCAGCCCAGTACCGGATCTCTCTGCAGTTCGAAGTGTTTGAGCTGGAAGGCAATGATGTACGTAACCAGTCCCTGCATCTCCGAGGTGGGACTATTGGCTAAATCAGAACTGGATAAATCCTTGGGATACAAGGAAGAGGAGGCTCTGTCTTACTGGTGGAGCTTCTGGTTGTTTTCCCACCCTCGATATAATTACACCAATAACAGTGACTGTTCTCCTTGAAGTCTGGATTTGCTTTCTCTCTAGAGCAGAAGGATTAAAGCTGTTCTATTATAAGTGGGTGCAATGGTTTAACCCAATCTGGCAACTAAGCACCACACAACTGCTCACTCACTTTCCCCCAGTGGAATGTGGGAGAGAATCAGAAAGGTAAAAGTGAGAGAAACTCATGGGTTGAGATAAATACAGTTTAATAGATAAAGCAAAAGCCGCTTATGCGAACAAAAATGAAGAATTAGTTCACTACTTCTCATGGGTAGGCAGGTGTTCAACCATCCCCAGGAGAGCAGGGCTCCATCACATGTAGTAGTTACTTGGGAAGACAAACAGTTTCACTCCAAATGTCTCCCCTTCCTCCTTCTTACCTCTACTTACCCCCACTTTATATACTGAGTATGATGTCCTGTGGTATGGAATTTGGTCAGTGAGGACCAGCTATCCTGGCCATGTCCCCTTCCAGCTCCCTGAGCACCCCCAGCCTCCTCACTGGTGGAGCAGTACAAGAAGCAAAAAAGGTCTTGACTGTGCAACTCCTGCTCAGCAATAACAAAACATCTTCATATTATCAACCCTTTTTTCAGCACAAATCCAAAACACAGCCCAGTACCAGTCACTGTGAAGAAAATTAAATCTACCCCGGCCAAAACCAGCACAATGGGCTTCTTTTCTCTACTAGTTTTGCATAGTTGTAAGTATTTTCCATCCCCAATAGCTGTCCCATCTCCCACCTCCCCAGTGCTGCCTTTGCAGGGAAATAGTTGGAAATGAACAATGAAGTAGAGTTCTTCAAGGATAAATGAAATAACAGTAAAAGAGTCAGTTCTCTGCCATGCAGGGTGGAGTTTGAACAAAGCACTCAGGTCTGAGTTTCTCTCCTGTAAATGGGAGCAGTAGCACTTCCTTAATTCAGGAGGCTGCTAAAGTTCATTCAACACTGTCAGGTTCTTGGATAAGGTGGAAATAATTACTTAGGGTAAATTCAGTGGAACCTTTGCTATTCTGAAAAACATACCCATGCTTTAAGATCAGAGCAGCAAGTGAAGGGGTGAGAAAATGGACAGAGGAGATTTTGGTCAAGTTAGGAGTGTATTTGAGTACAAGGCTTTTTCTGTTCCTTCTCAGTGAAGTCTCTGTCCCCTTCCTCTGAAATGCTCCGTTCCAAGGCCACAGAGCTGAGAAATCTCTTCCTCTCTTGGCAGGTCTGTAAATATGACTATGTTGAGGTTCGCAGTGAGCTGGCTTCTGATTCCAAGCTACATGGCAAATTCTGTGGCTCAGAGAAGCCCGAAGTAATCACATCATATGGCAACAACATGAGACTGGAGTTCAAATCAGACAACACGGTCTCCAAGAAAGGCTTTAAAGTTCACTACTTCTCTGGTATGTGACTGTATTATTTTACTTGCATTAGCTGTCTCCTCTGACTGAACCTCTTGGTTTTGGTGAACTTTCTTCAACACCCTGTCAGAGCCTGACATGGTTCATTAAACATAAAAGCATGGTTGCTCTGTGCTGTGTCACCTTCATCTTGGGTTCTCAGTGCAGTGTATGGTCCAGTCTCACAGTGTGGTGTCAGCAAGATGCGTGAGTTGCATCAATGCCTCCAGTCCTTCCACAGCAGGAAGCAATGTGGAACCCATTCCTAGAAGTTATTTCTGCTCATATAGTATTAAAGGAAAGCTTTTTCCTCTGAAACTAGAAGATTTAGAAAATTTCCAGTGGTGTTCTATGTAGCAACCATTCCCATCAAAGCAGTGTGTACTAGTGGAAGTTTCTTATCCTCTGTTCTCAATCCTTTGTGTCGGTGATGTACCTTGTTGGCGGGCAGTTCTGGAGGTTAACTGTATGTCATTTGGAAGTAGAAATTCAATTTCATCCTGTCTTTTCAGCAGAGTCCTAGGAGTATTAATGCTTTTGAGGAGAATGATCAGGCAAAATGGCCTTTAATTAGGACAGGTGCAGAGTAAAATCAGGGCTAAGGGTTTCACTTATTAAATCTAACAGGAGGAAGGATGAGGTGGGTATGATTCATCTAGAAATATGTTTGGGAGTGAGGAGACAAATGAAGTTAATGAGATCTCGGGAGGGCATTGTCCCAAGAAAAATTGGAGATAAACTTCTTATAAATTAAATTGGACTGGAAACCATGAGCAGCTCCTATGCTCAGTAAGTGAGATTGAGGAATGTATAGTCCTGAATACACAGGAGTGAAGATTCACTGGAGCATATTTCAGCTTCAGGGAGCAGCTCACACCTTAGATCTTCTTCACCACCTGGCTTTTTCTGCTCAGACAGAGCTGTTTAGAAATGGAGGCTCACTGGAGCACATAAGAACTTGAAAATATAAAGTAGATTTTTACCTAGGTGAGTGAATTTGTGTGATACTTTTCCTGGACTCTTTTTTTAAAGAAGGAAACACTGCTCTAGGTTTCTTTTAGACAGGAGTCTTTAACCAATAAACTTACATTATAAAATAGAACACATTTGTGATACATTTTATGGAATGTAAGGCTGTTGAAGAGAATAGTATCTGGGCTAAAAAGCTGACTGGACTAATCCAGCAGTAGAGTTGGAGATTTGCACTGCTATCTGCCAGCCTGTGTATGGGGCTCTTAGCTGGTGACTGTGGTAACCTGTGTCCCTGTCAACTCGGTGTTTGTTGGTTTGATCCTGCCCAGACAAGGACGAATGCTCCAAAGACAATGGTGGTTGCCAGCACGAATGTATCAACACCTTTGGGAGCTATATGTGCCAGTGCAAAAATGGCTTCATGCTGCATGAAAATGGCCATGACTGTAAAGAAGGTAAAGTCCCCACTCCTGCCCTCGGGAAAGACAAGGTACTTCAAACATCATTTGGTTCAGGGCACTTCTTGCCCTGTGCTGGACAGAAGTTTGTACAGCATACCAGGCAAGGGCACTGAAAAAGCCCCAGCTGGCTGAAAAACTGCCTAGAAACAGGACCATTCCCATTCCCCAGTCTTGCTCTCTATATGCCCACAGGGGATGGACAGGGAGGGGATGAGAAGTTGGACTTGCAAAAGGAGCAGTTGTGGGGCATCATCATTAGACCGGTCCCTGCTGCTTCATTTAATTATTGTGTTTGAGTCAGAAGAGAAAGGATGGGCTGATCTAACCACTTGCTGATGCCAAAACTGCCTTTCTTCCTGCACCCTTATCCCTGTTGTGTTCTCCCATGGCCTTCCTGGGTATGGTCTCTGGTCCTTGTCTGACCTCTCCATGAGATGATTCAGCTTTCCAAATTGGCAAAACAATGCAAGGCTGAGATAGCACCAAAGTCAACACTGTGGAGGGGTTGACATCATGGCCCTAGGATGAGGGCAGATGAGATGAAGCAGCAGGAGAATAGGTTAGGGTGTGAGAACATAGATTAGGTTAATGAGGACCAGGGGAGTGAGATGGTCCATTTCACCATCTGTCAGGTTAGCTCAAAAAAAGTATAGACAAACCCACCAGAATTATGGAGTAATACTAAAAGGTCTTGTTTGGTGACTGAAGCCTTCCTGTCTCTGCCCTGTAGAGGGTCTCAGTGGGTAGAGAGGACCATGTAGGACACTACAGGGTTGCCATGTGAGACTTGCCCCAATGCAATTTCTCTCTCCCAAGCTGGTTGCGAGCACAAGCTGAGTGGTGCAGAGGGAACAATGAGCAGTCCCAACTGGCCTGACAAGTATCCCAGCCGGAAAGAGTGCACCTGGGACATCTCTGCAACACCTGGCCACAGAGTGAAAGTAGTGAGTAACCAGAGAGCGGGAGTGTGAGGCAAGAAGCAGGCTGGGTTGTGAGGAGCTGAAGTGACTTCCCACCACCACTGTGTGAGCGAGAGGCTGATGCCCTCAGGTCTTGTTTGGGGCTCTTGGAGGAGAGTTTTCTGGGAGGCTGCCCTGGCTTGTGAAAGGGCAGAAGGTCACAGGGGGGAAACAAGGCAGAGGAGAGACAGCTTGGAGGAGACTCCAGCAGATGACAACTATGGAGTATTGCCCTCCATAAACAGATGGCATAAATGCCCTCCCACGCCTACCCCTCCTTATGAGCCACTCTGTTGGGGCTATATCCACATAAGGTGGTGGCTGAGCCAGCCCCCAGCCCCTCTGAGGGAGAGGTGTCAGGCCCATTTTACAACATGGCCTGATGCAAATGGCAGGACATTGCCAAAGCTGTGCAGATAGTCCATGTACTGGGGGAAATAATCCCTGTGCTCAGTTGAAGTAATATTGCAGAACAGCCCATCTGGTGTGCTGGGCAGAATTTCCAGCCAGAAAAATAAGTGTTAGAAGGCTTGCAGTCATGCACCCGTGTGAGGCAGCAAGGCTGAGGCAACAGAGCACATTGATATGGAATTCTGATCTGTGGCACCCTGAGATCACTCTTGTCCAAAAGCACATTATTCTGTTTTAGTTTGTGGGGAGAGCGGGACAGATGTACCATTTGATCTGTTTTTCACTTGGCATTTCACTTTATGCTAAATCACATACTCAGATTTACAGCTGTCTTAATTCTCCATATTCTTGCTCTAGACCTTCAATGAGTTTGAGATTGAGCAGCACCAAGAATGTGCCTATGACCACTTAGAAATGTATGATGGGCCCGACAGCAAGTCACCTATCCTTGGCCGCTTCTGTGGCAGCAAGAAACCCGACCCTGTAGTGGCTTCTACCAACAAGATGTTCCTCAGGTTTTACTCTGATGCTTCTGTGCAAAGGAGAGGTTTCCAGGCAAAGCACAGCACAGGTAAGCTGGTTGCCTGCCAATACCACAGTGCCAAAAGATGTCATCAAGTCTCACTACATTTTTTACTAGGTAAAAACAGACAGACCTTTCTCCCAAATCAGCTTAACCTAAATTTTAAGCGGTGTATATTCGGTTCCCAGACCATTGCCAGCACCATACCGTAAATACCAGCTTTGATAACAGCACAAGTAAGCTTGGTTGCCTGCCAGTACCATAAGAAGTCATCAAGTCTCACTGCATTTTTTGCTAAGTAAAAACAAACACACCTTTCTCCCAGATAAGCTTAGCCTAAATTTTAAGAGGTTGTATATTCAGTTCCCAGATTGTTGCCAGCACCTTATCATAAATACCAGCTCCTGTAACAGCTCAGAAGTCTCTTGGTGTTGGACATTCCTGCTCAGACTCTTTTGTTTAAATTGGAGGTGTTTGATTGAGCAAGAATCCCTTCTGGTCCCCATCAGCTGTTGGAAAAGGAGGTTATGCAATTTAGCTCATGTATTGGCCCACCCTCAGAACACGCCCAGGTTAGATCGGTTATGGTAGAAGCAGAGCTGTGCTGTGGACAGACACAGCTTGATCCTCCTATCTGTGGCAGCACAGGGGTGGGCGTGTTGTGCCAACATTCATTTCTTTTAAATCCCTGCCACTGTAAACAGATGAAACATGCTCGGAGTGGCTGTGCATGTGACACTGCTGAAGAGGTGTCTTCCTCATTGGCTGCGGGAAAACTCTGCTAAAGCACACGTGTTCTGCACAAACACTGGGCTACTTTTGTGCGTTGTGTGGGCAGAAAAGGATTGTTTTGGTCCCCAGTTTTCTGATGTGCTTCCACTTCCTGCTGACAAAATACTTGGGATTAGAATTTCATCTACAGGACAAAGCAATTGCTTTCTAAAATGATAAATGTCCCGAGAGTATGTGTCAAGAACCCTATCCTGCCAGTTTAAACTGGTCACCTCTTTCCATGTGTGTTCTGTACCAAAAGAACCAAGCTCCTTGAAGCTATGTGGGTCTTTGGATTCATGGGGGACTGTAGAATTCACTGGTTTATTGTAGTTTGGTGCAGTGTTTAATTACCTTTCCTATTGCACTTCAAGCTGGAGGTCTTCTCTGCTCATGACTGACCCAAAAGTGGGATGAGTCTTTGTTGTGAGTATGGACTTTGAGAGACTCTTTTGTGTCCTTTTCTCCCTTCAGAGTGCGGTGGGCTCTTAAAGGCTGAAGTACAAGCTAAGGACCTATATTCCCATGCTCAGTTTGGGGACAACAACTACCCAGGTCAAGCCAACTGTGAATGGGTGATTGTAGCTGAAGATGGTTATGGGGTGGAGCTAATATTCCAGATATTCGAGATAGAGGAGGAGGCTGACTGTGGGTACGACTACATGGAGATTTACGATGGTTATGACAGCACTGCACCCCGTCTGGGACGCTTCTGTGGCTCAGGGGTAAGCCATGATGGTGGTGATTTCAGAGGGGTCACTGAGGGTGGCAAGGAAGTATCCTCATACCATTTTTGGAGAGGAGCAGCTGTCACAAACTGGTACTGAGAATGCTTTGTGGCTGGGTTTTGCTTCTTCCCCTTCTGCAGCAGATCACAGCCATTTCATCTGATGCATAGAGTCAGCTGGAATACTCTTGCTGACTGACTGTCCATTTTTAGCCCAGGGCCATGTACAGCAGCATGAGACCGCCACGCTGCTGTGCCCCAGCTCTGCCATGCAAGTGTTGTGTAAATGTGGGAAATGGCTCCCAAAGGCCAGTTTCATCCTCAGCTGCTTCCTGGCTGAAGCCAAGTTATGTTGTGGCCATGCTATGGCAAGGGTGAACAGTGCAGGGACTTAGAGCTGCTTGCTGCCTCCAGGATGGCATGCTGTCTCCTAAACTGTCACCTGCATCCCCATTGCCAGGAGTGACTCTAGCATGAGTAATGGTGTGTAGTTTTTGAAATCAGAGGGTCTGTGTTTGATTTCTCTAGGACTTCAGCAATGAAATGGAGAAGTTTCTTACTGAATTTAAAGAGAGACAGGGGGCAAATGTGTGGAAGAAGTTCTCACAAATTGGGGAAATGGTCTGGAAAATAAACAGAGGCATAGCAGCTTGGTGTGAAGAAGTTCAGGGCAGCTGGGTAGTAATCTACATACCTGCACAATGACAAATGAAGAATGGCTGGGAAAGGGAAGCACAAGGAGCTTGTAGCAGGTCACAACAGTGTGGGACATAACCAGAATTGTCATGTAAGATAAGTACCTGAGTTACTTGAACACTGGGAGACAATCAGCTCCCAAACAGGTTCCAGTTTGAATTGTGTCATTTCCTGAAAAGACAATGAGAAATTAGAGTAAACCTGAAGACTGGAAAAAGAATATCCAGGGAGTCCTGTGAAAAAAGTAATTGGAAGAACTGGGATTGTAGAGTGGTTTGGCATCAGTCTTCAAACATAAAGAGCAAAGGAATATGCTTAGGAAGGCAGATCAGGGTACGAGGTACTGAGCGTTCAAGTCTTCATGTTTACTGGCCAATCTGTCTTCATTGTGGGCTTAAACTCTAGTATCATAGTGCAGATAGTTATTTAGTCTGCATACTTGACCACTGTGTACTGTCTTCTTTCCTTTTCTGCAGCCTCTGGAAGAAATCTACTCTGCAGGGGATTCCATCATGATTCGATTCCATACAGACGACACCATCAACAAGAAAGGATTTCATGCCCGATATATAAGTACCAAATTTCAGGATGCATTGCACATGAGAAAATAGTTTGACTGCTCCTCACAGACATTTCCCATCTGAAGATCAAGACACTTAACTGTGATCTTTGTCTTTTTAATTTTAAAGCTTCTGTGCACTTGGCCAAAAGCAGTGTACGTTATTTTCTGTAACTAAAACTAAATCCAGTCTCAAACATTTGCCTCTGCAATTATTAGCATGACCCTTTCTTGTTAATATACCTAGGACCAAAAAATTGTCTTTTAATCATACCTGCCAGGGCATAAACATTGTATTTTGCACAACTTGCCATGGGGCTGAATGAAGACTGAACTTAAATTGAGAATAGCCTTCATCTCTTGCATATCTTGTTTCTAGGTGACATTTCCCAAGCATCCACATGAGCTGTCTGAACATATTTTCTGGAGCAGGTGATTTGGACAGACAAGAAGAAGGATTTTTTCAAAGGACTTTTGAGCCACCTGCTCTCCCCTACCTGCCCCAAATACTCTGTGCAATAAGAGAACAACTAGATGGCTGTGCCTGCATTACTCTTTCTGTCCTGTCTATTTACTGTCTTGCTTACTGTTGAGTGGAGAGCAAGGCCGGGGACAGGGACAGTCTCTTTAGGGCTGCTAGCTACTTGGATTCCGGGGAATGAGAAGGACCCAGTGTTTGGTTTGCAGTAACTGTCGTGGTATATGTTGAATGGAAGTACTTCGATGCAGTGCCCCAGAGAAGGGTGGTGGCTGACACGGAAATGCTGTGGTGGGATGCAAGGCATGACTGTGTGATGGTGGCAAACCTTAGTAACCGGAGTGCTGACAGCACGCTCCAGTTACACCACCACACAAGGCAGCTCAGAGGGCTGTGGCAGCAGTCCAGGCCTTATCTTAAATAAGGAGTCTCTCCTCACTCTACCCATGCCTGCTTTTTCAGCCTTCTTTATGCTGCTTCCTTTCCTTACTACCACTTCCCTATGAGCCCTTCCTTTTCACAGCTGAGCTGCTCTCCCCAGGGCTCCCCACCACAACCTAGGAGTGCTCTGCAACTTCATCTGGCCAGAACATCTCACTGAAGGAAATGCTGGGGCGGGGGGTGTCAGGGTGTCCCTGAGGCAGAGGGACACAGGCTATGCTGCAGGTCAGCTTTGGTGATCTCTGGGAACCTGTCAAACGTGTGCAAGCTGCAGGCACGGGACTAGGAATGGAAGAGCTCTTCTGGTTTCTGCTTCCTCCCCATTTGTCACTGGTGCATGGCCCAGTCTCTTAACTTCATGGCAAGGGTGCGAGTGAGATGGTGACTTTGACTTAGAGCACTTAGAGCTATAAGGCTCAGACATGTTCTTGTTTGCTCATGAAAGCTACCCAGCCACAGGCTTGAAGAATTAACAGGTAGCTTGGTGCTTCTTTCAGAAAGAAATAAGGAAAAACGTGGTTTTGGGGGAACCACTGTAATTGAACAGTTGATATGGGAGGAAAAACAATACTTTATTCTGAATGTTTCATTAAGGCACTCATGGGCAATTATGAGCTAAAAGCTGAGGTGCGTTAGCTTTAATAAAGTATTTATAATCCAAGGATTACTATGTTTACATAACCATTGTGCTGTCAGGCTTCGGGGTGGCACCTCCTCTCTGGTGTATGACTGTGGAGGAGTTTGGGGCCAGTTCCACTGTCAGGCACAAACAACATTCCTGGAGATAAGGGCATTTTCGGATGGATACTAAATAGACCCAGCCCTCTCCAGAAATCCTTGAATAGAATATGGTCCAAGTATTGTGAATACTAGGAGAAGCAAATGCATGAAAATATTTTCTTGCTTAGAACAAGAAAAGTAAAGTAATTTATATACACGCACAGAGGATTATATGTATATAAAATGTGCATGTAGAAGACCAGTAGTCAAAGCCTTAATAAGTGTAATGTGAACAATACTGTACCATTGACTATAGCTTTATTGCAGGCTGTATAAAATCATGTTATCTCGGTTTTGGTTTTTTAGTTCGTTTTATTATAGCTCTGCTTTGTTTCTTTTTTTAAATTTTGTGGCCTTTTTACAGGCAAGACCTCAGATCTCGAGCTGTTTGACCATGCAGGTCTGGGGAACTGAGCTCTGCTAGATGGGGTGTGTATTTGTCTTTCTCTTCCTTGTTCCAGTTCAAGCAAAATTACAGTGACTCAGGTCTGGAAATAAAAGTGTGACATCAACCCCTGTGAAACAGAAGCAAAGTTTCAGGTGACAAGCAGCAGTTCAAGTTTCCTGACCTTTTAGTGGCAGCAATGGCTGTAGGGAAAAGTGACTGTAGCAGGTTCCCGTGTACTTTAACATCTTTGTTCCAACTTCTGGTAATTTCCCATCTACCCCAGATTGGTTTGTTGCAGATGCTTGCAATGTGGTTTGACAGATCTACTACACTTGTTAGTGTTCATCCAGGTGTCTTTTGTGACAGTGTGTTCACAAATATTGTACTGTGCATTCCAACCAATGATCTATGTAGAATATTTCTGCTGTACTGACTGGACTTAACAGTCAATAATTCTAAATGTGTGAAATTTTCTTAAGGAAAAAAATGTCAGACCCTCTGATGTGTGAATATGTATTCTGGTCTTTGTGTGGTTTTACATTTCACTAACTAAAATAATTTTTAGAGGGGGAGAAGAAGAGGGTGTGGGGACAATCACAAATGTACCTGTGCCCAGAACGAATCTCTGCATTCATTAAAGACTGTGGATTCAGTTGCACATTCTGTTGTATGCATGCATTTTCCACTTCCACAAGGGAAGGAAATTTCTTATTACATTCCTTGTTCTGCCAACTGTTGTGTCTACTGCTAATACCAGGAAGGAACTTTCCTGTGGGCCTTTAGGTATGTCTTGGCTTTTGCAATCAAGCGAGCATTTAGAAAGTGGGGTAGAGAAACAAGTTGGCCAGCCAGAGGGCTACATTGTTCCATGTGTTGCTCACACTTTAGGGGGCTGAGATGCAGGTCTGCAGTGATAAATATCAGGGATCTTGGAATTATTCCATAAGTATTTTTCAAAGGACTAGCTCATTTGCTACACTGCAGGCTATGGCCTTTAGCAGCAGGTCCCAAGACCCAGAGACATTAAACTCCTGTGCAAAGGACAGCAGGATGAGGCAGATGTTCCTTACTGCAAAGTTGTGATCCACATTCCATGGCAGCAAAATGCTGCTAAGGCAGCACCTTAAATGCTTTTCTTCCTCTTTCTGTCCACTGCTTGGTGTCTACCCTGCTTGCTAAGGACCATGTCTTTGTTCTTTCCCCAACACACACCTAGTTCACTTATGTCCCACCACGCAGAACATTTCCTGTGGTGTGTGTCCCAGCTACCCAAACCTTCACGGTGTCTGAATTTCCTCCCAACTGTTCCCAAAGGCAAAGCAGCAATGGAGATGATGTAAGGAATAAGTATGCCTGTGTAGCCTCTTGCACCAAAGTACCATGGCACAATATGACCCAGTGGCACAACTTACTTCAGATGAAGGATGATGCTGCAGACCAGACAGGCTCATTGGTCTCAGCGTCAAGCCAGCAGAAATCTTCCACTTTGTCCTGGCATTTCCAGCAAATGCTCTGGCAGATGAGGTGCTAGCCTTAGAAAGCAAAAGCAGGATTCCGCTCCATGCCTCACGTTAAGTGCACTCTTAGAGCCAGAAGCTGCCTTATTTGCCCTGCAGCTGGTAGAGAGGAGATGGAGGCTCCAGTGCCCTGAAGCCCAGCTTCCCAGGTGCATGCCAGAGCTTGGGTGTGCTGGGACCCAGTCAGTTTGTGAGCCAGCCCGAGAAATGCCGTCATCTCTTCCTCTTTACAGGTTCTGCATGTATTAGCAGGAAGAGAAGCTTATCCTAAAAGGAGCACTAACCCTGACATTGGGCAGTCTGCTGTTACTGCTGTATGCAGGGCTTTTTCATGGAGAAGCATGAAATGGTGAGTGGGAGGTGGTTGGGTCTTTGGATGGGAGTAGTGGGAGGAGGTCAGAAAGCAGGAGAGGTGAGGCCACTGGACCACCTATCTATTGGTTGAAAAGCTCCCTGGGAGTGTTTAACCCTCCTGTTCTCTGCCCCAACCAGATCAATCAAACACTCTCCTTCATTAGTTCTGCCTTTCCTTACAGTGCAAGAGACAGTTTCAGACACCTGCTTGGATTTTAGCATCTGCCCCCAGCCTTTCTGTCCTGGAGGTATTGCCTGGTCTTAGGGCAATTGGAGCAAAGAGGAGGCTGGTGCCCTGGATTATGAAGCAGACCTCTGCAAGGTCATTCTCATGGGCAGGTGTCAAGTGGACCCTGTTGTTCCAAATGCAAGAGCGTTTTTGCATCCAGCTTAGGATGCATTGGATATTATCCCAAATATTATCCCCCATGTGGTTATTTATCCCCTGAGCATGTCCTGCATTCTGGAGCTGTTTAGTAACAGAACATTTTCTCACTGCCCTGTGCTTCTCATGCAGTTGTTTGTGAGTTGTTGATAGATGTTGTTCATCACTGTTTTGTTCATTGCCTCAGATGAATCAGCATCCCAGTGGGCAGGAATATGAATCATCCCCTCTGAGACCTCCAGATGTAAGCCATTTTTAACTTCTCAACAAAGCATACATGCTGCTGAGTTCCTGACTGCAGGACTGGCTCTCAGGGCAGCCTTAGACTAATGGAAAGCTCAAGGTAATCTTCCCATTATGCCTGGGTCTCATACATGACTGCTGTTTCTGCTTGCACATCTGTCCATTTGATGTGATGCCAGATGAGCAGTCAGCGATGGTTTGCTGTTGTTTTAGAGTACACAAGCATTACAGCTGCAGCCTTCACAGGAAAAAATGGAGGGACAAGGAGACACGGACCTGAGATGTGGGCAAATATATTTCCTTCAAAATAGTGCTATACGTTTCCAAAGGGAGGTGGGAGTTCTTGCACACAGTTTTCTCTGCAGTACTCACATGGTCTCTGAGTGCCTTGTGACAACCAATCACGGAAATTATATTTTGCTGCTAGGACTTTTATATGACCATGATGCAGAGGACAACAAGTATCTATATAAATGAAAATCAAGACAAACACAACAAACTGAACATCCAAACACAACCAAAGTCCATGGGAACAAAGAAGCTCAGAAGAAAGTCATCTGTGGTGGAATATTTTTATGAAAACCATCCAGCCACTTACTGAAAGAAGGGCACCAAATTGTATCTGAGGCCAGAAATAAGAGACATTACCCTTTTCCTAAATTAATTCATTTTAATAAAGAACATCTAAATCCCTGCAGTGATACTGATGGTAGAAAAGAGTAGCCAGAGAGTTGGTTGCAGTCTCAAATGCTCAGGTAAGTGATCTCCTTGCAACAGCCTGCAAAAATTCTTTTCCTGAATGCATTTTCATTTGGCAGAAAGCCCACAGGCTGCAGGACACCCTTCCCCTCCAGCACCATGAGCCTTCCTGACTGGAGGTGTGCTGCGACTGCTCTGGGGCTCCTTGCAGGCAGCAGCAGTGAGCACAGTGGATGACAAAGACAGGATCCTTCCCCAGGAGGGACAGCCCTTCCCACAGGGTGCTGGCCATAGGCTCTGCAGACCTACTTTGCAGTGCAGCAGCAGATGCAGGCACTGCCCCAACCCGAATTAAATAACAGCTCAAATCTTCATAAATAGATTTTTATTTATTGGATCATTAATGTACACACATGCAGCACTATCCATCTGCAAAGCATAGTCTTGGTGGGACGTGCTGTGGGAGCAGCCATGGGAGCTGTGTTGGTGAGAAAACCAGCTGTTTGATGATCCTGTGACAGAGCACCAGTGCAAGAGGCTGCAATGTCACCCAGGGCCTCCTGCGGTGTGGTGGAGTTCTGGGAGGCTTCAGAGGTCTCTGCTTTGTGCATGTACCTGTGTTTGGACTGCCTCCCTGAAGGCCTGGGAAAGGTGGGCCAATGCTCCTGCTGTTGATTTTAGTAAAAGAGATTTAAAGGAATAGCCAGTTTCAGGACACTGTGGAGAATGATTCAGTGCTTTTCAGCGGGGGACAGCACAGAGCTGGTAGGCAGGAGGTACATTGCCTGTCCCACTCAGAGTTGGGGTTATGTTGAGCTCCTGGGGGTTGACAACAGACTTCAAGGTAAAGTTCTGCAAGATGGTGGCTATGAGTAAGAATATCTCCATTCGTGCCAGGCCCTCTCCAGGGCATATTCGTTTTCCTGAAAGTGAAAGCAGCAAACAGTACTCAACGGGTGTTTCTGAGTAGACCAGAGTCTGTACTAAGCAGCTGTGTTGCACAGCTTTGTTTACTACATGCAGCCCTAGCAGTGAGATGACTGTCAGGGTTACTGAGGACATTTTCAAGAGAAGAATTTGTTGGCAAAAGACCCTTGACAGTTTGGATGGGTGTGTGAAGGAAGAACAGGAGCAGGAGAAGACTTAACCATGAAGGGAACATCACAGGAATCAAGATGAGAGAGAGCAGGGTGACATGAAGCACAGGTGAGAAAGTAGAAGGTTGGGCCTATTGGTAGGTGAATGGTTGTGTGTAGCCTAAGAGGTACTGAAAAGTTACTGGGGAAAAGTAGAGCTACGACAAAAAGATTTATTCAGGACGACTTGGGTGGTTATGTAGGAAGGTGATGGGTATTTTAGACAGTGTCAGTGGATCTAATTCATGTCGTTACATTGACAACTCCTAGTAAGAGATTTGAGAAGCCATGAGGCCTGAAGAAGATGGGACATGCCACTGGAGATGCGAGCAGTAGGGAGGAGCTATCCAGAGAGCAGTGGGACTTTCCCAAGGAAGCACCAGTAGGACCATGTTGGAAAGAGGCAGTGTGTGTTGCAGGGAAAGACAGGGTGGTCACCAGAGGAGGAGGCTGACAGAGAGGAAAAAAGCAAAATTGTGTTTACCTGCTGAGAAGGGCATGAAGAAGTCGCTCTTCCTAAAGGTGCCATTCTTGTTCAAGAAATGTTCAGGGTTGAACTCATGTGGGTTTGGAAACTCTTTACTGTCATGGAGGACAGAACTGAGGATGGGGAAAATCGTGGTGCCCTGAATCAACACAAGAAGAACAGAACGTGAAAGGCAGGCAAATTAAATCACTCAATCCGACTGCCTGCCAAGTTGAGATTGTGCTTCCCTGTATAACCCTCCCAGTGCCTTTGGTTTCCCTCTGAGGACCCTTCTTTAGAGGAGGCAGCTTTAGGGAGACCCTACCGAATGTCACAGCAGTTATTGGCTGCTCTTCCTGAATGCTCCCTCTCACTTCCAGAACATTTATCCTCACTTTGCTCTGGTCATCAGGGGACACCCTACCTAATTCTTCTCTTTCTTGGTGTTTCACAATAATGACCTTGTAGATGCACCATGTCCCTTCTTTTCTGTGAGCCTGAAAATCAAAAGCACACAAGGCTGTGGAAAAGAAGCTCAATTCCCCTCTCCTGACAGATTTCTCCTGCTACAATCCTCTACCTTCCCGCTTCCCAACCAGCCATTAACAGGGGTTGGAGTAATCAGCAGCGATGACACAGGAGTTCTCTGCTGGAAGTTGACCAGTTCTCTGAGTCCTGCCTTATGATTTTACACAGACAGCTGTAAATCACCCCACTAACAGCCCATGTACTGCTGTTTCCCAGCTGCTCACAGTCACCCAGAAGAGCAATGAGCACTGCTGCAGTGGGCCAGGCCGAGCCATGGGCTACTCTAGCCCACCAGCCTGCCTCTGGCAATGGGCAGCAGAGACTGCCTCAGGAAGTGTGCTAGAATAGAGCAGACAGGTTTGGCTTGTTCCATTGAATACAAACATACCCTACAGCATTTTGTGGCTCAGGTTCTTTCTTTGCTCTATAACCAGCAACTGACTTTGCTCCCAAGCACGTGCACAGGCTGTCCTGGATGCTGGTGAGCAGCTCCTCAACTTTGCTGCCTTTTGTGTGAAGAGTCACTGCTCCGGGTTTTTGTCAACCCACTGTGCTTCTGCAGATAGGTAAAGCTGCAGAGCAGGGGAACAAAGGTGTTGGTCAGAGCTCCTGTTCTAGGCTTGACCCATGGAGCATCAACAAGGGAGTGTGAGCGAGCTGCAGCTGCCTGAGGATAAAACCCTCACAAAGGGCTGGGTGAAAACTAGGTCAGGCCACAACAGTTCTAACTCGTGGCTTGTAACTGACAGCCTAAGAACTGCTGAACTTGAGGGAGCTAACCTTAGGAATGATGTAGTCTCTGAAGCTGGTGTCTTTGGTCACAGTGTGAGGGAGACTGAGGGGGATAAGCGAAATGAAGCGCTGGATTTCATGGACCACCGCATCTGTGTAGGGCATCTGGGTCCGGTCAGCCACACAAGGTTTTCTCGATCGTCCTACTACCTGGTCAATCTCTTCTTGAATTTTCTCTGTCATGAGAGGCACAGACCATCAAATGGGTAAATAAAACCAAACCTATCTAAATAGGTTGCCCTAAGCTGTTTACAAATCATAGATGGCAATAGCATTATGTTTGTTGGTTTTGGTGCTGACTAGAACTCAGCTCCACTGCTGCCCATGCAAAGAAAGTTCTCCTACTGATTTGGCTAAATAAAGATGTGGACACAGTCAGATCCCAGAGAGAGAGAGAGAGAGAGAGAGAGAGAGAGAGAGATGAGGGGAAAATCTGAGAGAAGAATGTGGTGTTAGTCATGTGCCCAGCCCAGGGGAATAGCTAGAGAGGAAGAATTCACAAACTGGTACCTTGTATCTTTGGGTATTTGAGAAGAAGCAGAAGCCCATATCGTACGGTGGTGCTCGTTGTCTCAGTTCCAGCAGTGAACAAGTCGAAGGCGCTTGTTATCAGGTTCTTCATGTGGAAACTGGAATTGGGATGATCTTTCTCCTAAGGAAAAGGCTTTGTTGTTTCTCTGGCTGAGCTGAGAGAAGTGGCCCTTTCTCATGTTATTCCAGGCCTCCCTTTTCTCCTAGAGCTGTTGCATTTCTCTGCTAAGGTGCAGCAGCCATCTGGGGCATTGCAATGCTACCTTGAGCAGTAAACTCAATCCCAGAGCAACCTTCTTTTAAGCTGAATGGTACTCCACTGCTTGTTTGCTATGCCAACTGCTTTTCAGTGGAAGAACTGCAAGACCAGACTGAAAAAGTCCCTGTGTTTTGGTGAGAGCAGAGGAAGCTCTCCCTCTCCAAGCAGCTGCAGGTAGTGGTGGCTGCTGAGCCCTCAGACCCAGAGCTATAAGCTCTAATACAGGCAGTATCTGGGGTATTGTTGCTGTTTTCCCGTTGCACAGCTGACTGGGAAGTGGTCATCCCAGTGTCTGTGTTACCTATGAGAGGGAAGGACTCAGCATAGGTGTGTTTGGGAATGAGCTGGGGCCATCTGTCTCCTTACCTCCTGCATTTTGCTGAGGAAACAGTCGATGAAATCCTGAGGGGAGTTGGGATCTAGGGAGGCTTGGTGCAACTTCACCTCCTCTGCTACAAAGGCTTTTAGAGCGTCAAATTCTGTAAATATATTGTTGTGTGGGCCAGGCAAGTAATCCAGGATATTTGAGAACATCTGGTACAGCTGGAAGGAAAGAAACAGGAAGGTGCCTGGTATGACATTTGCCCCATTCTTTGATGTTAGCAAAAAAGCCAAGAAAAGCTACAACCCTGTCAATTGAGGCAAGCAGAAGGACTATGAGGCTGGGCAGTCTGACAGGGTTTGCTTACTAGTAGTGGGAACCTTACAAGCGGGGAAGAAGGGTATCCAGGACTATTGGGAGGCTGCACTTAGCTGCAAAGCCAATTCCAGTGGTGAGGGAGTTTCTTGCTCTTGAATGAAATCCCTTCTGTGCAGCAGAGCATTGATGGGGTCCTAAATAGAAGACTGAAATGGAACTTCATTGGGAGGGAGGCCTCCTGCTCCCCTGGGAGGATGCTGCCACTGTGAAAGGCTTACTGAATGTACCTGTCCCCAGCGGGAGTTCATCATCTCAAAGATGTTGTTCATGTTGTTCATCAGGGCCAGGAACTTCTTATCTTTATAATCGTATCGTTTCCCAAAGACAATGGAGCATATGATGTTGGAGACAGAACAGCTCAGCATGAAGGTTGGGTCAAAAGGTGTTCCTGTGATTTCAGAAAAGTTACAGACTATAAAAAAACCCCACAAAATGTTGTATGTCTACTGATGCCTACTGTGGGTAATCTGAAAGGTCTCTCTGGTTGTTAGTGGAAATATCAGATCACAGACTCTTGAGTGACACAGAAGGGTCCTCCAAACAGAACAGAACATGATCACAAAATTATTACAGCTTTGTAATGAGGGCTAGCTGGTGCATGGACCAAATCCATAGGAATTTCATTCCTTATTAAGGGAGCTAAAGATGTGAGCTCCCTTACCACAGCCTATTTTTTTCAAACAAAATATGTTAAAAATGGACTGTACCCTTTGTTTTGTTGATCTCTTCCAGCAAGTAGTCAGATTCCTCCTGTATCCTCTCTTCAATGCTCCTCTTCCCCATTCCAAAGTTCCGCAGAGTGGTGAGCGCAAACCGCCGGACTTGTAACCATGGCTCATTGTTGCTAAAAACAATGCCTGCAGAGGAAGAAGGAAGAGGGAAGACCTGGCTTGGGCATGCTGGGTGTGAGATGAACAGTGGCTCACAGTGACAGTGAACCCTGTCCCTGGAGAGCACTGACATGGTAGTGTCATAGCATATCGTGGTTTGGAGGTTCTGTAGTCCAGCTGCCTGCTTTTGGCCTTCTCTGCTACATACCCAACATCCTTATGAATAATTCATCACTCACCCACACACTATTTCCCTTGCTGCAGCTGGTAGCTGCTGCCGCTTGCCGTTTCCCTGCCCATCTCTGAGAACAATCTGGCTCCCCTTCTCACCCCCTTTGAGTGGTGGAAGTTAGAAATTACAGCCCTCTCTGGTTTGCACCCACCCCTTGCAGTTTTCCCTCATGCAAGGTACACTCCAGCTCTAATCTGCTGAACGCATCCTCAGCCCTTCCCTTCCCCTCAGAAGGAGCTCAGTCAGCAAACATACCTAATCCATTGTTAGCCTTGTCTCCTATTGGCATATGTCCTCTGGCAGCAAACTCATCCGCGCGATCCACCAAGGCTTCTTTCACCGCATCATGTCCGTGCAGCACCACCACTGGGTTAGAGCCCAGGTGAACTGTGAACACTGGTCCATACTCTTCACTGAGCTGTAAAAATGCAAGAGAGAACATGGCCATGGAGCAAATAGTGAGGAAGAGTGGGAAAGTCTCCTTGCTGCTGCCTCCCACTGCAGGCAGTTAGTCTCACACACTGGTAATATCAAGATTTGGTTCTCTCATGATAAATGTGGTTGTGGAGATAGGTCTCAGTTATCAGGCCCTGAACAACAAGGCAACAGCAATGAGGGGGAGCAGCTACAATCCCCATGACTTTTCTGCTCCTCTGGAATTGCAAGTCATTGAGCTATAGCCACAGGTTGACCCCATGCACAGGTCTCACACACTTCTCACCCACAGAAGAAAGAGAGAAGAAGAAGTGGCCTTACCTTCTCGAGGGTTTTGGCCAAGTTACTCGGTTTCACCTGCAGCAGGTTACCTAGTATGGGAAGGGGAGCTGGTCCTGGAGGCATCTTCCCCTTTCCAGACCTTCCTTTCCATGCTGCGAGGGAGAGCAGGCAAGCAATGCAAACCAGGAGGACAACAGTGGCTCCTCCCAGGAGCTCCATTTAGTGGCTTAGGAGGGAGTGACTCTGGCTGCCAGAGTCTGAGTTTATATATCGAAGGGCTATGTTAGCTCAAGAGCAGGTTTTGGGTCATGTGGCTGAGTCAGTCAGTGTTACTAGTCAATCATTTGTTAGATCGCCCTCTGTTATGAAACTAAGACTTTTATTGATATTAATTACTCATTAAAGACACACCTTGTCTCAAACAACTGCAGATGCCAACAGAGATTAAAAAATCTGTAATGTGCTCATAAAACTTGTTTTGTTTCACCTAGAGTTAATTGTTAAAGAGATCATGCTAGGGGCACACTCTCCTATTGAGGTGCTCACAAAAATTCATTGTCACAAGAGCATCTTCCAAGTACTTCAGTGCCATTTGGGTTTTCTGTTCTTCAGTATTGATTGTGCAAGCTCTCAGTGGTGTGAGCCATCCTTCATTGCTCCTGAAATCTTCCTGACATTATTAGTAGAGTTCGCACTGCATGTGATTTGCCAAAGGGCATGCAACGGTGTTTTCCTCAGTGCGCAGCAGTAGCCTCAGTCTCTCTCCCTAGGGGTGTCTGGCCTCACAAGAGAGGAAAGCGTAAAATATCCATCTAGCAAGGGCAGAAAGGTCTCCAGACATGACAATAGATGAGAAAGGACTTGTTGGGTGAGATAAAATGAAGACATAAGAAAAGGGGACGAGACCTTGAGACTCTGACCTCTTCAAGGTCTCATAGAGGAGAAAAAGAGAAAAACAGGCAGAGAAGAGAGAAATCCAGAACTTGAGAGAGTCTCTGGGGAAAGGCTTCCCAAGCTGGGACAGAGATGCTCTTGTCCAAGGCTGGGTATAGGTTATTGCAACCCGGCAACTAGTCCGTGCACTTGCATTTACCAAAGAAGCTCATCCAACCTACTGCTGGAACCTGCATGCACAGGTTCTTGTTTTGTTGATGTCTGACTCCACTATGAGGAACTAGTGCCCTGGAAGTTCCCTAGGTGCTCTGGAAGACAACAAAGCATGTCTGGTGTGTAGCAAAGGCTTAAAAAAGAGCTGTAGGTTTCCTGCCCAAGATTACTCCAGGGCCTGTGTACCTGCGGGGTCCCAACTGCAGTGGTGATGGCTGGTAGAAACAGCCCTCAGGGCTGTGCTCAGCTTGTTCAGTCTGGCCTTATCCCTTTGTCTCTCCTGAACTGTGACACATTTGCAGGCAAAACTGATCAGGAGGTATTGCAAGGATAGGGGATGTGGGACTTCGTGGGAATTAGCAAGAGGCCTGGGTGGACTGAGTGCTTGGTTGGGGTGTGCTGTGTTTGCTGTACAGCAGTGTGTTAATGTGAGTTTCTCTTTCACTCAGAGGAGCTAGTGAAGGTCTCCATGCCTTGCAAAAGTTTTTGTACCTTCCCTACTGAAGGGAGTTCTAAGTCTCTTGCATAGGTGCAATAATTTGGTAGTTGTTCTTTTTAAATCTCATTTTACTTCTTAGAGAGCCATACTCAATACTTTGGTGGAAAAACTGAATTGCCAACAACTTTTGGCTAGTTGCTGATCTGCAGGCCAAATTTCTGCATCAGCTCACATACTGTCAGGGCAGTTCATGGAAGTTCATGTAGGTTTATAGACTTTCACCTGATGAAAGTAAAGTTCATGAGAGTTTGCTCTGCCACATGAGGTAGCTGCCAGCTACCCCTGTTCATGACCTTGCCACCTTGTCTACAAAGTTCCACTTTCCCAAGACACTCATTGATTAGACTAGTGGCCCAGAGAGATGATTTCTTCACCTGCCTTCATCCTCTGCATGTCTTTCCTGTCTGTGGTGGTCTTGGGAGCTATCTAAACTGGTGCTTACAGCCAGGTCACTGTAATGCATGAGAACTACCAAACGGGTGAGGAAAAGCCTTCTGAAGAAGAGACCTGCCTGTTTCATCTCAGCTAGGCTGCTTTCCATCTTCCATAACAACTTCTTTCAAACAAAGCATTTAATTTCCATGAATTTCAGGCTCATTTGAAGTGCCTTCCATCCCTACATGATCAAACACAGCTGTTGGGTGTCTGTGTAGGAGCTAGGAAAGGGGAGTTACCTGAAACCGTTTTTAGCACAGGTACTCCTTGCTGAATCTACAGCACTTCCAGGGTTGTTTCATGTAGAATTATTCTTCAAGTCCATGTAGACATTGTTGCTGTCAGCATAATTAAAGTATTGATGGATTGAAGTGTAATAAAAGTACTTCCCTATAGCTCCAAAGTACTTCACTGATTTTTACCCAGTTATCAGCAGGTAATGCAGTCAAAGGAAGCATTTGGCAGTCACGCAGTGACAATGCGATTTGGGCATGCACAATGCTCAGCTTCTAAAGAGATGAAGCCTCCCTCCCTGCCAAAGTCCAAATGTTTTCCCTGGGTGCTTCTCTACTGTTGCTGCCTAGTGCCCAGGCAGGCACTGTGGGGAGCACAGCTGGCTCATGAGGGCTTCTCAAGCCTCAGCCACACAGGCAGCCTGTCAAGATCCATTGCCTTCATCTCCTGTTGTGCAGAGCTGCTGATAAGGTCTTATACTTTGTGGAACAGCCATCCTGGTTGGTGCATGAAATTAGCAGAGGTAGGCACAGTGATGTTCTTCACCAGCTGACCAGCTGGGATCATGGCATTCTGTACAACTGTGCAGCAAAGACGGGCTGTGGGCTGAGGTGGAAGAGCAAAGGAAACGCCTCCCTCAGACTCAGCTGCTGCCCACCATGTCCATGGTGAGGGCCGGCTGGGGCCAATGTACTGACAGTGCTGTGCAGATATGCAGGAGCTGGAGGGTCTGCTGAGGGCAGAAGTGTAAAGACATTCACACTTCCATTGCATGAATGCAGAAACATGTATGGAAAGATGGACAGTGAGGCATTCACTTAGTGTGGCTGCCTGATGTGTGCCTGAGGAAAAGGCTCTCCATGAGACCTTGCAGTTACAGGCAGGCAATTGATGCTGGCAAGCAGAGTTTTCTCTGGGATCACAGAGGCTCCCCTTCCCTGTGTTTCAAGCCCATCTTAGGGGCCCACCTGTCAGTTTTTGGGAGTAGGGGTCCCAGAGAGCACACCATCCTGCCACTTAGCAGCCAGGCTGAACCAGTCCTGCAACTAACCCCACACAACCACACTGCAAACAGGGCTCTAAGTCCACAGCCAAGAGTGTTTACGGGGAATCACCACTGTTCAGGTGTGCAAAGCCCTCTGAGCTCCATGATTTCCCACAGACTTTATGTGGAGGGCTATTTCTGTACTTTTATGTCAGCACCCTGTGTCTGCCATTTGAACCAGAATAATCTTTAAAAGAGTAAAACAGCATTGTCACTAAGTTTCTTGCACTCGTGCCATGTAATGAGCAATTAGAGCAACAATAGGGTGCATGGGGAGAAGCAGACAGATCTCCTGCATGTATCAGCCATGGGAAGAACTCAGGGTAGAAAAAAATGGTTTGAAGACCCTCCTGGGGCTCTACAGTGTGAATAGAGACCCATCTCTTGACAGAAGCTCAACTCTTGCCCTTTGGTTTTCTTCAAAGAGTGCAAGCAGACTTTGCCGAGTTCAGGTGAGGGCAATGGAAGGTGTTAAACTGCTGTGCTGGGACCACCTGGACACTTCAGGGATTTCTGGTCCCAGCTGGCTCCACAATTTAAAAGGGCTAGGCTAAGGACAGCTGCTTTATGGGCCTTAGCAAGAGAGCAGGATGGGTGTTGTAGGGTGCTTTAGGGCTGCGTCAGGAGCCATGTTCTTCTGGGTGTTCCTCGGTCCCCTGGCTTTGGTTCTGGGGGCTCATGTCAGTGTTTTTTCTGATCCTACCCTCCTGATTTGTGGCCAAGAAAGCTTACAGCTCACCTTACCTCAAGGCTGGGAAGGGAATGCTTCATTTGTGCTGACTACTTGGGGTAAGTGAGGCAATGTCAAGAGGCAGTTTTAGCAGTATCTTTGCCCGAATGCAGAGGTGCATGGAATGAGAAGAAAGGAACAGGTTTTAATGTGAAGTGTTGCTGAAGAGCTTCTGTGCATCTTGCACAATCAGGGGGCTGTTTATGTGACAGAGCAGTCAAGGATTTGGTGAAGTGCTATGCTTGGATCTAGATGGTCTTGGCTGTTGGATTCTCTCACTGCTGTTCCAGACCCTAACGCTGGCTAGGTCCCTGTTTCCTACAGAAAGTTAGGATTGTAGCGGATCCCATCTACAATGTGGGATGTTGAAGCCCCTGCTGCTGTATCCTCTTTCCCTAGATACTGAAGGGAAGGCACATGCTCTGCAGAATGACTCTGACTGTGGGCTCTTGGTATCTGGGACTCCAGATGGCTCCAGGAAAGTATGGGTCTCTTATGCTGGCTGTTATGTCTTTAAGTGGGTGAGTGACCTTAGGGATTCTGCTGGGACTGTGACTACTGCTGCTCTGGCTGTCCTGACTGGTGTGGTTTTCCCCTAGGATGGCAATTACCTTATACTGGTTGGGCTTGAAGGAACAGACAGTGCTGGGCAAAAGGTTCTTCTTGAAGAGATGCTGCTCAGGTGCCCTGTGGACCTTCCTGGTAAGATGAAAGCAGCTATCAGAATCGTGTGGTGATGAGTGCCATTCCTTTCAGATGGCTGTTCCTAGTCAGTTTGGGGGCTAGGAAAGGGGACTTATTGCTGTGCAGAAAACTTCATGGAAAAGGGTTTGGACATAGGAGCCACGAACTTGCTGGGGACTTGTGCCTCTCTGCAGGGTCAGCAGGTGAATATGTTCATTGTGTCTCCCCGCCATATTCTGGCTACATCAGTGCCTGCAAGTTCAGGGATTGAACTGGAGACTAGGTACAATGATTTTCTTAACTACCAAGAGTTGATCTAGTTGAACACTTTATCTTGACAGATCTGATGTAAGTCCAGTTTCCTGTATGTGGCTTCAGGGGGAGTCTCTGTTGCATGGAAATGCAGGTCCCTCCTGAGCAGGCTTCCATGCCAGATCCAGGCCATGTGTTTGACCCTCACCTGACTCTAACTTCCCTTGATTCATATGCAGAGTCACCAGGACACCTTCCACCAGTGTCCTTCATGTCTTTGTCCCCCTGCTCTTGTGCTTTAGCTGCAAAGTCCTGCTATTTTTTTCCAGCCCTGGATGCTCCGAGCAGTAGTGTCTGTTCAGCTGTTCCCAGCCAGGACCGGCTGCTGTGTGCCTCCCTGCCCATCAGCCAGGGAGATTGTGAAGTACAAGGCTGCTGCTATGACCCCAGAGACAGGGTGAAGCCTTGCTACTTTGGCAACACAGGTAAGCCTGAGCAGCTGTCCTCCCTTCCTCCTGAGCTGCTGCAAAACTGGATTCCTCACTTTGTTGGCAGAGCAGGGTTGGTGTGTACCACTCCTGCAGGTGGCTCAGGGCCATGTTTTTGGCTGTCAAGAATATTATGTCCCAGTGACATGTCCAGTAGTTTCCAGTGTATTGCAACAGACCTGGTTTCATGACCAGAATCGGTGTTGTTGGACCTGGTTGCACTTGTCTTGCCATGCTTAGCACTTGTTTTGTGGGTTAAAGGCAGGACAGCTTGCAGGACTTGCTGGCCTTTTCTTGGTTGTGATGGTAGGTCCTCCTTTCTATCTCTCTTCTCTCTGACCTCAGGACTGATTTTATATTTCCTCCAGTGACAGCTCATTGCACACCAGATGGCCAGTTTTCCATTGCTGTTTCTCGGGATGTGACCCTGCCACCTATTGCCCTGGACTCAGTGCAACTGGCTCATGGACACAGTACTGGCTGTGTCCCTGTCCTGAAAAACAATGCCTTCGTTGTGTACCAGTTTCCACTCTCTGCCTGTGGCACTACTTTTCAGGTGAGAGCTGGAATAACCTGACATGTCTTTGCTGCTTAATGGACATCCTACAGACTTCCAGAGGCCAAATGCTGTTCTCCAGCCTCATATTGATCCAGCCTGACTTCACCACAGTGATGGTGCCTATCTGTCATTCCAGGTGACTGGAGACCAGGCCATATATGAGAATGAGTTGGTGGCAAGCAGGGATGTGAAGACTGGGAGCCTTGGCTCTGTTACTAGGGATAGCATTTTCAGGTATTACCCTGGGGCTGATGTTGCTGGGTGCCAGTGTGTTCAATGTCACTAGAGAAATTCCTGCTTGTCACAAGCTCTGAATTCACACGAGGGCACTGGAGTAGGTTAAAGACTGCTATGTCTCTAATTAATAGGAATAAAGCTGGTGTTGTTCAGTGACACGCTGCAGATTCTCAAATATAAACACTAAAGAGAATTTCAGGTACTTGTTAAAAGGCAGTGTTGGAAGAAAGGGGATATAACTAATTAAAGCAGATGATATGTTGCCATATTGGAGAAAGGAGGTATCAAAGCGACTTTTCTTCTTTGCCTGATTTGGAGCTTTCCTTTCCCACCAGGTTACACGTCCGATGTAGTTATTCCATCAGTGGGAGCTCCCTTCCCCTGAGTGTTCAGGTCTTCACATTGCCACCACTCCCAGCTGTGTCCCAGCCAGGTCCTCTGTCTTTGGAGCTGCGTGTTGCCTCAGGTAAGAGAGGTTTGCAGGACCTACTCAAGCCTCTCAGTGCAGGGCTCTGGTCTCTGATGAGTAATAGTGGAGCGTTGATGGGTTAACCCAGCACCGCTTCCCTGCCATGGTGCGAACTTACTGACATGGCTATAAAGGATGCCTATTCCTGTTTCTTCCTGCTCTTAAATGGCTCTTGTGTTTCTTCTGTCCCAGATGGAAGCTATACTTCCTACTATACTGACAGTGACTATCCTGTTGTGAAGACTCTGAGAGACCCTGTTTATGCAGAAGTCAAGATCCTTCAGAGAACAGATCCAGACCTGATTTTAGTTCTGCACCACTGCTGGGCCACACCAAGCACCAACCCCCAGCAACAGCTGCAGTGGCCAATTTTGGTGGATGGGTAAGTGACGTGTAAACAACTTTGGGTCAGGGGAATAACTTGCTCTTTTTTCACCGCCTACCTTTCCTCCTCAGGTGCCCTTATGCAGGGGACAACTATCAGACACAGCTGATGCCTCAGAGTTTCGCCTCAGGACTACTGTTCCCCTCTCATTACCAGCGTTTCACCCTCTACACATTTGCCTTTGTGGACTCCACTTCCCAAGAGAAACTCTCTGGGCTGGTAAGATCCTGTCCTCGCTGCCTAGCTTCATATTTAAGACAAGTAAAATGAGCAGTAAGAACCACTTCATAACTATGAGACTCTTGGGGGAGTGGGGCAAAGATTAGGAAAATCCCCTCCTGAAACAGAAGGGGAGAGGTTGATGCCAGAAACCTTATTCCCTGAGGTGAATATGGAAGAGATAAGATACATCACTGTATGTGCGATAGAAAATGTGACTAGAAGGGTAGTACTTTACTTAAGCAAGTGCTAGCTTGTCTGGTGAATTAGCTTAGGGTGTGTGCTCTAGTTATGCTGATCAATATTCTCTAAACTACATTTCTTGGCCAAAATTACTTGGAAATAACTTTGAGTGCCTTTTGAGGCATCTGGGCTCTGAATCTCATTAAGCTTCTACAGTTAAGTCACATGAAATTCACTCTGCTTTGTACTGTTTGCTCAGCCCTCCTAGGATCAATTAATACTCAAAATTGGTCTCAGCTGTACCTAACAAGGTTCACAGTGAAGTGGTGCTCGGGCAGTGTTCCAGGTGTCAGGGAGAAGTGCTGTAATGCCGAATTTGACTGAGTTTGAAAGCGTATTGGATAAAGGTTTTGAAGCTGCCTTGCAGCGGACAGCAGAGGGCTCCAAGCCTACAGCCTGGATGTGAAACAAGCCGAACAGACCTTCCTGCCTTTCCCCTTCTGTGACCAGGTGCACTGGTATGGAGTTAACACTGCTCATAGCAGCCCATATGGTGCTGTGGCTTTGGATTTCTTGCTAAAATTGTGTTGAAAACAGATGTTCTTGCTGTTTGCTGAATAGCACTTGCAGAACACCAAGACTTTCTCCTCATTCTGCTGTCTTTCAACCCCACGTGAGTAGGCATGGAAGTAGGCTAGAACCTGGGAGGCAGCAGAGCTGACTTAAATTGGCCAAAGGGACATTCTGTGCTGCACGATTTTATGCTCAGCAGTAAACACTGGGGGATTTCATCTTCCAGTGTAGCTGATGCTCCAACTGCCTGGGCGTTTTTCTGCCTGTAGGAGCCGAGTAGGTGACTTGCCTTTACATCACTTGTTCTTTAAGTTTTTTATTCCCTCTCCTCCTCTTCTTCACTTATTTATCTGTCTTTATCCCTCCCGCTATAGGTTTTCTTGCTTTTGCTCTTCCTATTCTTTCTCTGCCCTGCTGGGGCAGAATAGGGGGAGTGAGGAAGCGGCTGTGTGGGTGCTTAGCTTTTGGCTGGGGTCAACACACCACACCAGGATACCATCAGCCTCCAGACACTGCCTGAGGGATTTCAGGCTGTGTTCCATTTTTCTCTAGGTGTACCTGCACTGCAGTGCTTCGGTGTGCCACCGGTCTGTACAAGAGTCCTGCACCACCACTTGTCCTGCCAGAGCCAGTAAGTGTCCTGGCCTTCTGCTTCCCTTTCCAAAGGGGCAGCAAGGGCCTAGTCTCCAGCCTGGGGAGTAGGAGACATGTAGCCTATGGACTAATTCCCTTGAGCCATGGACAGCTTGACAAGGCATTTCCTGCTCCTTTCTACTGAATAAGGGCTCTTCTTATGCCAAAAAGACAGAGGTCTTCATAGGCTCTTAGCTCTGTGTGGACTCACATGGAAACTTTGGCCTTCAGAGCTTCTTGTGTGTTGAGAAGCTGACCTGGACAAAATTTACTGACCTTCAGGGCTATACCTCCTCTTACCTACAACCTTCATGTTGCTCTGTAGGAGGTAAAAGGAGTGCTGAGCATCCTTTTCAGGAAGGTACTTCCCATGTCTCCAGCAGAGGCCCTGTGATTTTCCTCCAGGATGAGCTAAGACAGGACTCAGCCAAGGATGGCCTTGGTAAGTGTGTGTGGCAGCAGAGCAGGGGAAGGGGGCTGGTCTGAGGCCTTTCTACAGAAAGGCTGGGGCCCTAAGGCATCCCTGTGCTCACTGGGAGCATTAATTGGGGTGTCTCTCCCCACAGGAGCAGCTGTGCATGCTGCAGCCCCCTGGGCTCTGCGATTTGCTGCTGTGGCAACTGGGACAGCTCTGTGTGTGGTGCTTGTGGTTTCTGTGCTGTGGCAAAGGAAGGTGTCAGCAGCACATGAACTCAATAGATTGCAATAAAGCAGCTGTCAAACCCATTTGGTTGGTGGTATCCCTTCCCCTGGAGACCCTAGGTGTAAGATTTTATTTGCAAGGGAAAAGTTATCCCAATGGCTGTGAAAGCAAAGCTTTCTGAATGCTCCAAATTCATCTCACGCTGGAATTCTTGTGCTCTAGGTTTGGTGTTAACTGTGTGCCTTGGACAAACTGGAGACCTTGTCAAGGCCTGGGGTGCAGACTGAGGCAGGATTGATGCTGGGTGGTGTCAGCATTTCTGTTAATGAATGTAGTGGATTTCAAAAGTAGTGACCTTGGCTCCATTCAAACACTGAGCAGAAGTACAGCAAACTCACTAAAAGGAGGTCCTGCAGCTACTTCTCTGGGGATACAGAGCAGGTATTTTGACTGTGCTGAGGAGCTGGGAATTGCCCACTTGTCCCTAAGGCACTAGGTAAGTTAGGACTGTGCTCCTGTGGTAGGACTGGAAAGCAAGGATGCCAAAGCACTACACAAATGGGCCTTCCTAATGATGCTGTGTACGAACTTGCCTTTCTTGTCCTAGAAACAGAAAAGGGTAGGTGGCATTTTTCTGGTGAATGAGAATATGGAAACATCATTCCAACTGGAAAAAAATAAAAGGGCCTAGGTGGTTTGAACTTCAGGGGGAAAAAAACCCCAAAATTTTACTTAGAGATTAATCTTAAGCCTTCATGTGACAGCAGGCAGTTAAGAGTCTTCAAAGGTCTTGGAATAAAGCTAATTTGACAACACTGTTGGCATAACAGTGCTTTTCTTATTTTTTTAACTTATTTCTTTTAGATGAGAAACGAAACTTGCCAATTGGAGCATCAGGAACAGTTCAGCGTGGTGTTGTCAGTCCCAGCAGCTGGGCATCATCCCTCCTAGTTTTCTGAGGTCCTGGGTGAAAAAAGTACAGCAAAATTCTCCAGGCAGTAGAGGGGACATTGGGCTCCACCCCCTCCTTCCTGCCCAGCCTGGGGGAGCTCTGGTGCTTGCACTCACACCGAGATCCGCTTATACCTGATAGAGTAGTCCTTGAGGAGAAGGAAAAATGGTTTTTCCTTTTTTCCTCTAAGGCTTGATTAGAAATCCTCCCTGTTAAGGGCAGGAGAGGAGTCTTAATTGTACTGCTTTGGGGCCTTTAAAAAGGAAGAGTAGCACTTACACATGGAAGCAAAGAACTGATCAGTAGCTTGCTTGAGGTAGCAGATATTGTTCTTTTTAATTAGGTTCTGCTGATACTGTGTGATTGGAGGGTGTTAACAAGTGGTGGGATCTGTGTTTTAATTCCTTTCCTATTCCAAGAAACTTCAGGAGTCATACTTTTATTTTTCTAGCAGAATTGCTTTTCCCTGCTACTGTCAGTATAACCAGTGATCTTTGTCCTGCATGCTTTCAAAATCTAACCAGAAGAAAAGACTGCTCCAAGTTGTATGGTGGGGAGAGAAGGAGATCCCAGGCCAGAAAAAATCATCATCTGAAGATAGGTCAAGCAACCTCCTCCTTTGGGGCAGGCCTCTGGCAACTAAATGACCTTGGTACAGGTGGAGCTCTGTCTGGGAGAGCAAAGTGTAAACTCATAATGTGCCTCATGACAAGTCTTTAGCAGCTGTCTGTAATGTTAATTAACTGGGCAATTAGAGGAGTAATATAAACCACACCTTCTTAGGGCACTAGGCAGGGTGCACTGGCACTGGTCTTAACTGTGTGTGTATAAGCAAGACCTAAAGACCTCCTTCCTGCCTGCTACTGGAGCCTTCCTATGTCTCAGTAAGGGAGACAGAAATATTTGCTTAGAGAGCTTAGGTGCCTGTGCGGATGCTGAAGGGGCTGTGAGAGTCAAGTCCCTGCTCCCCTTTGTCGGGTTACTGAACCATCCCAAAGTGGCAGGGAGCTTTGGGTGCATAACCTATGGGAATTGTGTAGATTCCCCTGCAGGGGAACTGTCCCTTTTGGTGCAGAGCTCAGTGTTAAGAGGCTGATATGATGCTTAGTGTAGGGTACACGTAGTGCTAAGTGGACATGGGTGAGCAAAGAAATGAACTTAATTCCCTTATCCACTCTGGGGAGTCTTCTGTGTTTAAGGCTTGCTGTTTGGTCCTCAGCTGGTGGGAAAGGCACGAGCAGCAGTGGGATGAGTTGCTCTTGTGAAGCACTGGCACAGGGTGAAAGGCATCCTGGAGGTTTCCTCCTCTGGTGCACTGGCCCTGTGTTCACTGCCTGTTCTTCAGTGCCGCTGGGGTGTTAGTGGCTCTCAGGGCTCCTGTTATGCAATATTTTCTTCTGCAAAATGTGTATTCTTTTCCTTCTACCTTCACAGGTGCACTTCTGGCTTTTTTTTTTTTTCCTAGGCCTCTACTTTCTCTAGCTGGGTCTCATCGACTTTTCACCATTACTTTCTTTTGATACCTGTGTGTGACTCCTTGTGTCAGCACCCTCTTTATCTTCACTCCGTACCACCTGATTATACAGTTCAGTTAAAGCTGTTGGGGGTGCTGTACATGGTGGCTTAGACCCCTGCAGGTGATGGGAAGCCGCTCTGTCCAGGCAGGTGCTGCTGGCTGGGAATGAAGGAGCTGAGGAAAAGCAGCCCTGAGGCCAGCCAAGATCTGTCATTTAAGGCTGTTGTGTAGTGCTGCTACTGAATCCCGATTTCCAGAGAGAAACCCCAGTGCTGAGCATCAGCACACTTTGTTCCCAATGTCCTCATTGGTTCTTCCTGGAAGGGCTGTGGGTGCTGCCTGTTTGTGCAAGCAAAGCCCAACAACAGTACCCAATACAGGGCCACTCAAAATTAATACGTTTTGTCATAGCTGAACTTTCAAAAGGCTCCTCTCACCCTCTAGATCTTTGGAAGCACCTGCTTCCAAAGAGCAGACTTGCTTCTTTGCCAAAGCTAAAGAAGTTCTTTAAAAGCTTGGAGGTAACAATTCCTTTTTATACTAGCTATGCTCACCTGACACCCTAAAGGTATGGCAGTTACTATACTACAAGCCAGGTGTTCATTAATAAAATATCTGAAAATAATTATCATAATAGTGATACTTTTTATTAAATTTCTTATGCTTGTATTACAATGGATCCTGGAGAACTATACAGTATGTTACACATTATAAATACATTTATTTCTGAAAATACATGAACATATTCAATATAATGCTGTAATAAAGAAGAGTGCTAGTTTCTTAGTTTTAAAAAAAAAAGCAAACACAAAACACCCAACAAGCTTATAACAGGAATAGAGGGGGTTGTAGAAAGTATCAGTTCATGATGTTATGTCTTAAAACACTTTAAATTCAGTTTGCACTGATTCACATTCTGTACAGTCTCTGTAAAAAAGCTGGAGGGATGATGGAGGATGTAAGTTAATGCAGGATTTTTGTCCCCTGTATTTATGGAGATATACAGACTATTCACAGAATAATCGAGTCATAAATCTTTCTAGCTTTGGATGAAGCTAGGAAGATATACAGTGAATAACCAAGTCCTGCAGCAGCAGCTACAACTGAAACATTAGCACCTACTTTAGGATGCTAACCTTGAGTCAGCACAGCCTTTTTTCTTTTTAGCAGGGGTTTGGGTTTGGGTTGTGGGGTTTGGTCATTGTGTTTGTGGGTTTTTTTTGAGATGCTAAGTAACGGCAGCAGCAACCTTTCTGAGTACTTGGAGAACCCGGCCTGGGCTGCTGCCCTCACTCATCCCTGCCAACTATACTGGCCCTGGAACAGCATGGCTGAGATGCTCCGAATCCCAGAAAAGATCCTGCTCTGGTTTGGTGGACTCCAGCGGCTCCAGCTGATGTGGATGAGTAAGGGAGAAGCATCTGTTACTGAAAGACTAAGCCTGCTGAAACTGATGGTTTCTGCCAGCTTGTTAAATCTTGGTTCTCAGGCAAGTTGGGACTGGGGAAAGATTTTCAAACAGCAATTGCTTGACTTGTAATTATATTGTAATCTATGGGATAGAATAATCCTTTATCAAGAGGCAATGTTAGTTTACTTAAATCTTTACTCCATATGTATTAATTATTTTGCTAGTACCAATAAGAGCCAGTGTGCAGAGACCTCTGCAGCCATGGAACATTCAGAAGCATGCATTCCTTGAGTCAGGAAGCAGGAGACATGTGGCAATAAGGCAGCCGCCAGGCACAGTCATAATGTTACTCAATTGTCAGTGTATCCCAAAAGAGCACCAGTTTATAAAGGATGTATTTGAATTACCTTCCCTTGCAGCCTTGCTCTCCTTCTCACCTTTTCCCAGCAGAGAGAGTGCAGGTGGAGCCATGCAGGAGCATGACTGCCCCACCTACAGCCTCAGGTCCCCACCTGCACAGAGAGAGCACTTAAATGGAACTTAAAAGTAGGAATTCAAGCATGGTGTCCTGTCCCCCCTCAAAAAAAAGGAAAAAGATTGATTACACAATGGCTGGGCTGCCCTCTGGTGCAGAGGCTGCCCTGGATGCCCCCTCCAGTCTCTCAAAAGGCTGATTTCTGCAGTGCTGCTTGCTCTGGTCTCTACAATGAGTGTGTACAATGCCAACTTCTGTGCAGGGTAGCACCGGAGTCCAGGGGCCTCTGCAGAAGGAGCAGGCCCACTGGATGAGAAGCTAATGGTGGATTCAGGAATGATCTTAGCTTTACATATGTTGTTTTCCTGTTGGATTCCAGTGAAATGGCACAGCTGGCCATAGGCTGCTCTGAAGGGAGGAGCTGTGCTGGGGATAGAGACTGCAATTTAGGTCCCCCAGAGGGAGGAGGCTGTCCTTTCAACAGCCACCTCTGCCCTGGGCAAGGAGTCCCTGGCACTCCTCTAGATGATGCTGTGTCCCATAAAGCTAATGTTTATTTCAGCTGGAGAAGTCCCCAAAAAGTAATGATAGCTTAAAAACTTCAGTGTTTCAGGTAATTCTGTTCCTAACCCAGAGAGGAGGAAGAATTTCTAAATCTTAAAAGTCTCTGTTGGTTGTGTTGCCAAGATGCTAACAGCAATTTTAATCTGTGGCTTGACTTCTTAAAGTACACTTTGGATTCAAGAGCGAAGCCATACATAGCTGAGCATGTATCTGCCCACAGACCCTTCTCAACATCCCCCTTCCCTCTTTCCTTTCAAACGCTCAATTCGGAGTCGTTCTCTTGACAACTGTCGGATGTAGATTGTACAGAGTTAACCCCGGGATTCTTGATTTTGTGTCCTTTGGTGTTCTTGCCTTGACTTTCTGAAACAGAAATATGCAGTGAATGTGAGATTAGAGAGAGTTTCTCTGCATTTACCCTGTGGGCTGAGTTGGGAAGGTGGAAGATGAAGCTGAGGCTGGTTTTCTTTTGGTCTTCATTATGGACGGATTGTTTCTTTCCCAAGACATCTTGTTGGCTTATTATTTGGAAGTCTTTTGACTGACTGCAGATAAATTAATTTACTGCCTTTTATGTTTTGTAAAAAGGCTGCATGATGTAGCCTGTATGACTACAGTTGCCTTTAAATTGTGTGTTTAAAAAAAAAAAAAAAAAAAAAAAAAACAACCAAACCAAAAGCTCGGCTACTATTAAAATTAAGATATATGGGCCAGTCCTCAGTAGGCATCAATCCACATCCTTTGAACTTCAAAAACTGGACCTGTTGCTGTCTTTGCATTCTGGAGTGTGTCTGGATGAAGGAACAGGACTGCCTCATTTTTGTGCAAAGAACAGGTGAAAAACCCCAAATCACAAAGAAACACATGCTGCTTTGCTTACTTTACCTTGCTCCGTTTGACTCAGGTTCTCAGAAAGGCCATAAGTTTTCATTCTTTGTATTTTGTCCCAGAACAATCATGGAGTTCCTCTCAGTTTTCCTCAGCTCTGAAGACATAATATCTGGCCTTAACAAATGGAAAAATACAATTGGAGTTGACAGTGGCCAGAATGCATGGCTGTGTTCTTAACATTAATATGCTGTGCATATGTATCTAAGATATACCCAATGCAGCTTCCCCCTCTCCAGTCTGCAATTCCATAACAAATGCTCCAATATTTGTGGCAGCATCCAAAAGGAGAGAGCCGCAAGATGCAGCACTTGGCATGGAGCCACACTGTAATGGATGGACACAAACATCATTTTGTTCAGAGCAACCAGTATTTTCTGCCCAGCTGGAAGCTAGGGGATAGACTTGTGGTTGAATGTCACAGGGAGCTTAAAATTTCTGGCCTAAAATAGTAAGCAGAAAATTAAGTGTTTTGAAGAGCAACACTAAGCTAGCTGCTGTAGACTGTCTCCAGCTTAACTTTTTGTTTGTTATTTATTACATATGATTGAAATGAGTATAATACATCCTGTTTGGTTGAAATGACTTAGCTCAGGCCTCTAGGACTTATGAGAGACAAGTCTTTTGAAACACTTTCTAAAAATGTCTTTAGAATAGGTTCTGTTTAAGAAAGAAAAGCTGTGGTTTGTTTTTGGGAGGTTTTTAAGCAATATTCAAAAGATATTTACAGAAAATAAATAGCTAATAGCTTTTCACTTCAAATCTTTGATTTGAAAAATTTTCAACTCAAAGTCCTGACGAATGTGGTGCAGACTCTTTATTTTGCAAACTACTATTTTCATTTTTTTTCTAAATGTTGTACATTTTTATGTTTTGTTCTGCTCTTAGTTCTTTTACAATGGACTGGTCAAACTTCTGTCTTGATGTTCTTCAATTCTTTGGTGGTTTCTCAGCTTTGAGCACAGTGTTGAGAATATCTTAGTATTAATCTTCCATGTGAAGAGCAGCATTCAGACCTGGGTCTGAGGTTCTTGGGCCTTTTTCAATCTTTACTAGACAGTATTGAAGATGGGGTTTTGTAATGTTAGAACTGCCCTGTCCTTCCTAGCTTACTTCAGCCTTACCACAAAGTAGGTGTCATACAGTAGCAAGCTTTTGGTGGCTTCAAACTGAAACTATCATGAAAATCTTTATCATGAAAAACACTGTATTTGAGGTTAGCTCATGCCCATGCATCTGCATTAAAGCTGCAGCTCCCATAGATACCCAGGTGGGTATATCTGCACAGGAATGTCAGGAGGGGATTGCCCAAAGCTTCCTACATTAGATCTTGCCCTGGGAAGTGGAGGACCATGTGCTGCCTAAGTTCATAACACCATGATGAAGTCAGTCATCATTCTGTTCCGGTCCTTTGCACAGAATAGATCTTGCTTTGCAAGAGCAAATGTATTAGCAAGAAAAAGAAAATGAAATGAAAATCTGAGCCTGTTTAGAACAACGTATGACAAACCACTGAGTCTTGTGCCAGTGCGTTTACCTTGGCAGGCCTCCCCTCTCTCCTGCTAGAAGAACCAAGTTCTCTCTGCTATGAGAATTCTTTTGTGGATGTTTAAAAAAAAAAAAGAGAGACAGAAAAGAAAAATAAAACAACCACCCTGGAGCACATCATTCATCATACACAGAGTGGGAGCATGAAAGGGGATTTGCTTTGACCTAGTTACAAAAACAAAAAGACTTTCTCTAATTGCCCAAATGACTCAAGTGGGACTGGGTGTCAAAAGCAACAAATCTCTGCTTCCTTCAGAGCTGTATGTTAATACAGGGCACCAGGCTCCAGCCTGTTCCAGTGCAAGACCTGGAGCCCATGAAAGCCCGGGTAAGCAAAAGCCAGCCAACTCCATATGTGTCTGCATGTACAAACAGGACCAGGAGCCAGGACAAACATGTTTCATAAATTATAACAAAGACAGTGGCTTTAAATGCTGTGAGAGTATCAGGGCTTCAAGGTTTGCTTTGCCAAGAGCTGCAGATGAGTGTGACTTTATTGCTTTACCATTCTGCTGCAGGAAGGGTCTGTCTTACTGTCCAGCAGCATTTGCCGGTCTGTCATTGATCCCTGAAGCCTAACTTTTTACTTCATAGGAGCCTGAGGGCAACTGCATAGCCAAACTGCCATATGGACAATGTGCCCAACTTTTCCAGGCACCAGTGAAAAGGACAGGGTTGGTACACTGCTGTTGCTGGGTTTGGGGTTAAAAGGGCAAGATCAAATACAGACAGGGTTGGGGAATAAGAGCTAGAATGCAGGAGAAAAGGAAATGGAGGGAGATAAGGTGCATGAGTAGAGGCAAAGGTTTTATGTAGATGTATGGGAGAAGAAAGTTAGTAGAAGAAAAGGCCGTTCATCAGCTATAGAAAACAGCCTGCAAAAATCAATGTACAAGAGCTCTGAAGATGCCTGGATACAGCCAGGTAAAAAATTGTCCATTTGGCATCTCATTGTACAGCATTTCCATGACAGTTGTCCATTCTAGGAGACTAATTTCTAGGGAGCTAGAATTTCCGCTAAGAGCTATTGGGCTGACCCTTCACTGGAAAATATATTAATTTAAGCAGCTGAGGACCTAGCCTCTAATTCTCATGCAGGGAGTGCTGGTGCTGTCCTCTGTGCTGCAGTGATGGAGCAAACAGAAGGTTATAGAGACAGAACTTTTCTGAAACCCAAATAAAAGTGCTGGTTCTATTTAGGTTCAGAGGGAAGGTTCACAGGAATCTGTATTTTTTTCCCCAGCTAGTTCACCATCTATTTTAGATGGAACTGTTTGATCTCTCTCTGTTTTGCGTTTCTTTCAGTTTCCCAAACAATAGGAGGAAGCTCTCCTGTTACGTGTGCTTGGGCCCCAACCAAGCTTTTCCCAGCTGGAAAAATCACTCCATGTATTACAGACAGGTTTTTTTCCAGCTGTAATTACAAGATTCCCAATTCCCTAAAGCATTTAGTAAGGTAGGTACAGGCTGTCTTAAGGGGAACAATAGGACATTCCTGAGTGCTTAAACAACTGTTGTTTCCCCACCATCACCCCCTCTAAAACCAGAGGAGGGCTTAAGCACATTTGAGCTGTTCCGCTCAAGGTTACTGAGACCTCAGCTGAAAAAACATCCAGGGAGGTGCACAGCTCCATCTAATGCTCCAGCTTTGGTGACTAAGACACCCAGGCTCTTCCTGTTACCTGATTATATACACAAACACTCCAAATTCACTGCACTAGCTGGGAGGATCTGGCAAGTGCACAGGGAGTATCTGTGCAAGGGGTAGCTGCAGCGCTGTCATATAGATGTGCACAACACAGTTTAGCTCAGAGGCAAGGCTATAACCAGCCTGGTAGACAAACTTGCCCAAGGGAGCAGCCTGGATCACTTAATAGAAATAAGACCTCGTGTTTGACCCAAATATTCATTTACAGCAACGAACAGGTCCCGCCCATGAGCATACATTCAGCAAACTTCATCTCTTCTTCCTCTGACAAAAACTGATCCTCTGATCCTGACTGTCCCATCCCAACACATATCAGGTACAATATGGTTACTGTCCCATTGGATGGAAGGTGGGAAAGCGGACAAAGGAGAGCATTAATCCTGGCTGCAATGCTTAGGAGGGAGCAGAAAGACAAATAATTAGGCTATAGAATGGCTCTGGCTAATTGTCATCATCCCCTTGACCTGCTGGGGAGAAGTAGCTTATTCTAGGGATCCTAACGTTTCCATGATTCTCACACAGGTAACATCCACCTGGGATCCTAGAGCATGTGGGCACTAAGGAAGCAAATGCTACTGCTAGCCAGGGCCAGCACATGCAATGGAAATAAGGTAGGGAGTGGTCTTCTCCAGGCAGCAACAACCAGAGGTAAACATTCTACCATCTCCTCCCACCACTAAGTGAAAATCTCCCACAGCATTGTCTCACCTATACAACTGTGGGCAGGACCTCTTCAGAGCAGCAGAGGACGGCCCCAGCTTGTTCTGGTTTGTCAACCGTGTCTTCCTCATAAGATCTCTCATTCTCCTCCAAGCATGGCTCTCACCCTAGGGAGCAAAAAGAAACCACAACTTAAAGGACCAGAGGCAAGTTGCTGGCAGACTTCATCTGGCCGACTTATGATACTTTGGGGTAGTCCAGGGTGGTGGGAAGAGACAAGTTTCTTTATTTCAGACAGACAGGGGTCTGGGCTCACAAAAGAATTTTTAACACTGTGCAATGGCCAGTGGCCAGCCTTTACCTGTATAGGACACAAGGAGACAGGATTGATGAACTGTGAGTTAATACTATATTTTTTTTTTTGTATTTTATTTGGTAACATTTCTCTGCCTAGGACTCCACTGTTCTTTATGACTTAGGGTTTCAGAGAGCGAGGGCACCTCACTGGTGAATGCTGAGTAGCTGCCTAAGGGCACGTTTTACCCTGTTGTTATTCTGTACTAAAGGAGAAGATCGGTTTGGTTTCCTACCTACTCACATGCACGCAGGGGGCCTTTACAACAAAGCCCAAAAAAGCACTTTGACTCTCTTATCCTTTCTATTAGGCCAGGTGCATCGGTATCAGCCTTTTTTAGGTGGTAACTTTTGTGGACCATGAATTAGAAGAGATCAAGCTTTGTTTCCCTGTCACGTCCGCAAGCCACAGCTATTGGGCCCTTACATTTGAAATGCTAATAGAGATTATCAGGAGGTCAGGGAGTCTCAGGAGGCCATCTCTAATGTTTGTTCTCTCCAGGACAGGCTCATCTGGACCCGTGAACTAAACGGAGCTGTGAATCAAAAAATTTAATGGGTTTTTTTTCCTATATTGTTTTAAATTTTCTAAAATGATGACTGGAAACCCTGGGGAACAGAACAAAAAATGTCCCAGAACTAGCATAATGGAGAGAAATTATTCCCATTTCAGTGAAGTTCTCAAACCATTGTCACGTTCTTGACATTGTTCTGCCCTATCCCAAGGTTCCTTCTCACTGTGTGCTGGTGCTGGTGTGCCACCAGCAGAGCCATTACTACAGGAGTTGTGGCCACCTTGAGAGCACAAGCTGGCAGCTGCCCAGCCACCCATGCCATCCCCAGCAATGCCTATTGCAATAGTTCTTGGGGATATCTGCAAAGTTTTCAGTTCAAAACTTCAGATGAGGTCATGGCTCAGCTGAGAACTGCAACACCTGATTCAGTGCTATTGAGTTAATTGCCTGTAAGCGAGACTGTTTACTCACGGAAATAGCAAACCTCTGTGTTTACTGCTAGGATTAACGTGTGCTGTGGAAGGGTTTTGAGGCCTCAGCAGTTAGTCCCTCGTTGTGCTGGTGTTGTCTCAGACAAGCAAGCACTGCTGATAGGGCAGACAGCCTGAGCAGCTGATGCTCCTGTTGTCTATGAGTAAACTTCGGGGGTGAGCAAACCTCTTTTGTTCATACAGTGCTGTGCACTACACGGGCTTACTCTGTGATAATGCAGACACAAGTTAAATATATTCTGCAAAGGCAGTACATACCGAGATGTTCTTGCTGACGTCCAGAGCCTAAAAACGAAAGACAAATACACTGATAAATAACAAGACATCGAGACCATCTCCCAGCATTTGCAACAGACCAGGCTTTGTTCTCAGCTCTACCCTGGAATGTACCCATAGCCTTGGTCGAGTCCTTTATCTCTTTTTAGACTCAGTCCCTCACATGTGTGATAATCCCTTCTTTCTCCTTCCACCTCTTGCCTCTCTTTTGTATTTAAACTGCCAGTTCATGTGTATAGTACCTAGTAGCCTGGGGGTGAGTGTAATAGACGGAATTCCCATACAGTACCTGCACTGCAGGAATAAATGGGGCATTTCATGTTCAGGATACAAAATCCAATACTAAGTGACAATCCTAAGGTGTGATGTAACAAGAGAGGATGAAGATTCAGTTTAAAGAGCATGGATCTTGGTTCTGTGGTCCCATGAAGCCATCAGAACTTCCCACGTGCTTAAAATACTCCGGAAGTTGGCTGGATACAAGGCAGAGCATGGAGCACCTTTCAGGACTCAGCCTTAATTTGGGTTCTGAAGTTCACTGAAATGTTTCTGACCTATTTGCAAAATTTGGGGTGGAAATTTCATGAGAAGGTCTTTCCCGTGAGAGACCTACTCCTTCCTCTTTCCTGTTGGGCTGGGAATACTCTGATTAGAGTCTCTGCTCTGGCATTTCAGCACTTCTGTTCCCCACCGGAACATGAAAGTGCTGAGGCAGACACAAACAATGGGAAAGAAAGGGAAAGTATTCATCCTGGCTCCCTTGGACTTCAGTGACACAGATTTGCTGAGACATGTTCCCTGGAACATGCTTTGAGGCCTGGAACTAATTACATTGATATGCTGCCAATCTGGTAATTAAGTGTGGCCAGCTAAGGACTGATCCACTTAAATTTTTATAAGTGGGAATGAATGCTTGGTTTAATCTCACTAACATCAGTAGTGGGTATACTTATGACAGAGTCCACACAATGAGTTATTCGGAGTTGGTGAGGACTAAACCCCATGCTGATGTCTGCAGCGCTCCTCTCCTCTGCACCGGTGATCAATTTATGCCTTCCTTGGCATAAAGACATAGTCCTTCCTTTAAGGTTGGGAGCAGAGAGAGACAGAGCCCCCTGACCCTTGCTGGCCCAGCTCTGCTCAGCAGCAGACAGGGTTGGCTTGCTCTCCTGGCACCTCACTCTGAGCTGCCTGAGCAGAACTTCTCTCTGCTTCTCCCACAGGTCCCACTCAGAGTCTGGCTCCAAGCTTATCACTCACCTTTCTTACTGCAGGGTCCTTTGACAGAAAAGTGTGTCCCTCACCCATACTCCCAACTTCTCTGAACTCATTCTCCTTGTTGTTCCTATTGTTTGATGACTTCCTGAGCCCCACCATCGGCTGGCTCTTTCCTGATTCTGGGTATCTCTCACTTCCTGCAATGAAATGCAAGGACTTATTTCTTAGCAGTGTCTGCTAGGATGGCCCCTGGACAGTGCTGTCACCAAGTTATGACTTCGGCTGGGATGAGAACCGTAAGGACTTAAAGGCTAGTTAAGACCCCATGTGATCCAAAAGGCTCTGACTCAATCCTGCTAGGAAGTTGTTCTGTTTCACCAGGTAATAGAAACAGGCTAAAGTCCGAGGTTTGAAATAAACTAACCAGTCTCATTTAGTGAGCTGGTTCATATCTAACATTGGATCCAGACTTTTCATCTGGCTTTATCACCAGTAGGCTGAGCCCAGTGTTCCTCAGCCTTCTGGAAAAGTTAAGTCTCTGGATCCAAGCTTTGCAGCTGGGGCTTATTTCCACCTGGTCTATAGAGTGAGTCATCCTCCAGGATGTGTTCTGTGCCTACTTGAGAGGGTAGAAGACTAACAGCAGGCATAAGACTTTCCATCTTAGATCCAATCCCACCTTGCCTGGGAGAGGGGGGCTCCACTAATGGTCCCATTCAGGCATGCTAAGTTTCCAAAAGACATATTTTATAATGCATTTGTCCTAATCTTTACAGCCACAGCTGCAAAGCAAAAACCCCGACTCACATACATGAAGCAGCCAGTGTTAAAATCCTGGGTAGAGACAGAGCATTTTAAATTGCTTCTCTTGGATTTCAGCTAGGGTTTAGTTCTACTAAAACCTTGCTCTGTTCCCAACTGTCTTTCCTGGGGAAAAGAAAGTGTCTGGTCAGCTTGTTTGACCAAGCGGTGGCAAACGGGAGGGCAGGTTAGAGGTATTTGAACTCACCGTTGCAGCTGCTCAGCTTCTCGGTGTTCACTCCTATTTCTGGGATGATGGAAAGATCAGAAGAGTTTCCAGTCTGAACCAAGAGGCTGTGAGGTCTGCTCCTCCCAGCAAAACTTGTTTTCATGTCTTGATATGGCCTAAGGAAGATACTGGCAGCTCCACAGGAGCAGTGCTGCAGAAGGTACTCCTACACCAGACAAAAAGAAAGTATGCAGGCTCTCAGGCTGCAACAGCTCAAGCTAATGGGTGGTGCGATGGTACAGAGGAATTGTCAACATTCCAGCCCAGAGATGTCCATCAGAACCCAGACAAATTATTAAATTCTGTAAGAGGCTGAACAGCCTGTGGTTAGTGATACAGAGCTTTCTTGGCTTCATTAGCATTTAACTTAAATTGCCTGATATTCAGCATCCTTTCAGCTTGATTCCCAGAAGGAATTGAATGCAAGTTTCTAAAAAGAGAGCTGCTCAGCTAAGACATTAGTGTAAATAAACAGATCAGTTATAACAACGACTCATATTTTAAGACATTATTTGTTTTGGAGCATGCATAGACAACATGTATTTTTACTGATGAGATGCCATAGTTTTCTTGTGTGTTACCAGCCAGATTGACTGTATGTGGTACTTCAGCCAGTGTACTTCTGCTGTTGCTGGTGGAGTGAGGAAGGGGAGATTTTCTACCTTGCACAACCATGTTGCAGAAGAGGTTAGTAGGGCAGAAATGAAGGACAGCTTTATCCAGCTGAAGCAGAAAGGGAACCAAACTGTTTATTGGTTTTGGAACCAGGACAGGCCAACACCAGTTTAGCACCTCTGGAGACGCCCAAGCAATTGACAGTTTCAATGTCACTTCTCATCTGGATATGTTGTCACAGCAGTATGGCACTTTGCATTACCTATACCTTTGGGGGATGCTTAGCAAATCTGATGAAAGATGCTGGTTTTGGCCCATGGTATTACAGATTTCCCTGAAAAGCAAAGGATGTGGAGCAGCAGTGTTCCCTTTGTGTCCCAGCATCGAAGCCATCGTTTCAGTGGTGATGTCTGCGTACCTCTCAAGAACAGCATTGGGAACATTGGTTATCTACAACTCTCATGGCCAGCTCTTAATACCATGCTAAGCCATCTCTGTTTTGGGGGTTGTGTCTTCCCTGGCCATGTCTGAGACATGGAAACCTTTCCATGCTCATAGTCTATGGTGGTGGTTTGTAAAGGAGCCTTTGGACACCCTCCAAATTGTGGATGGCAATCTTCATGTTTCATGGCAAATGGGGTAGCGGCATTCCTCTTCTATTCAGAGAGGCTATGACTGAAGAACAAAATGATGATGAGCCATCTCCTATATGGCTCAAATATAGGAGATGCAGGCACCACAGGATACCTGAGAGCGCCCAGTTTTGTAGACTACACTGCAAGTGCTGAATGTTACATCTGAGGATCCAATTCCCCACTGAACAATATGAGATAAATGCATCTGAGAAGACACTGCTGAGAGATCTTCAGAAGTACCAAAAAGATCAAAGTTTCAAAGATTTAAATGAAAGCACAGTGCCTTTAATTTCAGTGGGAGCTGGGGAGGGGATGTGTACACCAGATGAGTTTGCAGCTTGGAAGAGTTACTTCGAGCAATGACTCACAGTTGTAAAGCTTCAGGAAATGTGTTAACAATTCCCAGGCTCTATGTAGGAGGCTGCATTCCTCTGAGTGTGAGAGATGGGTACATGGAAATGACAAGCTACTCTGCTCAGCAGCCGGACTCAGAACTTGGCTTTGGCTCTGAGGAGAAGTCAGTCACCTACTGCAGATCCAGTCCCAGCAGGTGGGAGAGCAGCACCAGGGGAACAATGATGCTATTGGGAGAATAAAAGAGTCGCCACAGCATGTCTGGGAAGAAATAGCTGAGTGTGACAAACCCCTTCTGTTCCTTTGGGGAGTGATAAAATAAACAAAAGGCAGGGGAGGAAAAAAGATGGAAATCTGGTGTGATTACTGAAGAAGAGGTGGGGTAGAGCTTAACAAAATATGCAGGGGCTAAAAAATGCTGACAGAAATGCTAGGAAGACCCTGAAATTATTTGCAAATTTCAGTCAAATTTTCCAGCTAGCTCTGGCTGATAAAAATGACAAATAGGAACACTGAAATGTTTCATGTCAGAGATTCTTCATCTGAAAGAAGAGGAAAGGAAGGGAAAAAAAGCATGGAGCTGGGTCATGGTATTGCTGCTTCTCTTTCCCCCGTGTCTGTTTTGTGAGCAATTCTGGGATTTTGACATTTTGAAATCAGAAGGAAATCAAAGATCTTATAATTCAAAATACAACTGCTAAGGAGCTCTGTGGATTTTGTTTTGACAGCATTGAGGAGAGATGTGTTCTTGGGAAATGTACAACTGTAGAGAAGTAAAAGTTACTGACTTAGAGCAGACCACTGCATGAGGTGAGAACTGTGCTTTTTAACTCAAAAGAAGCAAGCACGTCTGGGAAACAAAATGGAATAAGAACAGAAATTCAAGCCCAGCCTCAGGAAACTAAGCCCATTGTGGTGGGTGAGGCCTCCCTGAAGACCAAGTACCCATACCAGGTGGGTGTCGGATGTGGTAAATGAGCATCTTCCCTCACACAGAACTTTCTGTTTGGGCCTTGAGTTTATTACTCAAGATATATTACTCTATTGCTCAATGGAAAATACTATGGTGTCTGCTTACCTCTTTTATCTGACTCATCTTCTGCTCTTTCTGCAAGCTGCACACTTGTTTTTGGAGACGCAGGTTGTGCTCCTGAAGCTGCCCAATCTTCTCAATCAGTTGGCAGATGTGTTCCAGGTATCCCAGACCAGATCCCAGGGCTTTGCTGTTACCTTGGTTCACCTGCAATGACAATGCATCTTGGACCATGGAGTAACAACAGAGCAATTCTTACTAGGAGCTGAGAGCCCTGCATACTCCTTACAGTCATGTGCTGTGATAAAGTCAGGCTTCCTCTTGCAAGGGGCTTTGGTCTTACCACAGATTTGAGCTACAGCATCACTTCCTGAAGCTCTTTTCTCGATTACTCGGCGATTTCCAGTGCCACAGGGATTCTTCTGACCGATCACAGGCTGATGCAGAGGAAAACCTCATAACAGCCTGTTTCCAGTTCTACCTCCCAGGCTAACTTTTGTCTTTTACTGGCCACAGAAGCCTTACAAACAAATATGGTTCTACTGTATGCTATAGATGGATGGGGTTAGTATGGCTCACTTAGCTATAGTCCTCAGTGCAGAGTACACTTACGTGTACTGAAGCTGAGCTTGGCTCCTACCCAAAGGCACGTATCTGCAGGTTGCATTGATTTTCTGAGTTGTGACCAACTTGGGGGTACACTTTTTCTGTTGTACTCAGGCCCTCATCACTGGTGCGTCAGTGAGAGAAACATACCTGAATCAAGCTGCCAAAGTGAAAGAACATCTTTCCACTAGTCTTTAGTAGATCCCAGCTTACATTCCTGCTGCTACTTTCTCAGTCTTGAAGAGACGCCTGAAGAAAGTCTGCAGGATCAACTTTTCTGTCTGGCTGTGGAAGGATAATCTCTACCACCGATTTCTCTTCACCCAGGACCTGCCAGGGTCTCACTGTTGCTCAGCCAAGCACAGTGCTGGAGACAGAGTAATTCTATGGCAGAAGAAAAGCTTCCCAGCCTCCTGTTCTGCACCTCACCATCTGGTGCCAGGACTTCCCCATGCACAGCGAGTGTCCTCCCCCGTGCCATGATCAGACTGTGTCGAACGTGCTGCTAACAAACAGACGCAGGGGCTCACTTCCACCTTGGCGCTGCCTGCTGATGTGCGTGTGATATCAGTGAGTAAAATAAGCCTCGATCTTTACAAAAGCAGTGCTCTAAGTTTATCTTACTTCAAAAAATAAGTTCCCTCTACAAAAGCAGGAAGCTTACTCTGTCTCCTTTCCCACAACAATCTACATTTTTGGGGAAATGCCAGCCCTGGGACTCTTCCTGTCTTTTCATTATGTCAGAAAGCTCATGGTGTGTTCAAAAATAATCAACATTAGGATTTACTTCTTTTTAAACAAATGATGATACAACGTTATTTATAAACAGGTATTATTAAATCCAGATGCTTTTGTGTCTGAAGTTGGAACAGAGGTTGTCGACTCTGTCAACCAGTCATTCATTTCATGACTTTTATTTTCCTCTCAGGGAGAGCCTGCAAGAAGTGGTGGCAAGACAAAAGTTACTCAGCCATAAAACTAAGTACTTACTGGGGCTGTGCAGTGGGAAGGGGCACAGTCCCAGGACTCAAAGGGAGAACAAAACCTGGATGGTATCTGGTGGGAAAAGCTTGAATCAAAAGCACTATAACCAACGTATCTGAAAGCGACGAGGGATTTGGGGGTGCCCAGCTTCAGAAGCATAATTTTCAGAAAGTACATGGGTATCACCTTCTGAAAATTTGGCTATTTTGAGCTGTCTCAAAATGAACAGTCGTTTTTTGTACACTGTTCCAATGGACAATCAGAAGTTCCTTATTATCCCTGAAAATATTGGCTTTCTGCCACACTGTACCCTCTTTTTGCACATCTAGCAACTCCCCTTCCTGCCAGCATGCTACTGCATGACTGGTGGCACATTTGTACTGCCCTAAGGGTACATTGAGCCAAATCCAACCCATTCTATCTCTGGAAACACAAGGGGAGGCTACAAGGGACAGAGGAGGTCTTGGAGAATAGAATGAAATAAAACATTTGGCTCTAACTTAGATTGGAGAAAAAGAATGAAGCATTTCACTCTTTCAGTTAGAGACCCTCTTTTTGTTCCATATTTTTCCTGTGCTTAATGTTGTACGGTCCTGCTTCATGTCCATGGCTGCTGGGTTTGCAGGGCAAAATGGGCAGGGGGAGGAGAAGAGAAGGAGGCCTTGATTTTCTGTACTCTGCGTCTAGGGCTGAAGGCACTGGAAAGCAAAGGTGGGTTTGGGACAGGCATGGAGAAAATCTGGCTTTTAGCAAAAGTTAGAGACAATCTCTTACTCCTGAGAGTAAATACAGGTGCCCAGAAAATGAGAGAGAAAATGTGTAGAGTAGTTGCTCCAGGTCTTGGGGCAAGGTGTATCTACCCCTGTAGAGGACCTAAACCAGATTGAAGGTTGGACTCAATATGCTGAAGATCGCTGTTTCACAGCCAGCCTTCAGAGGCTGCTTAGGGCAGTTTGGGCTATTTAAGAGCAAATTAATCTGTGTTTCATTGAAGTGATCTCAGAAAGCACAAATCAGGCAAAGCCACTAGCGCCTGCACATTCCTGCAGGGCCAGCCTCCTCTGTGGTCAGAATGCAATGGTAAGAACTTCTAGGGGTGTGCTTCACGCTGCTCACCCTGCCACAGGGCATGTTAGCATCAGGATTGCTCAGAGATGGCAGGTGTTCTATACAGAACATTTGTGTAATTTAGCTGGTTGCCCCCTAAACAATTGCACAGAAAGAGTCACTCTAGGAAGCCTTCAAGGACTTTGTTTTTTTATAGACTGGAAATACCTAAAGAACCCTGGCTATCTTTTGGTGTTGCCAAGTGCAGCATAGACTCTGGTCTATCATGTTCTGGTCTAAATATTTTCCTCCCAGCACCTGTGAGACAGTTTTATGCAAGTAGTGATGAGTGAGCAACCACAGGAAAACTGCAAACATTTTACATTTTCTTCCATTCTTTGTCCTCCCAGTTGAAGCTTCATGACTGAAATTTGTTCTACTCTCTACATGGGAATTGTCAAATAGTGTTGGAACAAAAGTTATGTGCCCATTTTTGAGTTGAAGCCTATGAAGAAGGAAAAGCATCTTGCCTACTTTTCTGTAAGGTGAAGATGTGGAGGATCATACAGACAATTTATGAATCAAATGGTTGAAGCTTCTCTAGGAAAGTAAGAACATGATGTATAAATAGGTGACAGATTTTGCTTTTAGGTACATGAGACTGAGCCAGACCCTCATCTGGAAGAAAGAGTTAAAGGCTCCCAGCTATGCTATGCTCAGTTACTCACATTACATTTTTTTGACCCTGAGGAGTTAAGGTGCACTACATTGACTGTACACCTGTGTAACTAAAGAGGAATCTCTGTCCTTGGCTGTGCTCACCTGACTAAGTTTTGGGGACAGGTTTTCAGTATGTGTGTCCCTGGCAATAAACCATGACAGTTGTGCTGGCCCACAGATTTCTTAGGAAGCTTAAAAATACAGGATCAGCATCTGCATTGGGAACTTTGGCTTATCAAGAGTCCTCTAGTCAATATTTTGATTGGTGTAAATCAATCTTTTCCTCTGAGGCTACCCAGCTCACAGAGGTGGGAGCCTGTCCTCTTGTATCTGGGGAACATTGTGCTCACTGCAGCATCTGAGCACTACAAAGATTTGAAGTTCAGTGGGAGCTGCAAGAATGAGAGTTGCTTGCAGCCTCTTTTCCAGCTGATGTATAATCAAAATCTGCATGTTTGCTCATCTAGTCAGCACTTTGTCCTGCCTCATTTCAGACATTATCTGTTACTTGGATGCATGTGATGTGCTTTTCTACAATTGGGCTCAATGGAGAACTGTCCTGGGCTAGACCCAGCAGCAGGAGCTGAAGATGACGGGAAGTTGGCAGGGGAAGGTTTTCTTCATTCAGACAAATGCTCACTGATGTATCTTGCATTGCCTTAGGTTTCTGTGCTTCACACAATGCTCTTCACTTTTCTTGTGGATAGTTTTGGGTTAAACTATGCTCCATCCTGCCATACCTCCCTCACTGCGTGCTCTTGGCCCATGTGAGCATGGCCAGTACAGGCAGCACGGTCACTGCACCACTGCACAGGGAACGTAATTACAAACCTCCCATCATGGGCTCAGAGCAACCAATTAGTGATGCCACAGGCTGAGCGGGAAGCATTTGTCACTGGCAGCTGACAGCACCAAAAGGCTTGTGAATAACAGGAAAGAGAGGGATCGTGCTGTGTATTTCTGATGGCTCCACCCTGCTGTCCAGGAGGGGCTGTGCTTGCTGATAGCTTCTGGTTTCCTCTGAGCGGCACGCACAGGCTATGGGGCTGAGCATCACAGGTAGCCCTATCTTTCCCCTGAACTGTACCACTCTGTAGAGAAACATTTTGACTGCTTTGGCCCGGGATAAATAGCACTGCATGAATAATGATTTTTTTTCATTTAATGATGACAGTGTTCCCACCCTCTTTCTTCTTCTAGCAGTATGGGCTGGGCTGACTTTAAATGTAAACTTTATGCATAGAGTGTGAGGAAGTGTTTGTAAAGCAAAAGCATCAAAAGCTATGTATCTTCAAACTTCAAGCTTAAAAGGAAATGCTTTTACTTAGGCTTCAAAGCTCTTTCTCTTGTTGTTTGACAGCTTCCATTTTCTTTCATCTTTCAAAATGTAGGCAAATTTCAAAATAACAACGGTTCAAAACAAAAGATCAGAAAGCTTTGTCTAAAAATGCCGGACTGAAATGATTTGATGTATATTTTCAGCCAAAGCCATTCACCAACTGAATCCAAATGGTCAAAACATTTGGTCATTTCCAGTCTTTCTTTTTCAGCATTTTCCTTCCTGTTCTCTTGGAAGTGGCCGCAGTAGCGAGGGATGGTCAGGAGGGCATCAAGGGACAACTTCATCCAGAGACTGAGTCCTTGTTTGGCTGTGGTGAGCCAATAAGCACAGTTGGCACTGCCACAGCCAGCTGGGCTGGGGAAACTCAACTGCTCTTCTGTTACTTGAAAGTTCCCCAAACCATCAACAGAACTGAGGAAGAAGGTGTCACCTATAATTAAATAATGCTTTCACCTACCATTAATTATAAGCCAGTGTAAGAACTCTTGCATTTCTATCCACATTAATTTAATGCAGCAGGAATTGATTTGATGGAGCAATTTGGTTTGCCACGTTCTTGCCGAGCAGGGTGAGAGTATGCTATGCTGGTCTGCTTTCTTTCAGACAACACACTGATTTATTTCCATATCACTCAGGGATATCTGAGTCCCTCAGAAGACAACAGGCCATAGCAGAGACTGGATTTTAAGTACCATGTTGTGTCTTGGACAGGTTACAGGCAGATATAAAAACCACAGAGAAAGCCTGGAGCAGAGCCTCAAATGGGATGAACCAAGATGCATCTGTCAGCTGTATGATGACCAGATGATCATCTGGACATCACTTCTGAACAGGTCTCTGTTGTATGACGGTGAGGACAGGTCATCCTGGTGCAGATTTGGTGAGGGCAGAAGGTTCTGCATCTACCAGAGGCTGTCCTGGTGCTCTGAGGCACACAGAGCAGCAGCTGCTGCAGGGCTGTGCAGCAGCCTGTGGGCATTTCTTGTCCTGGTCAACTTTGGTGCTACCTGGCATCCTAGTAGTTTGAGGAGTGCTGCTCTTGAGATACAGCAGCCTGGAGGGGTGCTGTGAAGAGGGGCAAACTTCCCCAGCATCTAGGTCACAGCTGTATTTATACAGCTCAAAAAACAAAGACAGAAAGGTGCCCTAGGGCACAAGAGCTTTAGCACTCAGCCAGTGAGGATATTAAAAAGGAGGGGAGATAAGCCACCAAGAGCTTCATTTCCTCTTCAGCTTCTAATTTATTCTCTTGTTTATTTAAATGCTCTGCTTTGGGAACTGAGCCTCCATTTCACCAAGGATTTAAAGGAATTTCACGGGCATACAGAGCTGTCAGACAAGACCAAAGCTGGCTGCAAACTCTCCAGAGTGCAACAGAGAATTTAAGTAACTTTTTATGAAGTCTCCTTATGGTCAGATTCAGCTGCTCTGATCCTTTCTTGAACTCTCTGCCACATGGCCAGGTCTGTTTGGGATCTGTGCAAAATACACACCTGTCTTCTGCCATGTGTGAGACAGCTCTGGGGAGGAAAACACTGCTCGGATGGATCATGTGTTGCTTGTACTACCTTGATATGCAATGTTAACAGAGATGGGACATCTCTGACCTCGCTCACTGCTCAAGAAGGTTTGGCATGCTGGAGGGGAAGTCCAGCGCGCGATTGTTCAGAGCAGCGAGGTCACGGTTAAATTATATGAACAGCACACATCACTTGTTACTTGGCTTCCTCTCACCCATCTCCAATTCCAGTTCATCACTATTACCACAATGAACACTCCAAAAAGAAATCTCCGCTGGGGACCATTTGATGCTTTTGCATGTTTGTGTGACACTCTTCACCTAGTCTGCCCTTCTCCTCTCCCTTTGCTCATGGGGCTCTTTGGTCTGTCTCTGTCAAGAATCAGCTTCCCACTGAGATCTTTGCTTTGCTGGTTCCTGGAATCCACGGCAGCATGTAGGCAAGGCAGTGATCTGTCTCCATTTCAGCAGCATGAGACTTTAGGTAAAGAACTGGGGGGAGTGCTTACCAGCACCTGCTATGGGAGAAGGTGCACAGAAGGGCTTTTTATTCACTTGTCAGGTACAGGGCACCTAGCAAGGGGGAAGAGAGGGAGTATGGAGTAGGACAACCTGCTGAAATTAGGTCTTTGCTGTTTGGTCCTTCACAGCTATGTTGGCAAGTTTAAATGGCATCTCCAACTCCAGCCCAACAAAAATCTGAATTTGTGAATTAGCTCCCTGCTCGTGCGTTATTTGAGACAGATGACTCAACAGGACACAACAGGCCTGGACAGAAATGAATTATCCCTTAGACAAGTTCTTTAGAAATTTCAGTGTCCCGAAAGCAGGCCAGCTGTTCCCAGAAACAGGAATAACCTGGTTTTGAAAATAAACCTATGTTCTGACCCCCACCCCATGTATCAGAGGATGATGACTAACTTCATAATCTTTGAGACCAGAATCAAGTCCATGCTCTAACCTATGGCTTTTTGAAACACCAGATATCCATGAGTCATTTGTCATCCTTAACCAGACCTGATATTTACGAATTACTTCAGAATTTTACTGGTATGAAAAGAAATCTTAAAAATCAATTACCATTTCTTACTGCTTACAACAGTTTCAGGGGGGATATTCTAAACTCACTCAGATGTGTCTAGTTTGTGACAAACAGGACTTGAACACTGACTGGGGTGTTTGGACAGGCCTAGATTTAAGATTCAGTTTAGGTGTTTCTCACCTCACTCAGTCTACAGCATTCATCCATGTATTCATCCAGACTGTCACTTGTGGGGTACTTCTTCAGCTGATGTTCATGGATCTGAAGGTCTTGCATGCTGCCAAAATTCTCTGGGAAATTGTCAGCAATTGTCTTTGGCTCTTCGATGGGACCTGGGGTGGAAAGAGTGCTTTCCCTGGAAAGGTCCATCTCTGGGGTAGGTTCCTTTTCTGGAGACTGCTTGTCTCCCTGGTCAAAATGTTCATCAGGAATTTCTTCCTGAGGGACATTGAAGTTGTCAAGGGAAGCTGTAGGATCCTGCACAGCATCTGCCTCCTGACTGTAGTACTCAGCTTGCTTTTTGCTCTCTGGATCTTGGAGGCTGACTTTTCTGGCATGTTCTTTACATGTTCTCATTAACTGATGGTCAATTTCTGGAGAAGAAGAAGTGCTAAGCACACCTGAGTCACAAAATGAGTCTCTGCTGGGAAGCACAAAGCTCTTCTCTGAGCCCGTTGGCGTTGATGGAGAATTAGCACCACTTGGCAACTCAACCCCCGAGTCCTCAGATTCAAATTTGGATAATCTATGAAGCCGGCACTTGGACTCGAAGGCGCTGAGGTCAGGCAGGGTGGCTACATAGTCGGTACTTGCCAGGCCATCCACATAGTCCGGATCTGCCTGTGCTGCTGCTGCATCTGGACTTCCCAGGCAATCTGGTGGGAGACTGGTACTGGGAGGATGGGACTCTTCTGTGCAGGCTGTGTCAGCTGGAGCATCTGGGATTAACCCTGGGTTTTGAATTCCTTCATTGCTCAGTGTCTTCATGTGTGTTAACACGACTTTGTCCTCAGCAGGTGGGCTCTTCTTACCTGCTTAAAAGAAAACAAGTAGAAGGTCACAGGAGGCTACAAAACTCGGTGTCTAACTCATCCCCTGAGGGATGTGGAATGTAAAACTGCCTGTACCAAGGCAGTAGAGGGGGACAGCCCTAATTTGTTTTCCTTGAGCTATATGAAGCTTTCTTGTAGGCTCTGCTGCAACAAAAGCCTTGTGTTTCACAGCCTCAGAGTCCTTCAGGGGGGCTCATAAAAGTACAATTCTGATTTAGTAGATAGGTAGAAAACAACACACTTAGCCAGGTGGCTTTTTAGTAATTACCTGCATATAGATGGAGAGATGTACATGTTCTTTCAGCCTGATAGACATTAATTTAAGGCTCAAATATTTTCTCTGATTAAATGTATTCTGAACCATCAGAAAAAAGAGCAAAATGAAATCAGTCTTTCAATGGGCTTAAGTGACTTTTGGGTTGCAACAAGCAATTTGCAAACTCTTTGGTATTCTCTCCAGTGTTCTCTGCTCACATACAGGTGACAAAAATCAAGTTCTGGTAAGAAAAGCAAATAAGGCACTGTAGACCTTTTTCACTCCCTGTATGTTTTTAGCTATGAAGTAATGTTTTAAAGTGAACTCCTACCTTACTTGTAAGGACAAAAGAGATGGGGGCAGTCTTGTTCAAGAGCTTTTTGCACATGGACAAAGAAGGACTGTTTTGAAATCCCAATTATTTTACACAGTAATGTGATAGAACAATCTCTGGATGAAAGGGTGATCTTCAGGAGTCAAAGATCTGCCCCCCGGGTTTTCTTACTTTTTTTCTGAATAAAATATTTCATTGTGCAGACTTCTGGATCATGATGGTATGAGAGCCAGTGTGAAAGTTCTTCATCTACCCTTTAGCAAACTACAAATCTCAGTTCCAAATACGTATGTTTTGTGGATTTGGAACCAAGAATTGATGCAGAACAAATTTCAGTCTCTCTGGTTTATTTTCCCTTATTAGTGCCTGACCCAGAGCACCTCAGAGGGCTACAATGCATACGCTCTTCTGGATGTCTTACTTTCTACTTAATTCCCCTCTTCTATTTCTTTTTGCCTGAATCAAACCAGCAGCACCTTCACAAACTCACTCGCAGTAATGTAACTTGTTCCTAGGTAGGCAGGAAAGCCTGGGATCCACCCCACGAGCAGTGGATCAGGGAGAGCTCTGCTGTGCAGTTCTCCTTCAAGGTAACAGGAAGTTCCAGGAAGCTCCCTGTTTCAGGAACAACCCATTTTCCAGCTTTACCTCCTCCAGCTTGCTTTCTGCAATGTACTAGGATAAGGGAGGCTTTTACTCATTAAGGCCAAGCTAACTCTTACATGGATCATTTTTTACTTTATTTGAATTCCCTTCATTTGATCTTGAGAATTTCCTGGGATACCACTGAAACGTGCCCTTTGCTGTTCATAGACACCCACTGATTTAATATTTTACACTGGATTTTCATAAAGGGCAGTCAGTGATAAATAATCTGATGGGCTTTTTGTGGCACATAGTGCTAATACCACTTATATGAGATTTGTTAATCATATACAGAATTGCACTGCCTCCCTTAGCAGGATTCACAAACATCTTCCCACTGCAAAGAGCCGTGTTTGGGACAGTCAGTGCCAGACCCCAGCAATACAACACCAGGATGTTGCTGTGGTGGGGGACAAGAAAAACACATTGCCCAGGAAAGCTCACGAGGAGCTGCCTGTGCTGGGCTGTGTTGTTATTCTTCCACTTTGGGATAAGCATGAGGGATCCTGAACTGAGGACAGGAAATAGGGTGACTGGTTTGCAGCTTCACACACAGCAAAACACCAGCTGTAAGAGGGAGCTGGGTGCCAGGTCTTGGAAGGAGGAGGTGGAACGGAGTTACTTTGATTTGAAGTCAAGAGGATCTTCCTGCTCAGCTGCAAACACCTCTTGGCAGCGAGAGACAAAATGTTTTATCTGCATGAAAGATACAAGGCTTACAGGCTCTTCTGGTGGCATCACTACCCCAGCTGGCTAACAAAACCACTGAGAGACAGGAGGAGAGCAGTTGCATTCCTGCAATTATTTTTAAGAACAAACAATACAGCTGTCACTCTTACCAGGAATTACCATATGCAATGGTAGTTCCTTCCCACAGACTGATTGCTTTCACTTATTAATCACGCCATGCTTTCCTTTGACTGGAGATTCTCTCACTTCTTTCAATCTGCCCCTTTTTTTCTTGCTTAACTGGTTTCACCTTGGCCTACACAAATATTTCTTTGTCTAAAATCAGGAAGCAGCATATTAAAATGAGGTCTTGCTACTTACAGAAGGAGATGTCAGATGCTTTAATGTGTATCTTTTGTGACTACAAAAGCTGCAGTGTGAACAAGAAGTTTTGGCTGGAGTAGAAAAAATAGGAAATAAGATGAAATCTTTGACCCTCTCTGGGATGGCCACCTTGATGCCAACAACAGTTTTTTGCTCTCCCCTTACTATGGTCACTAGCAACATATTTCACAAAAATTGTTTATCTGTTCTAGGCTGCAAACCACTGCTCTCAGCACTGTCAGGTCCTGCTAACCACAGTGTTTGAACATTTCTGATTTATTTTTCCAACGCCCTGTGATGATGCAAAATGTTATCATCCCCCTACCACAAGATCAGAATAGTGGCAAAGGACAACACGGTTTTGCAACACACTGATGTACCTCATCCTCATTCATTCAATAATATTTTCCTGTGGTCAGTGAGGTCATCTGTGCTCCAGCAGAAAGATCTCAGATGATTAAGGCAGTGACCTGAAACTCAAGTTATTCTTGCTGCACCTCACTGACAGAACAGTCTCTCTTCTTCCTCTCTGTTAACTGGATTATAGAAACTAAACCATGGGGCTTCCAACAAGCAGATTGTTCCTGCTACCGATCTCGAAAGAGCCATACAAAACCACTCAGCTCTTTCAAGCATATTGCTAACAAACATCAGAATGGTGCAATTAAAACTCATCTGCGCAATTACAAAAAAAAAAAAAAAAAAGTGACCCAGACCCTCAGCTGCTATTAATTAACTTATTTCCATGGCCCTTAACAGAACTGTGTCACCTAATTTTGGCTGAGGGCTTGGCTTGTAAGCGCTCTGTTCAGCAATACCATGGGCCCTGAGTAAAGCAAGGAAGGGAGATAACTCCCGCCTGGCACTGGAGGGAGTATGCTGGAGGGGTATGGTTACAAACAATCCTGCACAGAGGCTTCTGAAAGGAGGTGTGAAGCACTTCAGAGACCTGAACAGTGGCATTAACAATGGTAAGATGTATTTACTTGTGCTGGAGGCCAGCCAGGTTTGACACTGCTGTTCCTGGGAATTCAGCCAAGAATTCTGTTGTTGTTTTTTGTTTGTTTTCCCAGGGACTGATTTTCCACACCCCTCCGGGGTGGGGGTAAGGTAGCAAATGCTGTAGCTTTTAGGAAGCTGGCTGGTGCACTGGTGTGGCAGCCAGGGAAGGAGTGGAGTTTTGTGTGCATGATTCAGAATCAGTACAGGTTCCTGAAGCATCTTCAACATGTGTGCCCAGGCCAAGTATTGTCTCAGGTTAGCTTGTGCCACTTGCCTAGTAGCCCTCTCAAAGAGTTATATGGCTCTGTAATCACCCTAGAGATAAAAAGGGTTCCCTGGATTGAAATCTATGCCTGTAACTGATGGTAAGTGCTCATGTGTAGCCTTGGGAAGCTGAATTTCCTGTGTCTCTAAAGCTGGAGAATCAGACTGCTTCCCAGCTCACAAGGAGGTGGTGACAGTGAGCTAGCTAATACCTGAAGGTAACTAGTAGGGAGTGAAAGGAATGGATGTGTCCCACTTAAGTCTCTAGAACTTTGCTCTGCCTCGTGCCTGAATTGCTTTCTAGGATATTTCTATGTTGCAGTTAGCACAGCCTAACAGAGAAATCTTTCAAAGGTAAATACCCTCCCATCAGCTCCTGTCCCAAGGCTTCCCTTTCTTGGGACTTTTAAGTCCAACTGTATTTTTCCAGTTGCACAATAACTAGCAGCTGCCAGGACTCAGCTTGGTGTGTTACTAACAGAGATCTCTGACCAGGAGAAGGAGAGCAGATACCTAGACATAAAATTAGTTTCAAGCAATTCCTTTATCCCAAGTAAGTTGGATGCATGAGATGAACTCAACTGCCCAGGCAAAACTCCTATGCATTTCCAGTCCTGCTCAAGCCCAATTCCAGCAAAAGCTACCACCTTTCTAGTAAACCAAGCCAAAGTCTATATCCAAATCCCCGTGCTCCAAACTACTGAAACCCATGTCTGATTTTTTCTTTTTTGCATCTATGCCTGTGGCTCAAAGTTGTGTTTCACTGGCAATTCCTTCAGTGCAAGACCTGCTAAGCTCTGCTACAGCCCCGAGAGGGTCCTTGGCCTCTGATGCACTGACTTAAGTATTCTATCATGTGGTCTTCTGATGTATGTGACTAATGGAAGCACTGGTGGATGGGAGGAGGCCAGGCTGGCAGTGGAATGAGTGCTGCTACTGGCAGTAGAGAGCCATACCACACCAACACTGCCCTTTCTTGCTCTCCTCCCTTCCAGTCTCTACCCACCTGTCTTCTCAAAATGTTCATCCTGATTTGTAGGCTACCTGCCACGGGGAGAATCTCTGTTAAACATGGCCCTACTAGAGTCAAAGCTTTGCTTGTCTCCATCTGCCACTGTCTTAGAAAGGATAGCAGTGTTAGCACCCATGGCAGCCTTCTCCTTGTCCCCAGAGCTGCTGCAAGGTCCATGTGCACAGCAAACCTATCCACAGTGGGTGGTGCTGGCAGGCTTGTGCAGGGTGAACAGCCCAGACATACTCAGAGAATCTATTCCTCTCCCTGCTACTGCCTGCCACAAGACATGCAACATCCTGCACACTGCAGTTCATAAGGCCAGTACTTTCCAGCTTTACTGTGCCACCAAAAATAAAGGGCATCGCTGGTGACTTGGGTTGCTGGAGTAGCAGGGACTTCGCACAGCTGCCCTGCAAAGGAAGACCAAAGTCAAACCACATCACTCCTACCAATCTGCTTAGCCCTGAGTGCAGGAGTGAGGTGCACGTGCAAAGTGCCAGAAAAGGTTTTTCAGCATCCTATAGAGGACACAGCCTGCCTAGTAACTCCCCTCTGGCTCCAGCTGTGCCAAGGATTAAACCCTGCCATGCAGGACTGGTTCTGTGATGTGGCTGTGGCCTCCACATAACAGACTAAGAGATGGTTGTCACCTTTTGAAGAATCATTAGGTAGCAGTGAGTAGTGCACTGGAGTCAAACTCATGACCTAGAAATGAAAGGCTGCTTCTCCCATTCAGTCCTTGCATTCCCTCATTTTCCTTCCTTCCCTTACAAAAAGACTCCCTTAGTTCTGTCACTGTGCCACATTCTCTAGCACTGCTGGCGGTACGGCTCAGGTGGTATTTCCCTTTCATTTCGAAGAGGTGGGGTTTTTTCTCACCAATGATGAGATCTCAATTTCCCAGCATTTAGGAGAGAAGGGGTCACTTCCTTTCTGAAACAATAGGCATTTTTTGCTGATGACTTTTCCCCCATGTGTGCTGAGGGGTGGGGCTGGGCGCTGGGGCCGTGCTGGCAGCTCCTCAGCAGCCCCCACGGAGAGCCTGCGGGAGCTGTGTCACCTCCCCGGCTTGGAAAGAGCCGTCCCTTGCAGAGCCCTGTGGGCTCAGGCAGGCCTTGCATGGACAGGACCTCAGTGCTCACAAGAATTGAATTACCCTTACGCTTCCAAAAAAACCCAAACCAACCCAACAAACAAAAAAAGTCCCCACCCCAAAAAATGAGTAACCACAACCAGTTGACCCTCTGTGAGAAAAATCTATCTCCACACAGCTTTGTCATGGATTTCCACGGGGTGGGGATCTCCCGACTACCTGGTGCTTTACTGGACTGTTGATCCCAGTCCTGGCAATGGCAGAGGGGCTGCTAGTCACCAAAGTCTGCAAACTATCTGCCTTCCCAATGCTTTTCAAGCAATGCAAGCTGAGTCTGCTGCTGGATCTTGGGCTGCCCAATCTGAGCAAGGCTTCTCCTAAATAATTAGGACAATCACGAGCTGAAAAATTTATATGGAAAGCTTATCGCAGGGTCTGGTATCTTCAGTGCACCAGTTACCACTATCTACAACAGCAGAAACTTGTGAAGGCTTGAAAATCACTGTCATAGGAAAGGTGGGGGTTTAGTTGTTATGTTTTGCTTGGTTTGCTTGTTGTTTTGGTTTTTTTTACTGGAGTTGTGACTGAGAAATTCACATTTGCAGAGGAACGTGCTCCTATGTTGTAACAGTATTTGCATGATAAAACCAGATTCTCAAAACTTCAGTTTATCCAACTGGAGAAGTGAAATGCATGTGGATTTCATGAACATACACATACAATTTGATTTGCTTAAAATCTTGAACGCAAAGGAGTAGTTATGACAAAGCTGAGACTTCAGATAGTCCTTGAACGAAAAGCACAAAGTACTGAGGTCCTTTGGCTCCAAGGTGGTCTCTAGTCTCAATGTTAGTTAAGCTTGTGAAGTTCCTTAGTATCCTAGTTTGTTAATATAATGTGACCAGAAATGTTACAGGTCCCACAGCTGCAGCCGGTAATGATAAGTCCAAATAAAGTAGATCCCGAGAGAAAGATAACAGGGTTCAAGGACTCTGACTGAGGAGATATTCATTGCTTTAGTACTCACGTTTTAAAAAAGAGGAGATAATTATAGCTCTTTTCAAGCATTTGAGGAGGAATGAGAGGGAGATTGATTGATTGTTTACTGATTGATATAGTTGGGTGAACTAAAGAGGAAATGGATTTCCAAGTAGAGAGGCCACTTGACACTTTTACAGCTTGCTCCTATTCATTCCAAGTGACCTGTGAAGTTTTTGAAACCAAACGACAGGTCTGATAGATTAGTGACCTCTGGCAGAAAGTCCTGGAGCACAGCAGGTCCCCTCAGAGTACCTGGTTTATCAGTTACTTGTGTAGGCTGCCAGTCACCAGTTTTCAGACCAACACCTGACCCTGTGCATAGCACCCGCTAAAGCGCTGTTCCCACTCATTTCTGCATTTACCTTGCAACTTATTTCTTTGTGTCTATGACCCAGTGGGAAAACCAGGCCAAGGATAATTTTGGTGAACAAGGATCAGTGCCCAACTCTGCAATGTAACCAGTCGTGGGGGCTGGGGGAGGGAAGAGCTTCAGCTCACAATCACCTATGGGGCTTATTTGGGAGATTTTTGTCAGGGAGATAACAGCTGTCACTAAAGACCTGCAAATCCTTCTCCTTGGAAATTCCCATGTGTTCCTCCAGGAGAAAGGTTCAAAACCTTAAACAAAGGAAACAGTGCTTTCATGAGCAGCCCTGTGTAACAGCAAAAGATTATTTAGCACGCAGCTCACTGATGTGTTTGAGCAGAAAATGAAAACAATAGAAACAGATATATCACACATTGGCAAAAAAAGTCTAATTTAGATCTTTTCCCTGTACATCTGATCTGCAGGCTGCCTCATATCACAGAGGATTATTCAGCCAGAAATTAACTAGGAGACAGGAGGCCCTTTGCAAGGATGGAACGTGCCCCCCAGGGATGACAGGTATGTAGTAATTCAGGTTTTATTGCCTATAATAAGCTTGGATAAACAACTGTTCAATAGCCCCAAAGACCAAGGCCATTTAGACACCAGTGCTTCAACTGAAGCCAAAGGAACTCGAGAATTGTGTTAGAAAGGTCAGTGTTAACCCATTCTTCATGAGCAGTCATTGCTGTCCCTTGGCAAAACCCTGGAGGGCTGCTTCTGGTCCAACAAGGTAGCCCTGGACAGGTGTAACCATATCCTAGTGTGTCTGAAATCTTTTATAGTTACAGGGAGAGTGGTGATGTTTTTTGGGTTTGTTGCACTTGCTGGGGCCACACAGGGCCCTTGGTGAAACGATGAGGAGGTGGTGGTGATGCAGAGTGATTCTGTAACTGCAGTAAATTGAACTTGCAGGTACAGGAGGTTCTTGCCACCCTGATACTTCTGCTTTAACAGCCCCTCAGGGAGAAGGCAGGCAACATCCAGCCTAAATCCCTGTTACTGAGCTGCCACTTGAACAGAACTTTTTTTTCCTGGTTTATAGTCTCTATCTTAAGTTGCCGTTGGAGGTGCAACTTTTAAGTCCCTGCCACAAAGATTTCAAGAGCGAGCCAAGAATGCTCTTTCTGAATAGAGATGGGGTCCAAATCAGGACACACATATTTGGTGCCTTTTTCTAGCTGAGGTGATTAGAGAGTGCTGTCATTGTTTCTTATTTGGAGAAATTCTAGCAGAACATCTTTCTGATCCCTCGGTGCTCTGTACAACTGTTCCCCCACCAAAGCTTTCACCTACCCCATTAACAATACTGCTGTGTCTAGGTGCTGAGGGACACTTCCATGTGGAAGAGCAAGCTTCCTTTTGCCTCCTAACTCTGCCATCAGGTTTGCACTATGTATCATGGAGGAAACAAGTTCATAGCCAAATTACATCCAGGGCAAAAAGGAGCGGTTTCCACCATACTGTAAAACACTCCTCAAACACCCTCCACATCTTATGGGGATGCTGGCATGTTCTCACAGCAGCATTGCTCTAGAGTCCTTTGTGTCGTTGGGTAGCAGTTTCTAGACTGAACCCAGGCAGAGCAACGTGCTTCAGCAGCCTTGCTGGCAACAGTGCCCAGCAATTACCTGCTAGGGCACCTCAGAGAGGCTCCAGCTCACACTGAGCTCTAAGTAGCTGCCCCAGACCAGGATAGCTAGGAAGCACAATCCAAGCAGAGAGTACCTGAGTGGATGCCCAAGAATGTGGCAGCTGTGATGGGAACAATTGCTGCAGCAATCCAAGGAGGCAAGAGTTTGGCATAAGGATGCAAAGTCAGGACCCCAGGAGGTATAACCACCCCAAACACAGTGTTTTGTAACATTTTTACCGTCCTGCTGTTGCACTGCACACTACATCTACACTCTGACAAGCCCTGTCTGTAGCCACCTCCATGCCAAGCAAACCAGCCCAGTGCAGTGATGCCAATGAGACAGAACCTGCCGATCTTGTTTACAACCGCCACAAGCCAAGCTGAGGGGTAAACAGGGATGCTAAGAGAATTCTGCTACATGGGGCTTGTGATCTCAAAGCCTGCAGCTCTGGCTAAGAAATAAAATATAGTGGCCCCATTATGCCTGAATAAGGCATACTGAGACCACAGAATTTGTTTGCACAACAGGCTTAAAAAGTTACAGGTGATCAGCTGTAGGACCATAGCTGCCTTCCCTGCCAGAGTCACCTCATCTGCACAGGAGGGAGCAAGTAAAACACTTCAAACCCGCGACAGTCCCTGTAGGATGGGGATGCACTAGCCTAGGAAGCGAGCCGATGTCCATTGCCCTCGCCGTGACGGGCGGAGGGCAGCCCCAACCCGCCTCACGGTGGTGCCGGACCCGCGCGGTGCCAGGAGCAGCCGCTCCGGTGGGTGCCGTTCCCTGGGCAGCACGGACCGCTCGGAGCCACAGTGCTCCCGCCTCCCCTGCTCCTCTCTCCCAAGCTTTGCCACGCTTACCAAGGCGAAATAAGCGCATTTTAAGAGGAAATCAAACCGGTTCCTAAAGCGCGATCTTTGTCCCCGCCAGCCCGGGGGCAGAGGCTGACGGGCCGGAGGCTGAAGCGAGAGGGGACGCGCTTGTGGCAGCCTTACCTGCGAGGGGACAGAGGCAGCCGGAGAGCAGCGAACGCAGCATGGGGCCGGGGCGGCAGAGGCGCGGTGCCCGTCCGGCGGGGCCCGGGAGCAGGGCGGGCCGGGATGGGCTTGTCCTAAGTATCGTCTGCGCGGCCGCTGAGGGGAAGGAAGGGGGTGGCGAGGGTGCGGGTTTGGGGAGGTGTTGGCAGCCGCCGGCTGGCCCCGTGGGGGTGGCGGACTCACCTCTCTTCCAGGGCGCTCCCAGGGTGAAGCTCCGATGCCAGCTGAACATCACGGCGGCAGCAGCCGCCCTCAGGGGCGGGAGGGGCACGGGAACGGGGGTGCCATGGCTGCCGACCCTCCCCGAGNTCTCCTGTGGCTGATAAGCCGAGATGACTGGAGGGGTTTGAACTACCTTTGCAACCCCCGGAGAAGAGAGGGGGAGAGAGGAAGAAAAGAGCAGGAGAGAAGAAAAAGAAAAATATTTCAGTACTTGCATAATATCAATAAACAACTCCCCTCTGTAGTGGCAGGGAGGGCTGGAATGTTTAGGGTGGGGAGGAGAGAGAGTAGGAGAGTAGAGTGGGTTTGTTGGTTGGGTTTTTTTGGTGGTTTTTTTTTTTCTTTTCAGGTTTTTTTTGTTCTCTATTTAAATTGCATGTCAAGTGTTCACAGTGCAAAACTGCCTTGGTTGTCCCTGGTGCTGCAGGCTATGGGTAAGAAGGGTGAGAAGGAAGTGTCAGGACTGTCCTGGGTGCAAGCTCCCATGGGCAGATTTGCAATGTCACCCTACTGGAGTGAACTCCCAATGTGCAAGCCAGGCATGAAGTGTTCTGGGATGCCCTGGGCACACTTGAGCCCACTGGAGTGTTGTCTTAGAAAACATGTGGGAAATTACTCCTAGGATAGGTTCAAGGAGTACAAGTTCCCAGTACAAGTACAACCAGCAGCCCCATAACCTGTACAGGGTCTCTGCTTGCTAAGAGAGCACCAGTCCCTGCATTGCTCCCCCATCCTTCTTCTGCTGACATGAGCACTCTCAGGAGAAAATGTGCGGCTCCACCGGTTAAACCGGCCTAATTCTATGGACTTCAGCTGTCCATAGGATCAGTGGCCCCACGGAAATCACAGAGCCAGTGGTGCTACAAATGCCATGAGAAAGTGAGTGAGAGGGGAGATGTCAGGGGAGATCAGTCCAGTTGCCCCATTGCTCTGCAGGTGCCAGCCCTCCGGTGCCTCTGCAATGTACACTTCAGGCCAAGCGTCAACTGAAGTGAATTTACTTTTTGGTATAGTGGTCACTGGAGTTTGCTGATTGGCATCAGCCACAATTTAAAGACAGGGTGTCTAATTGGCCCCTTTCCCCACCACACTGCTCTTGTATTTAATTATTAATTGCTCCCAAATTTGTGTCATCCAACAAAAGGCATCCTTTCTCCCCAGGCTGGGAGGATTTTACTGCTCCCCCCTTGCCTCCCACTGCAGTGAGATAGTTTTTGTGGGCTGCACTTGATTTCCTTGAAACACTCCAGGCACTCACTGTGCACCCAGTGCCTACTCCTGTTTTCCTGGGAAAGCAGAGTGTGTTTTGTTGTGTGGACAGAGCCAGGTTTTCCATGCTCTTGGGGTTGGTGAGAAGGAAAGCTGTAGATTCCCTTGGGGAAAGAGGTCCCTGTTTCCTGCACTGACACAAGCGCTGTGGTTAGTGCTGTGTGCTTGGTGTGTGACATGCTGCCGTGCTCTGCCCATGCAACCAGCTCAGGCTCCTCTCTCAGCTCTCACCTATAGTGGGCGGTGGTCTCACCTATAAATTCATGCCTTAGCATGAATTCAGTAGCACAGCCAAAGGAATTCTGGGGACAAAGAGCCTCTCACCTTTAGCTCTGCTGCCCATACACCATTTCACTCTCCTTTCTTTCGTCCATTAAGTTCCATTGTTTTGTACACCACTGAGCACACTCCTATACTACCTGGAGACTCTTTTTTTTAATAACTAGTTTGGAGAAGGAAAAAAGCTACAGTGCTGATGTTTGTAAATAGCTGCAACCCAAAGTGTTCTGAAAAGTATCTAATTTGTAGTAAGCAAAGTGTTTGATGCTGTCAGAAATCTAAGTTCCTAAGGAGTCTCGAGCTGGCTGTTTCTAAGCTTGGTTTACCCCCTTGTGTTCAACAAATGCTTGAGGCCAACAGAAACGACTGTGTTACCAAATATAATAAATAAAACAACCCACTTACAGTAAGCTTTTGAACAATAATAAAACATCCCCTGGAATGTGTACAAGACAAGTACTCTAGCCCTGGGCTAGGGCAAACATGAAATGAAAATGGCTGGCAATGAGCACAAGATTTTAATGCTCTAGGTACTCTCACAAGAGGGTGTGTTTGTGTGTATGAAACTGATAATTAAATTGGAAATGCCCTGTGTTGACACAATATATGACAATGTTCAGAGTCTAGAGGGTTCCATAAAGCTGTTGTTAGTCGCTGTATGTGATTATTTTTGCCTACACTTAAAAAGTTTTAGTAGCATAACTGTGTTTTATGTGTTTTTTCAACTCAGGTTTATTTGCTATATCAGCATCAAGATGTTTTACACTTGAATAGCTTAGCACTGACTCAAGAAAAAGCATTAGCATGCTCTAGGACTTTTATGCCAGCGTAAATGCATCTAACCGAAGGGAGATTTTACCATTTTGTGCCTGTATTATGAACAGCAGTGAAACCTTCTAAAGGGTGGACACCACCAATTCCAGCCCTCATCAAAAGCAGCCCACAGGCAAGAAACAAAAGTGATGCTTGGTTTTCATGTTCAAGCTTGAAAAAAGTACAGAAAAGGGAAACTAATTATTAATGTGCTTTTGTCTAAACCTTGTGAATACCCTTGACATGGGAAAGGTCATATTCCCTGTGTATATTGGACCCAGTTGCTGCTATTGTACAACAAGAAAGGAAAGATGCCTCTATCCTGCAGTTTCATCTCTTGTCTGGCAGTGAGAGTATTGCCAGATCTCACCATTTAATTGGCAATTTTGGGGAAAATGGACTCCTTTTCCTTAAAGTCCATCTTGTTAGTGAGGGGAGTGTGGGGCACTGGGGCTGAGCTGTACATTGCTGTCCTGGGGCAGAGCACAAGGATGGGGAGGAACCAGCCAGGCAGGGAAATGCACTGGGGACTGGGGCCATATCACCAGGTGCCCTGTGGCTTTTGGCCCACACTACATCTGCCCTTTTCCTGCAGCTGCCTGTCCTTGTTCTGGGTCTCCTTCCCATTCACCCATGTACTGAGCGTGTGGGATGGATTCTCCAAATCTTAACTGGGCAGGAAATTCCCTCTTGAGCTACAGAGGATGTAACAGGAAGAGGAAAAACCTCTTAGTCAGCATCAGCTTCGTTTTTGATGGATGTATCAGTTTCCTCAGTCATGAGAAAACTCTCCACCCAAAGAAGTCCACAAGTGTGGAAAGGTGTTGTGTCTCTGGATCGCTTGGGCGTACAGCTGTATCCTATATTTCTTGTCATCTCTGTCAACTTGGAACTTGTGGGAAGCATCTTCAAAGCAGAGATGCATCTTCCCTGCTGCGGAGAAGTCAGGCACAAGCTCACAAGGAGCTGCTTGCACCAAGGAGGGTGGCTGAGGGAGTTGGGCAAGGTCTGTTTGTACTACAGTTCCTAAATAAGGTGCCTGGAAAGCAAGAAAAGTATATTTAGCGGTGACTCCTAAAACTATTGTGTTGTTTGGGCCACTGTGTTGTTCCCTCATGCCCCAAGTACTACTGTGCAATCCCAGATCTTCCATTAAAATGACTGCTACAGTGTCCACTGAGATGCTCTGCAGTTGCAAAGGAGGATGCCTGTCAAATGTGAGCCTTGTTTCAAAATATTCCCCAGGAGCCAAATTATACAGTAGCAGGACAGATCCCTGAGCAGGTGCAGCTCTGCACGGGTGAGCTCTCCCAGCTGGGAGAGGGGTTCCCCTGCTGTTTGGCTTTAGGCATGCCCCACATGCAAATAACTTCATCTCCTTCTGCCACAGCTTGTCTGGGAGAACAGGATTTTTGCAAGTAGTTTCAGGGCCCGTCTTCTTTAAGTTGTGCAGCCCCCAAAGCACAGGATTTCTCATGGATATAAAAAGTCTCTCCACCTGGTGTGAAGTATTTGCGGTGATGAAAAACACATTCCAGTATCATTGTCACAGTGGTTTTCACACTGAAGCACACAATGAAATAACTGTCAACCTTTCATCATACATATATATTAGACCTTGTTTTCTATCCCATTCCCTGACCCCTTAGTTAAAGGCTGGATCTGGACAGGTTGCTTGATTACCTCCTGGTTTGGTTTGTACACCTGCAGTGTGGCACAAAAGGACTCTGTGCAATGCAATCGCCTTCTTGACTTAAATATGTTTTCTTTCACTCTGGTACAAGCAAGGTTTTGGGATATAGCAGGCAGAGGGATATTGGATATCTGTGGGACAGTGTGGGAAAAGGGGTGGATTTAATGCTGTGTTACGGGGGCACTCCCCAGCAGCAGAGAAAGGACAGGGAGTATATGTTCAGTGCAGCATCTGTCAGGGTTGGCTTGGACCTGTCCCTAATGGGTGACTGTACAGAGTTTTTCTCTTTTTTAGGTTTTAGCTACCTTTGCCCCATCAGCCATGCCAACAGTGCAGTATTAATGTCATTTAAGCCGGGACTTGCAGCATCTTTTGCATGAGGGTGTCAGTGCCAGCCTGGGGGTGCCGTGGGGCTGTTGCCTTGCAGAGCCCAGAGCCAGGCAGGGTGCCACTGGGCATGGCTCGGGGGAGCCCATGCTGTCTCAGCCAGCAGCCCCTCACAGGAGGGACAGGTCAAGGGAAAAAAAAAGAGGTGTGGGTTCAAAGAGTAATTGCATGATATTTGCATTCCTGTAAACGGAAGTTTCCAGAAGACTCCAGCTTCCTGTGAAATGGTTCTCTTGCTAACTTGGCAGTGGCCTGCATGTGTACAACTTGTCCAGGTGAAGGTTTGGGGTCACATAAGAGGAAGTTGTTTCACTACAGTGCACTTACGGTGCAAAAAATAGCTTCTTGGGGTAGCGAGCAGCTCTCGACTCTGTTAGAGGTAATGTGTTAACTCCTGCAAATCTTGTGTCTTGCTACAGGCACTTGTCTTAGTCTAAATCCATTTCAGTTTTTGCTCTTCCTTCAGGGCATCTGATATACTCGATTAACGCTTATTAACACTTAATACTCAAAATGAGCAAACCCTGTCTGTACAAGCAAAACCCCTCTGCATCTTCTCTGCCTCTCTCATGGATGCTGCTGCCCCAGGTAATTCACCAAACAGAGCAGAAGAAAAAGCTGCCACCTAGCTCAGCACCTGTTCTTCTTGTTTGTGTGTCCACCAGCCTTTTTAGAGCAGAGAAGGCTCAAATGCCTGGTGTGTTTGGATCCTGGAGTAGGTATGTGATCCCCACTCCACCCTGCTGTGAAAGGAGCCCTGGTGAACCACATGGGAAGCAGCTCCCCGGAACTCTGACCTGGGAAGTCAGGGCCAGTGCCTTGCCAGGCACATTACTTCATCTGCTGCACAATGGAAGCACCTTTGTGCTCACTGAGTTGGGCTGAAGGGCTGATCAACAGCTGTTACAACAAGTTCTTAAACCCAGTCACTGTTCTCTAGGCCTCCAGAGCCAGGACAGTTCCCCTTGCTTTCCTGTGGACTACCTGCCCTCAGGGTCCACACCTTTCTCAGCCAAGGGACAAGCTGGCATATCTCATCAACATCTTCTGAAGGCAGGCTGAGCTGCAATGTACTGTGCTGTGCTGGCTGCTTTCTGGTTTATGGCACAACCCAAACCCTCTGTTTTCCTCCTGTGATGCTGCAGGCTGGATGGCGGCAATGCAGGCACAGAGAAGGTCCCCCTCAGCAGTTCCTCACCCCACAATACCTGCACCCCTCTCCACCAGTGGTTTTAGGTCAGGTGTGTGAGTCAGTATGCACCAGGTCTCAGCCAAGAGAGGATGGTGCCTGGTTTGGGGTGGGATGGGCAGCAGAGCAGTGGTGAGAACCTTGAGGCTACACACTGATGGGCAGTCAAGTGTGAGTGGAGGAGGAGAGGGGAGTGGTGCTGGAAAACTGGTGATGAGCAGGAAAAGTAGTAGAGGTGCTTGAGGAGCAGTGGCGACCCCCTAGGAAGGAAGGAAGGAAGGAAGCTGAGCTGGTTCTGAGGGGGAGGTGCCTTACTCTTCTGCTGGGACCTTAGTGTCCTGGGGGTACCAGAGGGTTGCTTCTGTGGCCCTGACAAAGGACAAGTCATGATCAGGGTCACTCTGGAAGGGCGGGATACTTTCATGTTCTGCTTTGTTGTGAGGAGACTTGTAAAACTAGATAGTAATCCAGGGGACCATGACAGAAAAGACAGGAGGTACGAGGGAAAGGTCGAGGAGTTTTCCACCATGAAATTGTGTGGAAAGGTGATGAGGAGGAACTCAAAAGAGTGCTGTTGTTGACCTGGGACTCCCCTTTCACTCTCTGAGGTGTTTGCTGTGCTGCAGAGCTCCAGCCAGGCCCGGGCTTGACCTGTTTTTCTATCCCCATCATGACTCTGCCTGATGCAGAAGAATGGGTAACCTCCAGCCTGGCTTGATCTGTTGCTGGGAAGCAGCCAGGCTGGGCAGGGTCTGCCAAGCATGTGCCAATACTGTATCCTGGCCCAGAGATGGGGAGTGAGAGTATCCAGAGCATCCCTCAGCCTCCCTTTCTTCCTTGCTTTTAATGCCTGGAGAATCCCAGTGGCTGTGAAAGTGTTGCTTAAACTTTGCAATTAAGGGGGCTGAGGGTTTGGCAATCGCTGCTTCATTTATCTTGTTGCAACTGCTGCATCATAGTAAATGTTGCAGTTGCTTTAGTTTGGAAACGCTCACTCTCATCTTAGGGCAATCCATTTCAGTGGAGTACAACGAAAGAGTTAGGTGTGACTTGCTAAAACATCACCAGAGTTTAAAGAAGTACAAAAAGCACTTAATGAGATCCTGGACAATTTGCATTGCTTTTCCCCTAAATATACATGCACTCATCAGTAGAATGAAATTTTTTTCCTGTATAACAATTTAATTAGAACTGATTAAAGTAAACATGTCCTGAATGTTTGAATATGATAGTAATACTGCATTATAAATGTCATCTCGATTAAATAATGGCTTCTTTGCTTGAACAGGAAAACTATCCACCCGAAACACAGAGGTGAAACTTTAGTTAATAATAAAACTCCCACCAACTTCAATAGAGCTATATTTCACCTTAATTGCACTCATAATTGAGCTTTCACAGTTTGATTACAGAATTTACTGTTTCCTGCTTGGAGGGGGTATACATTGTTGTACACCTTCTAAAAAAATATATGGGAACAGAGGACTGTTGACATGCAGTACCTGAGCCTGGATTTCCCCCTTTTAGTGAAATGATGGAGCTCACTTGTCCCAGGATTCATCAGAAGCACTAAGAGTTGCCACATGGGATCTCACAAAAAAAAGATGCTGTAAGCTTGGCCTTGAGCAGCAGTTGTCAGTTCCTGTGGATCTGGCTGCTCCAGGACTGGGGAGGAGTAACTGAGGAAAACAGGCTGACTGTTAGCAGATTTAAATATACTGCATGAGACCTGACCTCCACTGGTAAAGTATACAGGGCCTTCCCAGGCTGAAAAATGTGGAAAACAACTGCCCTTGATGAACAGATAGGTTCAGTAGTCAAGGACCTGTCTGGATGACCTCAGGACGTACTTCACAAAGAGCATGTGTCTCTGCAAACCTGTTATTAAAAAATCTCTTGCTGAAGCCAAATCAATGCTCTTTCATTTGTGTACAACTCTGATATCCAGTTCTTGGGTGTGTATTTCCTCTGGACATCCCGGAGGATATCTGTGGCTCCATTGTTTGTGAACTGAAGTTGGTAACGTGACTGTGGATCTTACACCACAGTCTGTGTATGACTGTGTGCAGCACCAGGTGACTGCTGCTGTGTCTTCCCACATCTGGCACTGCTTCATGTGATAGAATGGGCACAGGAGCTCAGATGTGACACTGGCACTGAGGTGCTCTGCGTCCTCAGCACATTGGTTCAGTGCTCTGAGCTTTTCATCTCCCTACCTGAAAAAAAGGAAGTAAACTGTTTCCCTTTTGTAAAGCTGCTTGAACATTAAAGTTGTGAAACTGTATTAAACAGTTTCTATGAGCAGGAAGTGACCATGGCTGCCCAGAGTAACTAAAGCAAGTTCATCACCAAGAGACATTTCTTCCCCTCCAAACCAGCTCCAAAGCAGGACTCTTCTAGGTCCAGATGGGAAATGCCAGTGATATATTCATATTCCCTCTGTTCAGATCTTGTCTAAGCCCACTGTAAAAAATTAAATACTACCAAGGACTTTCAGGGGTTGGGACCTTTGTGATTTTTATCTTAGCAGTGCTATTTGTTCTTTTAGCTATGAAATTCTACTTCTGTTTGTATGCTTGTTTAGTGTGGGATGACTGGAGACAGTCTGCTGTTTTACTGCAGACTTCCCTGCACTTACTAATTTAAGACTGCTGCTCAGACTGAAATTTCCAGGTTGGCTCATGATGAATCCGTAGTCTATATACAGCACTTGGGAGATATTTCCGTATCCTGAAATAACAGGAGGTTTGTGATAGATCATTTCATGACTTTGCAGTGCTCCACGTCTCATGGGATGGAGGACAGATGTTGCCAAACTGTTGTACACCAGAACAGTCACTGCACAACTATTCTTTTTGAAAGCCAATACAATTGAACTGACACGCAAGTTTCCATGCCAAGTAAAAATAATGGGCATATGTATTTTTTGTGGTTTTGTATAAAGAGAGCTTTCTTTGGTACCTTCCACAGAGTTCTTGGTAGTGCTCTTAAAAAAAAAAAAAAAACAAACCAACCAAAATACTGACCTCCAAATGACCCAACTTTGAAACTTGGTGAATTAAGGTCTGGTAGCACAATTTGCTTGCTCCCAAGATAGTTTCAACGTAAAGGAACAGGCAAAGACACAACAAAGTATTGTCCCAAGTTTGCAAACTGAATCAATCAAGTTCCAGTCTGTCAAAATCAGCAGGGGCCAGCCTTACCCTTGCCCTGATAACCTGCACTGTGCAAGCTGAGGAGGCAGCAGGAAACCAGCGAGGGTCTCGGTAGAGCTGCAAAGGGCTGCAGAGCAGATTTCAGGTGAGCTTGGCTCAGGGAGGCACCAAGCAAGAGTCTGACTTTTCAGCAAAGGTTCCACATCTGCTTCAGGGATATTTAAAGTAATATTTTCAAAGCACACCATTACAAAGAGCCCTCTTGGAAGAGCTGGCTTCTCCTTTAGTGCCCAAAAATGCAGGCTAAGCTGTTCTGAAGACCTAGCTCTGTTTGTGGCTGCTGAACTGTTTTAAAAGCCAAACCCTTTTTTCATATAAACACCAAACTGCCTGATGTCAAGTTAGGTTTGCAAGATAAGATAAGAGTGCTTCAGTGAGGAATAAGTGGAGGAGATTTTATGGAAACTGAGTTACTGTAAATAGATAGCATCGAGAAGAAGGGGGTTTTGTGTGGTGCTGCACAGAGCAGAGGTGGATAGGGAGTGAATACATATTTTTTAGAGCTGTGGCAGAAGACAATGAGTGGGAGGTAAGGGTTCCCCCACTCCTCTCACTGCAGTGGCCAGGAACCCCATGGCACAGGTCTGAGCAAGGGGATCTGGAAGCCGGTGCACAGCAGCAGCACAGGCTCAGCATTTCAGAGGCAAGCTCAGAGGGCGATGAGAGGAATGGAGGGAATGTGATAAGGCTGGGGGAGGATTCAGTAAGGGAATGAGCAGTGAAAAGGGGGGGGTGTGGGGAAGCCAGGAGTGCCCCTTTCCACTGCCTCCCTGTTTCCCCATGCTGAAGGCAGGTTTGGGACCTTCAGCTGAAACAACAGGGAACTGCTGTACCGAGGGATGTCCCAGTTACTCTTATGGATGAAGCAGATACCCTGACTAGTGTCCTTTCAGCTATCCCTGATGGCAGGAATGGGGGGCAGTGTGCTGCCAGCAGTCACTCATCCTGGCCACCAGGAACCTCAGAAATAGCAAGCCTTTGTTGTCATTGCCCTTGTATTTGTAGGTGACTTGGCCCAAGCAAAGATGAAAGTTGGTGGAAATCCCTAGGCTGCTGTGGGCGTTCCTGTGAAGACAGAACAGATCTACAGGATCATACTGTAGAGGGTTTTTTCCATGGAGAACTCTTGCTTTTTGAAAAGATGGAGCAGTGTAATTCCACAGCACAGAAAAAAGCTCAGGGGATCACAAATGGTTATGCTGGGAAGCTGCTGAGCTGTGCTGGGTGGCAGGGGTGTTCCTGAGTGCTGAGGGCAGAGCGGCAACAGCAGTGCACCCTCACTCTGAATCAGATCTGGCGTAACGTTCCTGGCTCCAGCACTAACCCAAGAGTCTGCACATTCTTATCAGCAAGACCTGCAGGTAGCATTACGTGTTTGTCCACTTGGAATAGAACTATTCCTTAACTCTGAACATCTCTGGCCTTTCTCTTCATATGCTAGTTTCTCTCTTGGTGGACAATAGACTGATATATTTATATTTAACCTTTCTGGATATGTAAATTCCTGCCTGCAATGACTCACAACCATCAGAATCCAGAAAAAGGCAATTAGAGAAAATCCATCATGGCACATGTATGAATGAGTTAGTAACTCAGTAGCTAACCCAACACATGAGAGCTAATGACCTGGCAATTTTGATATATGAACATAACCCAAGCCCTATATCTGAACAACTGAATATTTTCAGAGATTTAATACAGATTTGGATTGGGTAGTTCAATAATACTTTGAGAAAGCTCTAGGAGAAAGAGAGGTAATCTTCAAAGCCGTGGGTGGAGAAAGAGGGATATAAGACAGACAAAGCTAGATAAGCTAGACAGTTTAGTTAGTAGCTGACTGTGATTTTTTAAGGATATTCTTTGTCATAGATATAAACTTTCATGGTTGATTGATCAATTTTAACTGCTGGTTTCTTGCAAGCCACCATACTTGTAGCTGAGAGCTCTAGAAGGATAGTGCTGGCCTCCCAGAGTAGATCAGACTTCTCTGCTGGCACAGAAAATACTATGTGGAAAGAATTGTGGTGAGCAAAAGATTTTGCAACATCAGTAGTACCCAGAGGGAGGAGGAGGTGGAGCTCTCCATGAGTAATATGAGGTTTGGTACCAGCAGGTTTAAGTATCTCAGCTAAAATTTGTGATTTCATCCTGGTGTTTTGCTGAAGACCTGGGCACCCTGCTTTCTTCTCATGAAAAGAAAGGAATAGTCCTCCTTCCTCTATTACCAAGATGCTGGTCTCCTGCAAGGCAGAGCTTTGCATCCCTGTTCTCGGTCCATCCCACAACCCACCCAGCAGACCAGCCTCCTGATTCTTACAGTGGTGCTTCCCAGACATCTTTTCCTTTGTTGAGTAGGCATATCTTAGACAACGTCTACCCTTTTCCCCAAAACAGATGCTGACCTCCTACCGCTATGCAAACCAGCCATGCTCCCTGCTGCAAAACACACTAACTGGGGTTTAAGTTAATGTCAGGTGGGTCCTGAAATGTCACACCTGTTGAGAAGGAGGCAGCTGAATTCTGTTTGTGCTGCAGCAAAGGGCCATGCAGATGGATCTCAGTGGGATATTTTGATCTCAGTCAGATGATGTGCTGCTGAAAAATGTATGTGATTGGTGTGCTGTTGGTTTTGAGTTGGAGGAGAAAATGGCAAGGAGCCTGCATTAATTAGTATCAAACCACACTTGGCAGACACTAACTCCTCCACAAAGTATCTGTTGCTAGAGGGTGTGAAAATATACCTGTTGAGTTGAATGGGTGAGGTGTAGAGACAGTGCCAGGAAGCAGGACTTATACCAAGGCAGTGCAGAAACCAGCATCATGTTCTTGGGTGAAAAATCACTTAAAGCAAGTAGTGATGTCCATGACTTAAAGCCCCCTTTTCACTTGGGCACTGAAGTCAGCCAGTGTTGAAGAGAAAATGGCTGGTCTGTTCCAAGCAGGAAAATGCAACTGTGATGCTGAGTGTCTGAGAGCTCTGGGAAAAAATATCCCAGCATATGAAAGTGACAATATTTTTCTACTACTGTTTCACCAGTAGATCTCAATGTGTTTTGAAGCAGAAATCTCCAAGGTTATTTCCACTTTTCTCTGGGGAATACAAAGTTCAGGTACCTGAGGCACAGGGAAGGGAGGACAGTCAGGCATTGTAGTAAACCTGGATAAACTGTTACTTTCTTTAGGAACATGATAATTAAAGCAAACATACAGAGAGCCTTTGCCTGGCATGAGATCTCAAGAAACTACAACCAAGGTACCTGCAATTTATTGCCTTGATTTTGGGACAGTCATTTGAGTGTAAGGGTCAGTCTTGTACAGGAATGGGTAATTCTTTTTCCTGTTTACCTCTTTCCACCATGTGAAAACTAGGGTTTCCAATAAAAAAAAAAAAATGCAAGGTACCAGCATAGCTGGCAATGGCAATAATTCCCTGGACTCTCAGGTTGGTCTTCATCTATTCGGAACCTCTGTCAGAGTCAGTCATGTGGGCATATTCAATGTTCATATTCACATTCTCATGAGTTTCAGGGGAAATAAAGTGTCACTTCAGCTTTTTTCCCCATAAATGTTTGGTTTTCTCACCACTACCCTAACAAACACTGCAAATAGATCGTTAAACCTAAATAGATGTGTTCAGTATTACTGCAATACAAGTAAAGACAATTTCAACACGGCATTAAAAATATGTCACCTTCACTGTAGCATTGCACAGGAACTGACATGACTTCTTATTTTGTTTGCCCATGGCAGGGAACTGTCATTTTCTTTGTTAAAGTATTTTTTCATTGGATGGAAATAATTACAAGTGGAACAAAACAAAATGTTTTGATTAAATACAGGGCTGGTCTTGTTTTTTCCAGTAAATTTTTCATGTTTTCAATTCTTTTCTCCCTCTCCTGGGGATAATATAATGGATAGTTAGAGATCACCTTCCATCTCAGAAGATCCTAGATTGCACAGGGATCCCTTCTTTGCCACTGGAATTTTGGTACCCACGAAGCAAACACAAGTGAGTGATTTGTTCCCATGGGGTACCACAGTGAAGGTGAATCATCTGCTGCAGAGCAGGGGAGTTTTCAGGAGACAAGATTCCAGTTCATAATTCATGCCAAAACCAAGGGTTAACACTGAAGTGTCAGATCTGGCTAGCCCATGGCTGAAGAATGAAAACCAGCAGCTGTCTGAATTCCAGGGATGGTGCTGGGAATAGCTGCAATGAAACAAAGTCCCACCAACTTTGATCTTGGATCTCCTGCACAGGATTAAAGGAATAACTGAGTTTGGGCCTGAGGCACAGACATTTGGGGAAGCAGCAGGGGGAATTTGCTAACTTTTCATGGGAGTTTACTAAGCATATGAGGGTAAAGCAAAGATAATTCTCTTTTATCATTGCAATCCATTTCTTTAAACTGTGAGTGTGCTTCAAGGCCTCAGCGGGATCACAGCAAGGAGACCAGCAGCCTTGCAGTGCTCTCTGCATGGTGCTGCTTTGTTTGGGTTGAAGAGGTGACATTTTGTCCTGGATCAACCTTGTAAATAAGAATGGAGCAAGGCAAGAGTTGTTTGTGCAAATCCAAGTATTTTCCTCATTCCCTGATTTTTCCTGAGTTTGATGAGACCAGTCTGTGTACCTGCCATTTCCCTGGGATATGAGCAGCTGCCAGAACCCCCTCTGGCTGCTGTCAGTGTGGCTTAGGACACCTTTGCAGGAGTGGCTCCGAGAGAAGAGAGTGCAGTCCATCCAGATACAGCATTTGATCTCCACTATTATCAGAGCACGGAATCATATTTCCCTCACCCCTGCCCTCTGGGTAAAAAAGGCAAATGTTTCATAAAGGTACCATAATGAGTCTGCTAGAGTTGTCTTTGCAGCCTCTTTCTCCTCCCCAAACTGGAATGTGCCTAAGCTCCTTCTGGTCTGCTTATTCCTTTTTTCTAGCAGCCCTTGGGGAAGGTACCTAATACCTTTTCGCAAACTTAATTTATGGACTCAGAATGCCAGAAACATGTCTTTACAAATAGTCTGCACAACATGTCCCGCGCCCTCCTACTGGCACCTACTTATGTCAGTCCCCAGTGCTCAGGTTTCTTTGTCTTTTTTGCTGTAAATCAGATTTACTGATGCGGGGCCGTTTCCACATAAGCAGTACTATAGTGACTGATGAGCTGCACTCATGTGACTTGCCCAGTAGTGTCCCAGTTGTTCATGCTTCCTGGTGATTCCTGCTTAGGTCCTAGGGCCAATGTTTAGTGTTTCTGGAAGACAGAAAGGTCAGTGCTAGCCCTGCAGTGCCTGTGTTGAATCGCACAGCACTCTAGGACGCACCACAGAGGGTGAGCTCCCTTGATCTATAGTGGACCACCTCTCACCCAGCACCACTCCCTTCTTCAACGTCTGTATTAGTTAGATGCATGTGGGTGTTCTCCCCATGTACCCAGCACTAAGGATAAAGAACAGGTTCATACCAGAGAACCAGCTGTATGTACAGTTTTCATCAAAACCACTTAAAAACTTCCCTTTGGAGGAAAATCACTGGCTTTGTTAGTATTTCTGCCTGTTCAGGATCAAAACCACAGCATAAAATCTTCTGAAAGAAACTTAGTGGGTTTTGCCTCTTCTCTTACCTAAAAGAAAGAGGAAAAGGCTGCTCTTTAACACTTCTGTAGTATTTCCCATTCCCTGTGAACCTGGAATTCTTTATAAGTGACGTAGATCTTGGTCTCAATATAACAGTATTAAAGGAAATACCTCACTTCCAGTCAAGAGTTTAAGACAAAATGGAAAACAGTGTGTCCAACTGAAACCATAGGGCAGGAACCCAGCTAAACAAGAATTTTGTCTGGGTGCAAATATTAACAACTCTATTATTCAGTGACCAATACTGAATTATAATACTACGTGACTCTTAATGACTGTAGTCGCATAAAAACTTCAGTTTTACATTTAAATCCAAGTGCAGTATCTCCACCAGCATAGGTCTTGTAGTTTATCCTGTGTTGTTTCCATATGTGGTTTGTACTGTAATACTTCCTGTGACTTGGGGGTTAAAAAAGCAGAGCATCACTAGACTACCACTTACCATGGCCTGTCTTCTGCTCGTCCTTTATGCTGAGTAATTCATTCTTGGACTGTACAGCCTGACTGGATCACAGCAGAAGGTTTCATCAACAGCAGACTCTAGAGCTGCAAAACTTTTCTGGTGAAATCCTGAGAATTTTGACAGAAATTTGATGAGGAAAGAATTTACTGTGATGGGGCAAAATACTCAGTGGGTTCACTGAGGTTGGGATTCCTTTCACTTACCCTTAATAGGCCATTTCAGTCCCTCTCCAAGGCCTCACCTACAGCTGCTCCTGAAACACTGTACCTCTTGGTTTGCCTTTAAGGTAGGTTCTGTTTTCTAGACCACTGTTTTCTGAATGCTGGCAGAAAGGATGTGACTTGCTGACTTCAGACAAGATGCCAAAGCATGCAGAGGGGACTCTACTGTAAACAATCTCTTCGAATTCATTTTAAAAGGAGAAAGGGATGAGGGGAGGAAAAACAAAATACTTAGAGATGCTGACTTGCTATCTACAGTCATCCTCCCTTGCTGGTGATAAATCATCTCCCCCTTTGAGCCCAACAGATCAGATATACACATTCCTCATTTTCTCTCTTGATGGAAAAAATTTGATTTTTGGCGTGCCTTTTGTAGGATTCAAAATACCTTTGTGCTGTGGTGAGTGTGAGGGAAGGGAGTTCCACTTTTCAGCAGATATGCTAAAAGCATATATTAAGGGCTGGGCTCTCCACCCCACCAAGGTTGCAGGGAGCCATTTGTGGCTGCCTGATCCCACATCTCTGACACATGCTAGACTTACCAGGCTGGAGACTCTGTGTCTGTGTATGCTGTTGCCTGTTGCTGAAGAGCAACATACTCTTGCATAGTGGAAGTTGCTTATGAGTCAGCAAAACTAAGCATGGAGGAATCAGAAGGAATGGGATTTTAAGTGAGATAGTAACTGTACTGTCTGCTTGCTGTTAACTAAGTGAGGTTTGGGTCCTATATTGCAAACCACTAATAAATCACATTAGTAAGTACAATTGCAGACAAACCTTGTACCAAGTAGATTCCCCTGGAGACAATCTAAGCTTATTAATGGTGTTGACTATCCTTGGGAAAAAAAATTCTTAATGGCACTGACATCCCTCACCACCATGGCTGTAGTTCTAGAAACCTTCAAGAAGGCAATGTGAATGTGAATCTGGCCCTCCTGTTTGCTGGGGTTAAACCATGGGTTTGCTAATGGTGCAGCATTTCCTGATATTTGTAATGACGATGAAATGAGTAAAAAACATTAGCTGCTGATAAATATTGCAGCTAGCCCAGTTCTGAAGGAGTTACCAAAAGACAATATTGATTATCTCATGCAAACCAGCTGTCATCGGATCCAGCTGAATCCCTGTGATCAAAAGCCACAAAAAGAGCTGATTTATTACCCATGGACAGAGTTCTGTGAACATTGTGGTGCTTCGATCACTCTCACATGTCATCAGTGCTGGGGTTTGCCCGTACATACATGTATCCCCAGTCTGTGCTCTCAACCTGTAGTAAGATTTCAACATGCATGTTTGGTATACATTGAGCTCATAGATGTTTGTGCTCTTTGCCTGCCAGCAAAAATTTCACAAGAGGGTTTTTTTTTCAGCGTGATTTAGAGGTCATTGTCTCATGTGACACTCAAAAATGTAATCATTCCTGGTTGGAGCTGACTCTGACTGTGGGGAGAAGCAGGGACTTGGCATGTTCAAACCTAGGTGAGGACTCCCTGAGCTCACACCTCTGTGGGTTGCTGTGCAGCATATGCAAAGCTGCATCCTGTGATCAGCTTTTCCAGATCCCTTAGCTTGTGATTTCCCAACATCCAGTGGGTCACAAGCTGCAGTTGGTGGGATGTTAGGATCTCCAGGCTTCACTGGCAAATTGGTAAGAGTGATGGGCAGGTAGCAAACTGAAGCACAGAAGAATTTCTGTGCTCTTCCTCTCTGCCTCAGCTGTAACATTTTAATTTCTTGCAGCCACAAGCAAAGAAGTGGTTTACGTACCATACAGGAGTTTTGTGCAACATGATTAGGTGCCTTCCAGGGTTTGGTTCCACCTTACCTTCCTGGGATGCCTGGAAACAACGTTGTAAGCTCTGATCCTAGTATGTATACATGTCAAGTGGGAGCAGAATGTAATTTTGAAGCAGAAGGTATTACATCTCATTGTGCATGAAGTTGGTGCCTGTGTGGCTGCACAGCCACAAATCATTGCAAAGAGCCGAATAATTATGGGCAGAGAAACTAGAAGGGGATTTTGTGACAGTTACCCAAATGTAAGCCAGGGAATGCATTGCAGACAAATTATGCTTGAAAGATTTGCACTAGGTGATGCACTGGATAAAACTGTCATTTCTTAGCAGATGTTTTATAGTCAGTTCCAAGCAGAGATGCTGAAACATCCAGACATGGTCATGGGGAGAAAACAGAAGCAATCTTTCACATAATATATGAATCAAAGTTGTGTATTCAAACACCAGTTTAAGGGCTCACTGAAACTGTCAGACTTATGTGGTAATTATTTTGTCACTTTCACAGCATTTTTTAAGGAAGGATCCTGCCCCCCCAACAGAACTGATTATCTGCTGAAGCGTAACATCCCGCTATCAATCCTTTTCCCTGACAACCCTAATCCTGCTCTGTCTGGTCCAGGCTGCATGCTGCAGCAGGAGCTAGAAACCTGAGAGCTGTATGCTGGAAATCTTTGGGATGTTGATGAACACAATGGTGGGTGGTATTATTTAGATGTCCTTGTAAACAAACAAATATGGCTGATTAAAGCTGGATGGCCACAGAGGTTTCTGCCTCCCTCTGCATACCCCACCCTTTGCCTGGCAGTTATGGGGTATCGGGTTTCTCAAAAGGCCAGGTTGGAAATGAGCGTCTCAAGAGTAGCTTCACATGTGGTTCAGCTCCCGGTGACAGGGACATAGCAAATCTGGAGGAAGGCTGCCCCACCACAGAGTGATATTCATGTTACTTGGTGAGATGCCCAAGTCCAGCTGTCAGCAAATGCCATTCCTGCAGCGCTGCCTGCCAGCTCAGAGAACTGGATTGTCTACTAACACAGAGGGGCTGGCACACACACTCCACTGATCAACACATCTCACCCTGTGGATTTCAGGTGCACAAGCTGCAAAATCAAACTTGCAGTCAACAGCAGTTTCTTGGAGACTGTGCAGCCATCTAGTGTTATTATATATACAGCATGCTGGTTACTTGCTGAGACCCCAGACACATCTCCCAGATCCATGTATAACTTTTAGTTATAGGAGTTTTAGTTAAACTTGCCAATCCACTGGAGTTGATCCCTGAAATTTCTGACCACCTGAAGATTGTGCTTGTGGATGGAGAATAGAATCCTGCTATAGTATTTCTTTTAGTCATTACAAGAATGTTTGTTACTATGAGGAAGAGCAACCAGTCTCCTTGGCTGTGTTTTAGCAGTCTTTAATTCTCAAGGAAACAAACAAACAACAACAAGAACGCAAAAAAGAGAAAAAGAACATTTAAATTTGAACATCAGTGAGCAAACATCAGGGATGCTACTGCTATCTGCTGGAGTGCTTTGGAGACTTTCTCATTTTATCAGGAGTAGGAAAGCTTTGTACATATATTGTGAAGGAATAAGGCAAAGACAAAATAGCCTGAATTTGTATGTCTCATTTTTCTCGTCTAAAGAAAACCATCTTGTTTCAAAGTCCCAGCTTCCTCTTTGGTCATCCAGCAGACAGGGCAATTACTACAAGGAACTACTTTTATAGTTTGTAGTAAATTAATTAGGTAACCTGCACAGGCAAGGAGCATGATGAAATGACACACATTCTTGTATTGCATACCAGAGTGACAAGTAAAATTCGAAGGTGACAACCCAGGGTTACTGTGACTTAGCAGCAGCCACTTGGCCAACCTGAGAACAGAAACGTCTTTGTTTACAATCTGCATTTTTCTAACTCTTATCTGCTCTCTTGCACTGTAATTTCCCCCAGCCCCCTCTGTGCCACGAGATTCCTCTTTCTCTGCACCTTGCATTAGACTATAGCAGTGTCCAGGTGTGTTACGAAGGACTTTCATCTTCTGAAACAAAAGGTGATGAACCAGTGACTTTCTGCACTGCAGTAATAAGTCACTGACTAATGAGGTAAAATCAATTGCTTCTGGGTGGAAGCTATATGTTACAACTTCTTTGCTTGGGCTAAGCAGTGAATGAAGATTTGTTACCTCAGGCTTTTAATACCAAATTCTGATGTCTCAGTCTTGAGAGCAGTTGGAGAGAAGCAGTGACAAGCAGCACATACTCACTCCACAGTAGTGGAATCTGGTGGATCTGGAGGAGGATGTTTGTTGACGCCACCTTACTCATGTGTGCTAAGCCAGGCCAATTGCCCTTGTCTGCAAGACTGGACATGAATCTTTTGCACACTCCCCTTCTATGCCTCTGTCTGTGGGATGTTAAAAACAGACAATGGTATGTGTCCAACAGGTTTCAACCACAACTGATTGATCTGGTAGCATTTGTCTGAAATATTTTTTTAAAAGGCATGTTTTACAAAGCTTTCACTGAATCAAGTTTTGCGGGTGTTGGATATAAGAATGTCACCAAAGAGATGGCTAATTACCATTCAATCATTTATTTTTCTGATTGCTTTTACCAGTAAACGGGGACAACAATATTCTAGACCTAAATTGCAACTAGTTGAACACAGAAACACACTGCACACAGAAGCAAATAAATACTCTCCTAGAAGCTCACAGAGCCCCTCTCCTGCTGCAGGGCGTAGTGGGGGGTGTCCATGGACACATGGATGTGGATGCAGCCACGGAAGCTGTAATGGGAGGGAGGATGAGAGTCCCTGCACAGCAGCACAGGCTTTCCCTGCAAAAATGGATGGCAATCGTGATGCTGAGCCACCCACAGGGAGCCACAATGCCACTACCCACAGGCACATCCCTTCCCATCCCAAATTGCTTGCAGACAAGGTGTTGGGCAGAGCAGGAAATGGCTGGAACAAAGCCGTCTCATTTAAGTGATAATCTGAGGCAAGGAGTATGTGTGTCTCACAATTCTAAAAGTGGTTTAAATGATGTTACAAAATAACGTCTATGGACACAGGAGTGAGATGGAACATTTGTATTCTGTCATGTATTTTACTGAGAAGTATTTTTCTTTGGATAAGAACAATTTCTGGGAAGGAAATATTTAATGGTGGTTTTTTGTTAAAGTACTAGAGGTGTTATCATTTGTATCTCAGACAAAGTCCTTGCAATTTTCCAAAATGCTCCTTAAGTTGTAGCTGCATCTTCATCCCTGCTTCCTGCCTGCAACAGTGTTGAGAACCACTACAGCCACCATCATATTCCAGCTTGGATGCTTTTCAGTTGTCATTCAGTTGTTTTTTCTACTTTAATGGTATAGTTTGGAAAGCACTTTAGGTTTTACAGAATGAAAGGTGCCATAGAAAATAAGGAGGGTTTTTGTTTATTCACTATGGTGTCTTGAGAATATTTTCAAGTGAAACAGAGGCTTGAAAAGGGTGCATTTGATTGCCACCATGCCTATAAAATAACTTTATTGGGGATTAATAAAATTACTCCCTGCTAACACTCCCTCAAAGGGATGCAGAACCATCTCTGGTTAACCTCTGAACTATCCCATGGAGAGCAGAATCACTTTTCCATAAACCACATTATCCAGAATTGGCCTGTCAGGCTTTGGGAATGAGAAGAATGCCATCCACTTCAGTTATTACTAGACTTGTTTGTCCTTCTGCTTTTTCTTTCCTCCCTCTTTCCAGGTCTCCTGGCACAGGTTGCCATGTGTGTGGAGCAAGTTTAAAATAGTGATTCGCTTGACAAACACGCGTGGACAATTACCAGCACCGCATCTGAGGTGATAAGCCCTGGTATTTTGACAGCTTGTGTGTAATTTAGGTGGAGCGAAAGTGCTTGTGCTCCGAACACTGGAAATACTTATTTTAACGTAGTGCCTGTTTTGGGAAAGAGGGTTTTCCGTCAGCTGGGGCACATGCACTCCCGTCCGGGTTTCCAGCGCTCCGCTGCCCTCTCGTGGCACAACCAGCAGTGTCCAGCGAAGTCCTCAAGCCCTCGCTGGAGCCGACCAGCCCGCGCCACGTCCCGCTCTCCAGGTGCCGATGCAGCAAAGGGCACCGGCGGAGGGGAGCGGGACAGAACCACAGAATGCATCAGGCTGGAAAAGACCTCTGAGATGATCGAGTCCGGCCTATGACCTAATACCAACCTGTCAGCTAGATCACTGCACCAAGTGCCGCATCCAGTCTTTGCATAAACAGCTGCAGGGAGAGTGACTCCACGAGCTCCCTGGGCAGCCCATTCCAAGGGGAGCGGCTGGGCCGAGCGGCTCCGGCCATGCCAAGCCCCGCCTGTGCCAGGAGCCTGCCAGCAGCCAAGATGGCCTCGCGCGGGCCCGGGGCGGAGCGGGCGGTCTCGCGAGAACGGCGCCACCTCTCGCGCGGCTTGGGCAGCGCGCGGTTTTTGTTCTCGCGAGGCGGGCGGTGAGGCGGCGCGCGCGGGAGCGGGGCCGCGGCGGGGCAATGCCCGCCCGCAACTCGGGCAGCGGCGGCGGTGAGGGGCGGGCACGGGGCACGGCCGGGGCTGGCCGCGGGCAACCGTGAGTAACAGGGAGTAAACGTGCGCTCGCTGCAGA